>JAVJIF010005352.1:0-81292 GCA_038442645.1 Agave tequilana
TTCACCATTGTTTATATTTTCTCATTTGTTTTCTTCACCTTTTATCGCCTTCTTCGTCTATCACTTTCAAATTTCTTTTCTTTATCTTTTTCTTATTTTTTAAAAAGAAGAACTTGTTAACATCACACTTGAACGGACTGTTAATGCTTCTATCACCTTCCGTCTTGTGGATTCGACCCATTAAGCCAATGCTATAACGGAAGTATCGGGAATATTAGCATGCATATAAATTCATTATTTCATAAAACACACATTTTCAAGCATGGTTTCGCCCCGATCAATAGGTCACCAACCCCTTCTATAAACATCTGGTGAAGAATGAAGTTATCAGATGAGGAATATCCTTATCCGGGCGCAAATATATATACAGATAGAAGAGACGACTCGGGCTGCTTCCAATCATCTTGAGATAAGGGCCCGGGTCGAGAAGCTGAAGCCATAATAACCCTCGAAGAAGAATCTGACCATAATTCCTCCACTGTCCACAAGCCAGCTAGGCGTGCTACTGAATCCAGTAAGGGAGTGAAGCAGAACCCACCCATCGATCATATCTTTAACACCATCAAAGATCAGACTTTGTCAGGCGCCCGACCAGACCTCTCCCCCAAACCCAAGAGGTCCCAGATCCAGAGACTACTGTACCTTCCACAAAAGGAGGGGCTACCTCACAGTGGACTGTCGACCCTCTGACGACACTTTCAAGACCTGGTCAATAAAGGATATCTCTGAGAGTTCATCCTCATTCCAAACTACCCTCGAAGATTAGAGTACAGAGACAGTCCAAGACATAAACGAACATGCGAGAAACACCCTCGTCCAATACAGAGAGGTGAACACCATCTTCGAAAACTCTCCTGTAGAAGGCACCGCCACCAAGGAGAGAACCATCTACGTCAATAAAGCCCAGAGGGATAACTATCTAGCAATAATAACTCACTTGCCTACATCTCCGGGCATGCCAGTCTTTTTATCAAAAGAAGATGCCTATTCCGTGCATTTCTTGTACAATGATGCTTTGGTCATGACGGTACATATCGGCTAGTGTAAAGTGTCAAAGATCTAGGTTGATAGGGGAAGTAGCATCAACATCCTGTACCACCATGCTCTAGATCATATGAAAGATACACTCGAGCTGGCCTGGAAGTTGATCATCCCCAAACTCAGTCATTCCTTTACAGTTTCGATGGGAGTAAAACTCGTTACCCCTGGACGGTCGAGTTCCCAGTCCGTGTGGATCCGTTCAACGTCCTCACAGAGTCCTGTGTCATAAACGTCTAATCCAACTACAATGCCATCCTGGATCCACATGACGAGAGTAGTCTCATCCACCCCTCATCAACTACTGAAGTAACCCACACCATCTAGAATGGCCAACATAAGGGGTGACCAGGCGATGGCTAGGATAGTAGCTGCCGTATCCTGGAAGAGTTCGGCTGGGCACAAAAGACCCTCCGAGTAGGCCCTAACGAAGACTCTCTTGTGGACAAAAAGCAGAAGAGGATTGCTGACCAATAGCAACACATTACGGTGAAACTCGGGATCCCGACTCACCCACCGAGTCAGAAAATCCCGACAGCAAGACCGAGGAGGAGCTCAAGTCATCAGGGTAGACCCACATCGCGCAGAGCGGACCCTCCGAGTCAGCTCAAACCTGCGCCCTCATGAGAAGACATTGTTCAGACAATTCTTGTCAGAAAATTCAGATATATTGTAACGCCTCGTCCCGTCGGGTATGGAGATGTTACTGCTTCTTATATACGCAGGTCAAAAATACCCTCAAATATATATGCTAAGCATCAGTACAGGCAAGAGTCAGAATACGGAAGTACGCAGTGTATATACATTCCAATATAAGGAGTACAACTACAAAGTTATCACAGAGTGTGACATAACATTACAGGTACATTACATCACTGTTAGGTACAAAAATAAGATTTATAACATGTACAATTCAAAGGATGCTTATGAGCTAAGAAGGAATCTAGCGAGCTAGTAGAAGAGTCAGGAACTGAAGGAGCTGGGACTAGATGGCCTGCTCTGAGGGTAAGCTTGATCTCGGCAGAAGGCTCCACTTCAATCCAAGCTTCAGTATCAGAACATGCAAATTAAGGGAGTTAGAAACTCCCCAACGAGTGGTAGGATGCCAAGTGGTGTGCAAAAAAAAGCACACGTGTATTGATAAATTCAAATTAAAAAGCATGCATAAAAGGCTGTGTCGTGAGTATAAACATAATAAGCATGCGAAGAAGGCATAAAACTGATAAAATCGATTAAGCAGAATAAACCATATATTACCGTTCTTAATATTTATTTTTACTCGTCCTACCCATATGTCTAGGTATGTATAATAGCATTCCAGCAGACATATCCACATTTGACTAAACGAGGCTATTATTGAAAACCAATGTGGGTATCAATGAACGATGTTTACAGTGAGTTCTGTGCATAATCGGGACCACGACCCTGAATTGTTCTGTTGCAGGAGTTCGAAACCTACCTCGAGGCATTCAGGAGGGTCTTATAGGATGCTTTTTTAGGATGGTACCATGAGGTAGGGAGCCAGCACTCTCCTTGGTTACTTGGAGGCCCTCAGGTCGAACCAAAAGATTTAGTTGTATAACATACCTAATACCACTATAAGCAGGATCATATATTGATATCCATAAGTTTTCCTTGACCCGATGTACGTTGTTCTTTTTATGATTATTAGGTAATTTTCAGATTACAGGAATGTGTAGGAGCATGTTAGGAGTATCAGGTGTACATGAGCATCTTCAAAAGATTAGTTTAACATTCTCGTAAAGTGATAACTATAAGTCAGGTATATCATGTTGGATGGCAGGTGACAGCAAACAGGTGTCAGGTGATAGCACGTCAAGTGTTAACATATCAAGTGAAAGCATGTCAAGCGATAGTAGATATTACTGTCAAGCAGGTAGTTATTAAGAAAGCGAACATCCAAGTGGAGCTAAGCAAGCTAGAGGCGTGGACAACAAACAACATTATAATACTAAAGCGCTTGTCGGAGCTATCAGGATGACTCGGCTTAAAATGCAAGTATAAAATCGGTAGAGTCCCGTCTAGGCAAATCTAGTAATAAAGCATGAGATCTAAACACGCTTATCAGGGGAGCAAGATAGACCCAGAAGGTCTAAGCGCATTCCCCGCACGAACCTATAAGGGTACAAGGCCTAAAACCTATTGGGTAGCTAGCCTGGGAATGGGCTGAATGAAAGCCTGAAGGCTAGAACACGCTTGGGGTCTAAGCGCACTCCCAGTAGCAATCAAGAAACTCATAAAGGTACAAGGCCTAACACCTATTGGGTAGCCAGCTCGGGAGTGGGCAGAAACTCAGAGTCTGTACAGGGGTACATGCACCTCTAGTACCACATATAAATAAGTATAATGTCATCTACACTATTATAGCAATACAATATATTAGTCTAATACAAGTCATAATACGTCCGCAAAATACAATACCCCACGCCTGTACAATCATACCGGTCTGATACAAAAATACAACACAATTTCAAATCTAATACAAGCTTAATAATGTGAGGAAAACACTCACCTAAAATACAAATTCCAAGGAAAATGCCGAGGATTCCAGGAAACTCTGCGCACCCGAGTTTTCTGTTCGAGGAAACATAAGAAGCGATAGAAGAAGAAGGGGGCTTGGCTGTTTGGTGGCTGCTGGCTCTTAGGGTGGTGCGCCGGTGACTAGGGGAGGCCAAGGGGGTGGCCCACCTAGGAGGAGGAGGAGAAGAAGTGAAGGGAAGGGTGATGTGTTGGTAGTGGTAGTAGTTGGTGGTGTTGGTGGTGGTAGTAGTTGGCGGAGTTGTATTTTGAAGGAGATGAAAAAGAGTTTGAAGGAGGTTATGTTGGAGTTGGAGTAGTGGTGATGGGGGTGTTTTGTGATGATGAGAGTGAAGATGGTAATGATGGAGGGGAAAGCATAAGAGGTAGTGGTGATGATGGAGGAGTTGCAGTGGTGGTGACAATGTGGTAAAGATGGTGAAGTTGTCACTTGAGTGGTCGCCAGAGATGTCACTGGAATGATCACCGAAGATGTTGCTGAGGGTATTGGCCACCTCTAGCTTGGGGTGGTGGCTGACCTAGGAGAGGGGGTGTGGGTGGTGCTTTTGTAGGCGATGATAAGTTTTAGAGATGGGATGGAGATGGATGGTGAAGTTTTGGTGATTATGGTGAAGTGAGAGGAGATGGAAGCAAGAAAGATGATGGTGGGGTGTTATGGGAGTTGTTATTATTGTAGAGTTTAAGGAGGAGTTGATGGTTAGGATTTTTTGTTGGAAATGAAGGTAAAGGAGTGGTTAATGGAGTATTGTGGAGTTTTGAGTTAAAGGAAAGTAGAAGGAAGGGGAAATTAGGGTTTTTTTTTGTGAAATGAAAAGGCGAGGAAGAGGCATGGCCGACTTTGGTGAAGGGAGAGGCTGATGAGTGGATTGGAATATTTTGGAGGAGATATATTGGTGGAAGGTAATATAATGTTTTAGAAGAAAGTAGAAGTGTTTGGAAGTTGTTGGAAGGAAAAGAAAGAAAGAAAAAAGAAAAAGGAAAAGAAAGGCAAAAAGTATTGGAAGAAAAGAAAAAAAATAATTAAATGGTGAAATCCCGGGTTTAGTAGCGGATGAGGAAATTTTCGGAAAAATATTGAAAATGCCCAAAAATCAAGTATCTCAGAAAGATCCCCAAAATACTCAAAATAAAGAATATTATACTAAGGGTCATGGTGAAATTGTATTCAAGAAATTTAATCTCATTTTCAAATTAAGTCTTGAAATCAATCATCGATACCGGTTGATGCCGAAGCTGGCCAGATTTTGATAAATTCAAAAATCTCAAAAAATGCATTAAGATAGTAAATATTATTTTAAGAAAAAGTGTGAAAGCAGTTTCTAAAAATTTAACTCCATGTATAATAATTCTGAGAATCAATCGGTGGTACCGATAGATACAGATTTTAGAGATTTTATAGAAATAATTTAAAAAAATTCTGAAAAATCATGAAAAATCCCAAATATTATTAAATAGTGGTTGAAACTGAAATCGGTCAAATCTGACTACCAAAGAGGTGAAATCAAATAGTATCGCTATACGGGCATAAATAAATAAGAGAAAAATAAGAAAATACGATCGAAAAATCGGATACGTATCTGAGTATGTATTCCAGGGATGGGGTGTTACACATATTCGTTTGGTCCCCCATTGATATGCCTATAATTGATTCCGAGATCATCTGTCACAAGCTCTCCATCAAGGCGGACGCTAAGCCAGTGAAGCAGAAGTCTAGGAGAATGAACGAAGAATGGGTCATGCATTAGCGATGAAGTCGATCCCTACTTCAAGCTGGCTTCATCTGAGAAAAGTTCTACCCCGACTGGCTATTTAATCCTGTCCTTGTGAAGAAAAAGAAGGGGAAGTGGAGAGTCTGCATTGACTTTACCAACTTCAATAAAGCTTGCCTAAGGACAATTATCCCCTTCATAGGATCGATCAATTAGTGTAGGCAACGGTGGGCCACAGGCTCCTTAGCTTCATGGATGCCTATTCCTGCTATAATCAGATCAAAATGCACCCACCAGATGAAGACAAAATCGCTTTCACTACTGGTCAAGGAATCTACCGCTACAAGGTGATGCCCTTTGGACTCTAGAATGCGATGGCTATCTTTCAGCGAATGGTTAACAAAGTATTTAAGGACCTGATCGGGAGCAACAATGGAGGTATACATTGACGATATGTTGGTGAAAAGTATATAGCTCACGGATCACCTCCAACATCTAGACAAAGCATTCGATCTCTTTAAGCAATACAAGGTGAAGCTCAACCCCGAAAAGTGCACATTTAGGGTGGCCTTCGTGAAGCTTTTGGGTTATCTAGTCACTCAATGGGGGCATCAAGGCCGACCTCAACTAGATATCTATAATTCTGAACATGAAGTTGCCCACTTTTATGAAGGAGGTCCAGATGCTGAACGAACATCTTGCAGCCCTCACTCGGTTCATCAACTGATCCACACACAAATACAGGCCACTCTTTCAAGCCTTGAAGAAGAATGAAGCTACCTGTCACTGGAACGAGGAATGCGAGACCGCTTTCCAAGGACTAAAGAGGTATCTGACCTCATCCCCCTACTGTTAAAGCCTTCCTCGAGAGAGATACTATATCTTTACCTTGCTGCCTCGGAGTCAGCTGTGAGTGGGGCCTTAATTCGGGAAGACGAGGGCATCCAGAAGCCGGTATATTATTTTAGCCACTCCATGAACAATCCACAAACTAGATACAAAGGCTAGAGAAGCTGTTGCTTCCTCTCTTCATCATTTCGAGGAAAGCTTAAGCACTACTTTCAAACCTTCCTAATCATAGTCCTCAATGAGCAACCCTTGAGAAGCATCGTGGAAAACCTAAAATCTACTAGGAGGATAACAAAATGGGTCTTGGAGCTGAGATCCTACGGACTCAGATACGAGCGAAGGACATCAGTCACAGGCTAAGTCTTAGCTGACTTTATTGCTAACTTTACCCCAGGGACCAAAGAGCAAGCTCATCTACTGGAGGAATGGATCCTAAACGTGGATGGTGCTTTAAACAGCTATAGGGCAGGCATTAGGATTGTCTTCACCACTCCAGAAGGATTCATCATCAACAGTCCTTTACCCTCGGCTTCCTGACATCCAACAATGAAGCCGAGTACGAGGCAGTCCTAGCTGGGTTCGAGCAGCCATCACGCTCGGGGTCATAGAGCTTGAAGTTCAGTGTGTCTCTTCACTATTGGTTAACCAAGTCAGTAGGGAATACATCGCAAGAGATGCTCGGATGGCGGAGTATCTAGAATTCGTTCTCAGATTGAAGTCCAAAATCCCCTGATGCGTCTTCAAGCGAGTCCCCAAATCCAAAAAACAATCACGCTGACTCGTTTGCCAACCTGGAGGCAGCCATGCAGTCCAGTTTAGACAAGAAATTTCTGTCGAGCACATTGCCAACCCAAGCGTCCAGTAACCAATCAAAGAGGTCCTATGCCTCGATACCTTACTAGGGTGGAGGGACCCCATCATTGCTTACCTGAAATACGGAACACTTCTTGATGGGAGGGCAGAGGCACAGAAGCTCCAGACTTGGCTACCAGGTACATACTCCTTGGGGATATCCTGTAACGCCCTGATCCCACGGTACGGAGACATTACTGTGATGTATATATGCAGGTTAGAAATACCCTCACGTATATACTCTAAGCATTAGTACATGCAAGAATCAGAGTGCGAAAGCACATGGTGCACTATACATTCCAACATATAAGTACAATTACAAAGTTATTACAGGATGTGACATAATATTACAAGAATATTACATCACCGATAGGCCAAATGTGAGAATACAAAGAGATACATAATAATGAACTGTACAAATAGAGGCTCAGAGTCATAATAGGAATATAGCCGAGTAGGGGGCCTGAAAGGATGAGGTTTCAGATGGTTTGTCGATAATCCACACTTTCGCTGCACCACTTTAATCAGTAACCGGGAGAATCCACAAGCTCCAAGCTCCGAGATCTGGACATGTGGATTCAGGGAAGTCAGAACCCAGTGAGTGGTGTGGTGAATGCCAAGTGGCGTTCAGGGATAAGCACACGTGTATCGAGAAATCTGAATTAAAAGCATATATTGAAAACCATGTGAGCTTACACCCGAACATGAATAAGGCATCAAAATGATGAGATAAACAGATGTGACAAAACTAGTTGTACGGGCTCAATAGACAGGTTCATAAAATTGATACCTCGAGGGGATAATCCAAATAAGGAAACCCTAATTATATACCATGTACTTCATGTCTCCATTAACTGAGTACACACAACTTGAGCTGTCCACAATAACAGCTAAAATAGAACAATATGAATCATCAGGAACTTATACGATAACCAAGTATTCACATAAACCAAGAATAAACAAGTTAGGAGTTAAGTATAATAATTCAAGTGTAATATCAGGCATAAGATAGGCTGTGCACAATATGGTAAGAGCAAGAGATTAGTGAAGTATCATATAGGTGGTAAATATGAAATATAATAATGATTATTAAAACAAAAAATCGAGTAAAACCCGATGGAAGCAAATACGGCAAAACAATGATATAACCCAATTGCAAGCAAGATAACGAGTTATTATCTTGGCATTTTATTATTATTACTTATCCGACCCATATGCCTAGGTATGTGTCCTGTTGTACATCTCAACAACACATACATCCATATATAAGTAAGTCGAGATTAGTTATTGGAAGCTAATGAAGAACTGATGGCTCTTATTTATAGTGGTTCCCGTCCGCCCGGGACACAGCCTACAGGTGACTGAAATCACCCTAACACGCATCTTCTGGGTGCCTAAAAGCACTCTAACATGAATCGTCAGTTTAGTTATCCACCACTATAAGTAAGGCATCATACCAGCATTCATCACTTCCTCCCATTCTCTGGGTAAGTTATCCCTTTTTATAGTTTAGTAAGTGTAATTTTCAGATTACAGGAATGAGCAGGAACATAACAGGTTCAAGAGTAATAGGCATAACAAGAGTACATACATAACAAAAGTACATAACAAGAGATAAGGTATATATTCCCGTAATGTGATAATCATGAGTTAAGAGTTAAACATGACCGGTATCAGGTGTTAATATGACAATGATAAGTGATCAGGCAGGTGATAGATGATAAGTGATACCTGATGGGCGGAACTAGCACTCGAAAACGTTGTGTATTTATAAATCAATGAAAAGCTTGTATGTGCTAATGTTCCTCAATACTTTCGTTATGGCATTGGCTCAACGGGTCGAATCCACAGGGACAAGAGGCGATAGAAGCATTAACAGTCTCTATTTCACGTTGTTATGTTAACAGCTTCTTTGTTAAAGAATTACAAAAAGAAAAGAAAAGAAAAGAAACGAAATCTAGCATGTGGTAGGTGGAGAAAGCGATAAAAATGGCGAAGAAAACAAAAGAGAAGTGGTTTCGAAAATAAATAGAAAAGAAGATGAAGCAAAGTTGAACGAAGAAGGTGGTGAAATAACGATGGAAATGATAACAAGAATTGCTTTTTAAAATAAGATAAAAGAAAGCTCATGGCTACTAACTACTAAGTGATCCACTAGCCATGCTAACCTCTTAGTGATAGTTGCCTCACATGGATCCTTAGCCATCACTAATCCTTGGCTTCAAGAGACGATACAAAGCATGGCAAATAAGATGGTTCTTCACATTCAAACTTGCATCAAGAGCAAGCTAATACAAATATTAGATCATCAAACCATTAGAAGCAAGCATGAAATAAGAGAGAGTTAGCTTGGTTAGCAAGTTAGCAAGTTAGATGTTAGAACCTATCATCATGAGCCATCAATGGCTCTTGCAAGAGCAAGGCCTTGTAGAGGCTACTAGATTCATGTGGATTATCAAGTAAGTGGTTAGATGGTTAGTGGTTAGTAGTTAGATTGCTATGAGAAGAAGAGTTAGCAAAGCATCATGTAGAAAATAGAGAAGATTACAATGGAGAAGAAAAGAGGCACCTTTACATAGATTGTCACCATCTATTACATGAATCCCTCTCCATCTCTCACTGAATCTCTCAGCCCTACTACAAGATCTAAAAAGAAAAGAAAATACAAAGTAAAAGAAATGAAGAACACCATATACTACACTAAAACATAGAAAACCTAGTCTAAATCTAAAACTTCTCCTAAAAATCAAAAACTGCTTGCGCTTTGGCTAACTACAAGGCTATTTATAGCATAGGATGATTCCAGAAAATTAGACGGGGCCACGCGTCGAAGATCGACGCGTGGCCCCACCATTGGGCCGCGGATCGCAGCTGTAGCCATGGTTCCGCGGCCAAACCAGGGAGTTAGCTCCCTGGTTTTGGTGCGGGGATGCATCTTAGCTCTAGGAGCTTCCTGGTATATCTTTTTTCTGCTAATTTCTCCGAATATTCGTCTGACGTGAGCAAAGGTCTAGGTTCGACGTATCTTCTAGAAAATCCCTTGCTTGGCCTCCATGTAATGCGGATTTAATTACCCAAAAAGGGGTTTAATTAACCTCTTATTACTCCTTTGCCCTTAAACTCTTAATTTAACTTCAAGAGAGACCAAAACACGGTTTAGACCGGCATTTATTCATAATTGGTAGAGAAATGCAATATAATAATGCAGAATTGTAGACTAATCACACCCCCACACTTATCTTTTGCTCGTCCCGAGCAAAATAAAAAAGAAAAACTATACTACAAATGTTATTACACTACTTTCGCAGGTGACGCGATTGCACTGAGCGTGTGCAACAAGCCATTAAACCTCTAGGTTACCCTAGAGGAGGAGTTTTGTCTCCTGAGGGTTTTTAGTGAATTGCACCCACAAAATTATAAAGAAAAAAGACAGATGTTAGTATTTTAAAAATGCATCTTGAAGGAGAGAGACAAGTTATGAAATATTTTCGCAAAAATATAAGTGATTTAAGGTGATAAGTCCACCAAAAATTAGTCTTCCATAAACTTAGTCTATATGCAAGATCTTGTCTCAATTAAGGTAAGAATTCAAAATTGGATTGAATATTTTATCTTTCATAAAACCTAGATAATATGCACTTTGTGATAGTGAAGATTTCTGGGATTTTAACTCTAACCATCAAGCCATTTATTTTATATATATTTTTTCTTTTTTTCTTTTTTTTCTTCCCTTAGTTTTCTTAGGCTTTTTAGTTCACCTATGTAGCGAGCTTTAACTGATGACTCCCAAACTAGAAGGTCCTAGGGCACCGGATGAGAAACATCCCTCGGGTTTAAGAACTCGAGTAAACAAGGCCACAAAACTAAGGGGATTATTTGTTTCTTTTGACCACCGTTAGGCGTGAATAATCATGCTTCTTGAGGCATAATTCTCCAGCTTAATAAGTGATGTTTTATTCATATATATATTTTTCTTTTATTTATTCTTGTTTTATGACATTTTAGGTCTTTGTTTCCATCTAAAAATGTGTAAGTGTGAAGTGCAAATTATCTAAGGCAAAAATTCAAGATAAATTATCTCTCCAATTTTTTATACTTAACCTATATTTTAAACAAGACCCATTATTTTGACTAGGTTTAAGATGTCATAATTAAGGCTTTCTTAATTTCTCAAATCATCTTAATTTTCTTGAAAATAGATCAAAACTTTATCTCTTATTTCAAAAAGTTTTTAAAGAAAGAGAGAATTCTATACAAAAGGGAAGATTTCTAAACGTATCCTAAAAAGAAGTGTAAAGAAAGAAAATCTAAAAAACTCTATGTTAGTAAACCCTCCCCCACACTTATCTCCATGCATTGTCCTCAATGCATCGTTATGTAAGTTTGCATGAAACAAATAGAGAGGGAAGGAAAAATCACCTCAAGGTGGTGGTTCCGTTGGTGGTCTGATTGGTCCACAAAATTCGGCCCAATCGAACTTGCGTGGAGTCCGGAGAAACCCACCAGAGACCTCTAGAATACAACCACTAGAATGATGTATATATGTATGATTTTTATTAAAAGTTTTATCCTATCTAATTTCCAAATTTTCAAAATAATTTCAGCGTCAAATTTATCAAGACCCTTGTCCCAAATGGAATAATTGATTTAGACTCAGGAAATACAGGAACTAATACCGACTCAGGAAAAAGACTTAAGTCAAGTAAAGGTTCGGGAGTCGAGATTGGTTCAGGAAGTAGGTTCAAATCAAGAAGATGAAACTCAAGTCCACATTCATTTCCCCATGATGGAATGTGACTTTCTAAGTGATTGAAATGAGAAATTGAAAAGAAAAAGATTAAGAGTTAGAATTCTCAATCTCAATGCTATCTGCTGCAGCAAGGGCCAGAGCGGGTCAATCCACAGGAAAGGATGTGATGCAAGCTTTTCAGACGATTTCTCTGTATCCTTGAAATAAGACAAAAGAGAGATTAGATTTAAAATATATGATGAGAGAGAGATGTGGTTTTACTGATCTTCTGCCACAACCCATAGTGCAAGTTAAGGACATTGAATATCATCTTGAAACACATGAAATCGATCCTAGCTTATTAGAGAAGATGCAAGCAAGAGAAATAGATCTTAGAATCTTACAAGTTCGCACTCCTAAAAATCCAACAAGTGTTCATCCTAACTTCTAAGTACAGCGTAAGAAAAGCTTTACCTTAAAGTTACGCTGTCAAAGTACTTAAGCATGAAGTGTGGAGAATTATTTAAAGGTGTAACCTAGATTAGAAAACTAGTCATCAATTTAATCTTCAAGCAATCTGTCTTAAACCTAGGGTTTCTAAAAATTGTTATCAATCCATTCAATTCCTAACTGCTCTAGGGTTGTTTAAGAATTCAGCAAACCACACTTAAGAATTAGTTCATCATCTTTTTTTTTATATTTTCAATGTTTTTATTTATTTTTTTATTTTGTTTAATAAGAAGAATTGAGAAATAAAGAAAAACAAAACAAAGAGAAAGATCACAGAGAAAAATGAAATTAAAAGACAATAATTTAGATGGCAAAGAGGTAACCTTTATTCGAAAATATCTTCCAAATACAATGCTCCTTCTTCTCCACAATATGCTCAAAATGAAATTACAATTGCAGAAATTTAAAGAGAAAGCTAAAGAAAAACCCTAATCTCCTCGTCTCTGGATGGCCCTCTCTGTTGCGTCTGCAGGGGTATTTATAGGCTCTGGAGGAAGTAGAGTCCCGGTGAAACTCAGCCACGAAATCTGGCATTCAGCCTCATCCATATTGCCGCGGAAACGCGGCCAAGCCGCGTTTCCGCGGCCACAGTCTTATCCCTGGCCACGCGCTTTCGCGCGTGGCCTCCTCTGGTCCGTCCATCTGGACCTATCCGTTTAGATCTGGCATCTCGACTCTTTAATTTGAAAATTTGGGATAACTTGGGAAGCAAGTTACCCTAAATCAAATCTCTTCCAAAACGAATTTTATCTTTGCACTTTCCTTCTTGTATATTTATCCTCATCTTGAAAGCATTTAGGGTTGAATAGAAGTCTATCCCTTCCCTCTTTTTAGTATTTGCAACATTTGCACTTTGTAATTGCAACTTTGACATTTGGTAATTGCACTTTTGTACTTGGGCTTGGACATGGGCTTGGACATGGGTTTTTTGGCTTCATTTAGGCTTTTATTCTTTATTTAAATAAATACTCAGGCCTGCACACATTAAATAACAAAACATTAGTAATAGTGCATAATTATAGGAATAAATATGAAAATGTGATAGTAAATGTAATGACAATTATGCATTTTTTTACTACCTATCACACCCCCACACTTATCTTTTTGCTCGTCCTCGAGTAAAAATCAAAAAAGAAAAAGAAAAACTAATCTAGCTAACTCACTTTCGTAGAATCACGGTTGCACTTAGCACGTGCAACAAGCCGTTAAACCCCTAGGTTACCCTAGAGGACGAGTGTTGTCTCGTGAGGGTTTTCAGCGGATTACACCCACAAAATCCATAAAAAGGAAAATATTTGAAATATGTTTGAAGAGACTAAGTAGTCTATAAGTTTTAGGATTATCATTTTTATTCATTCTCAAACTTAGTCTTTATATAATAAATTGTTATCCATTTTAGGTAAGGATCAAAATTGAATTTTTGTATAGTCTTTTTCGTTACCAAAAGTCATATGCTCCCTTGTGAATCTAGGAATTCCTTAACTTAGACTATCATGCCTCTTTATTATTATTATGATTATTTTTTCTTTTTTTTAAATATGTATAACTCATCTAATTTTCTTCGTGTAAGTATCAGGCTTCTTGAGGCCCTCATACCTAACTAATTGACTATTAGATGTGTTAATACATGCATAATATTTCTTAGTTTTCTTAGGCTTTCTAATCCACCCATGTAGCGAACTTAAAGTCGTGACTCCCAAACTAGTTGGTTTTAGGGCACCGGGTGAGAAAACACCCCTCGGACTCAAATTCAAGTGAACTAGGCCACAAAACTAAGGACGCTTATTTATAAACTCACCTTTAGGCGTGAATACTTATGCTTCTTAAGGCACATGTATCCAGCTTAATTAGTGATTTTTTTTATGAGGTACAAGGATCTTTGTCTTAGAATCCTAGATATGCATTAGGTATGCATATTTCATTAAGGTAAAAATCAAGACTAACTACTTATTCAATTTCTCCTCCTATACCTAAATTAAACATTTATTTATTTTGACCAAGTTTTTAGAAATCCTAATCATGATTTTCCTAATTCTTAAAACTAACTTAGATTTCTTTCAAAGGATAAGTCAAAATATTGTCCTTTTTATAAATTTTTTTTTTGTTAGAACAAATAAAGAGAAAAGAAAATTTTTTTTTTAGAACAAATAAAGAGAAAAGAATAAATTTTTATATATATATATATTTTTAATTTTTAATTTTTTTTTTACTTTACATACCTTCCCCCCACACTTGTCTCATGCATTGTCCCCAATGTATGAATGAAATGCATGGATGCATGAATTGGCAGAGAGATAGAGTTACCGATACATTGGGTCAAAAAGATCCATGACTGCTTTTACTTCCGGAACTGATTCAAAAAAGATTTTAAGTTTGAATGTACTGCCATTTTTTGGGTCGTAGATCTCTATGGCTCCGTGTGGAAACACAATCTTAACAATGAAGGGCCCTGTCCATCTTGATTTTAACTGCCGGGAAAGAGATGAAGTTTAGAATTATAGAGTAACACTTTTTATCCTTGGACAAAAGTTTTTCTCGTGATGAACTTATCGTGAAAAACCTTAACCCTATCCTTCACAATTTTCGTATTGTCATATGCTCGTTCCTCAATTCTTCCAGTTCAGAAATTTGCAATTTCCGAAGATCACCGGCCTTATCTAGATCGAAATTCAGCTGCTTAATTGCCCATAAGGCCCGATGCTCTAACTCAACAGGAAGGTGGCAAGCCTTTCCAAAGACTAGTCTGTAGGAGACATTCCTAGAATCGTCTTAAAGGCAGTCCTATATGCCCATAGGGCATCCACCAATTTGGTGGACCAGTCCTTCCTATTCTGATTCATAGTTTTCTCCAAGATAAGCTTGACTTGCCTATTGGAAACTTCTACCTGTCCACTGGTTTGAGGATGGTAGGGCGTAGATAACTTGTGAGTTATGGCATATTTTCGCATAAGAGCTTCAAAAGTTCTATTGCAAAAATGTGTACCATTGTCACTAATTAAGGCACGAGGGTTCCAAAGCGCGAGAGAAGATGTTTTCTTTCAAGAATTTGACAACAACTTTGTTGTCATTTGTCTTGCGAGGGACGGCTTCAACCCATTTTGATACGTAATCTACGGCCAACAAGATGTATTGGTGCCCAAACAAGTTAGGAAAGGGTCCCATAAAATCAATGCCCCAGACATCGAAAAGTTCTACTTCTAGAATTGGATTTAGGGGCATCATATTTCGTTTGGAAATTCTTCCTATCATTTGACATCTTGTGCACGTTTTGCAAAATTCGAATGCGTCTTTAAACAAAGTTGGCCAATAAAAGCCACTTTGTAGGATCTTTTCGGCAGTTTTTCGGGGACCAAAGTGTCCACCATAAGCAAATTCATGACAAAAGGCTAGAACGCTTCTAGTTTCCTCATCGACGACGCATCTCCTAATAATTTGGTCGCTACAATATTTGAAAAGGTATGGATCTTCCCATATGTAATACCGGACTTGAGACAATAATCGGTATCTATCCTGTTTTGACCAATTAGGTGGTGTTTGGTTTGTGACTAAGTAATTTACTATGTCGGCAAACCATGGTTCCTTAGAGATGGCTAGAAGTTGTTCATCGGAAAAATTGTCATTGATGGGCAGTTCGTCGGAAGGTGCGTTTGGCACATGAGAGAGATGGTCTGCGACAACATTTTCAACACATTTTTTATCTCGAATTTCGAGATCAAATTCTTGAAGGAGAAGGATCCAACGAATGAGTCGGGCCTTCGCATCTTTTTTTAGCATTAGGTATCGAAGTGCAGAATGGTCGGTGAAAATCGTGGTCTTGGTCCCAAGCAGGTATGGACGGAATTTCTCCAAAGCGAACACTACTGCCAAGAATTCCTTCTCGGTAATAGTATAGTTCATTTGGGCGTCATTGAGTGTCCTACTCGAATAATAGATCACGTGCTGCTTGTTATCCTTACGCTGTCCTAGGACAGCGCCTATCGCAAAATCTGAGGCATCGCACATGATCTCAAAAGGTTTGGACCAATCCGGAGGTGAGATGATAGGTGCAGAGATAAGTTCCACTTTCAACTTTTCCCACGCACTATTACACCTATCATCAAAGATGAAGGGCACGTCTTTAGCTAGAAGGTTTGTAAGGGGTCTAGCAATTTTGTTAAAATCCTTAATGAACCTATGGTAAAACCCAGCGTGTCCTAAGAAAGACCGAATGTCCTTCACGCATCGTGGAATTGGAAGTTTGGCTATGATCTCCACCTTAGCCTTGTCTACTTTGATCCCTTCCCTAGATATCTCATGACCTAGAATAATCCCATGCTGCACCATGAAGTGGCACTTTTCCCAATTGAGGGTCAAGTTCTTTTCGGTGCACCTATTCAGCACTAGCTCCAAGTGATGGAGACATTGGTCAAATGAATTTCCATAGACGGAGAAGTCGTCCATAAAAATCTCTAAGAAGCGCTCGACCATATCAGAAAAAAGGCTTAACATACAACGTTGGAATGTGGCGGGGGCATTACATAGGCCGAAAGGCATTCGACGATAGGCAAATGTCCCAAATGGGCACGTGAACGTTGTCTTTTCTTGGTCCTCCAGGGCTATAGGGATTTGGTTATACCCTGAATAACCGTCCAAGAAACAGTAATACTCATGACCGGCTAATCGTTCCAGCATTTGGTCGATAAATGGGAGACGAAAATGATCTTTCCTAGTGGCAGCGTTCAACTTGCGATAGTCTATGCATACTCGAACCTTGGTAGGCAATCGTGTTTGCACTAACTCATGCTTGTCGTTTTCTACCACAGTAAAGCTGGACTTCTTAGGGACCACATGCATTGGGCTAACCCATTCGCTATCGGAAATGGGATAAATTATCCCATTATCTAACAGTTTCACTATTTCAGCTTGTACAGCCTCTTGCATGAGTGGGTTTAGCCTACGCTGTGGATCCCTTTTCGGTTTAACTCCTTCCTCTAGATGGATTCGATGTTGGACTATCGTAGGGCTTAGTCCCTTGATATCTGCCATAGTCCAACCAATGGCTTCCCTATGTCTCCTAAGGGTTGCCAGTAGGTCTTCCTCTTGCCTATTAGTCAAATTGGATGCAACTATGACCGGTAACGTCTCTTGTTCACCTAGGTAGGCGTACTTAAGATGTTTAGGCAAGGCCTTTAACTCCAATGAAGGAGGTGGCTCGATGGGTGGAGGTGTTAAGCTTGACTTTTTCATCTCTATAGAACTTGGATTTGCTGCCCATTCAATCTCATTAAGGTTGAGATCACTTGATTCTAACTCTTCCTCTTCCTCTAACTCTAGTGTGATCTCCTCATTGTGCTCACTCGTCATGTTTTCAATGAAGTTAACCTCAAAGGGTTGGTCGGTCATGTCGTAGGGATGCTTACCTAAGTTGAAAATATTGACTTCCTTGGTCATATCCCCAAAAGTCAATCTCATGGATCCGTTTCTACAATTTATGATTGCATTCGCGGTTGCTAGGAACGATCGTCCTAAGATGACGGGAGTTTGGGACCTAGGATTAGACACAGGTTGTGTCTCTAAAACAATGAAATCGACTGGGTAAATGAATTCTCCCACCCGTATGAGGACATCATTGATCTCTCCCTTAGGAACTTTGATTGAGCGATCAGCCAATTGAATTGTAACTTGGGTTGGGTTGAGTTCACCTAATCCAAGTTGTTGATGTACGGAGAAAGGCAGCAAATTAATGCTAGCTCCAAAATCGAGGAGTGCTCGATTGATTTCAGCTCGGCCTATTGTGCAAGAAATGGTGGGGCAACCAGGGTCCTTGTACTTGACTGGGATCTGGTTGGACAATAGCTCACTAATGTTAATGGCTAGAAAAACCTTCTTAGGCACATTTGTCTTTCTTTTCTTGGTGCATATGTCCTTAAGGATTTGGCATAACTAGGGACCTGTTGGATTGCATCAAGAAATGGTATATTGAGCCTAACCTGATTGAATACTCGAGTAGTTTCTCCATATGTGCATTATTATTACTCCTAAGCCTATTCAGAAATGGGGCTATAGGCTGGTGCACCTGTCCTGCTGATTTCTCAACTTCAGTTTCATTGGAGCCTTGTGGAGATGGAGTGGAACTAGATGGAATGGGGACAACTGGGATGGGCCCGGTGGCATGGATACGTGATTATCAACTTGTTTCCCTAATCTTAGTGTATGAACCAAGTTACAGTGATTTAGTCTTGAGCCTCATTGGCTTGCCTAGGATTCCTAGGGTTTGGCAATGGTTGACTTGGAAGAGTTCCCCTTTGTCTTTCTTGTTGATTCAGTGGATCTCTATCCTGGTCAAGACTTGAGCCAGTGTGTCATAGATTTTAACTAGAGTGTCCACCTTTCTTTCCATGTTGGAGAGCCTTGTTTCCATTTGTGAATATTGGAAAGAGGGTGGAGGATTTTGACTAGGGAAATTTTGTTGATAGGGCGGATTTTGAAAATTGTTGGAGAATTTGGGCCTAATTTGATCATTGTTGCTTAGGCCCCATGAAAAATTGGGATGATTTCTCCAACTGGGATTGTAGGTGGACGAATATGGATTGTTGGCGGGCTTTGTGAAGGCCGCACTAATATGCTCAGCAAGGTTTGATGCGCGATAAAGACGGGACATTCCTCGAACACATGGTCCATGTCTTGATAATAAGTACAGCCCGCCGAAGGTGTTGGGCTGATTTGGTTCACAGAGACTGGTTCTTTAATTTCAAGAGCCTCTAGTCTTTGCATCACAGCAGCTAACTTAGCATCGGTAGCTATGTTGGCCTCAATGGAATGGATACCTCCTTTAGAAGAAGTAGGGTCATTAGTCCTAAATTTTTCCAGAGTGGTTCCCATTGGATGGTATTATCAGCTAATTCTTCATATAATAACCATCCTTCATTTTCGTTCTTTTTTAGAAATCCTCCTTGGCACATGGATTCTAATAGTGTTTTAGTTTGATATTCTAATCCATCATATAGAATTTGGCAAAGTCGCCATTTCTCTATCCCATGGTGAGGGCATTGGGCAAGGAGGTCCTTAAAACGTTCGAAATATTTCCAAAAAGGTTCATTGGCTGTTTCCTTAAACTGTAAGATGCTCTTCCTAATCAGTGCAGTCTTGTGGACGGAATAAAATTTCTTTAAGAAGGCCTTAACGAAATTATCCCAAGAAAATATTGAACCGGCCTCTAGACTGTAGAGCCATTTCTTTGATAAGTTTTTCAAAGCAAAGGGGACAAACCGTAGTTTGATGGCATCTTCTCCTAACTTGGGTATCTTCATCATGAGACATACTTCTTCAAATTCCCTTATGAAGAAGTATGCATCCTCGGATTCAAGTCCAAGAAATTTGGGAAGAGTGTTGATGTATTGTGGCTTGAGCTCAAATGGTCAACACCTTCATCGGTTAACTTGATGCAAGAAGGAAGAGAGGTCCTAATAGGATAGAACCTATCTTGGAGTGACAGTGATTGTGCCATGTGTGAGTCGGGATTTTGCTCGGGTGGTGAACTAGTTCTAGTTAGCCTGGATGTAAGTGGGTCTCTCGACCAAGCGGACATGCACAATTAGCAAACAAGTTCACCCAATCAATAAAAAAATGAAAAACAATCAAAATTCCTATTCTAGGTAAGCCTTGACCTAGACGACTCCTAACTTTAGACTGTCCTTAGGAGGTCTATTGCCGACCTTAACTGTTGGCCCAAAAGGTTACACTCTCCATTTGTTTAGAGTTTTGATGATAACAAAACAAATAAGAGCTATTTGGTACTAATTAGTTTGTTTAAGATAAGTTTCAGGTTAGTACCATATTTGGAGGCCATTGCTTAGCTATTGCAAGAATTTCTAGGTTCATGAAGCAAAGAAGGCTTTTTGCACATCAAGGAAGGAACATAGAAGAGAAGGCTCTAGCAAGGCATCACATGGCTCAAGACATCAAGATTGCTCAAGATAATTTATTAGATTTATTTTTAGTTTAGAATTTTGTTAAAGAATAGTGAATAGGTTGAAGCTCTATCACACACGTTTTTGCGCACATCTTGTTTCAAACATAAATAGTTTGTATACAATCTTCAACCTACAAAACTTACTTTGATATAAATAATCATGTGTTTTTAGTTTTGTGTTTTATTAAACTTATTTTGGTATTAGAATTTATGACAAAAACTATGATATACATATGTTTCTTGTATATAGGTTTATGCTTCAAAATGTTTAAATATCATTTGAAAGAGTTTTGGACAAAACGTAATTTTCATTCAAAATCCAAGTTTTAGAAAATACAGTTTTTGGTTTTTGGTAAAAATGATAAGAGACAAAAATAGTTCATATTGAATGATATTTGAGCTAAACTTTTTACTACATGTTTATATATCAATGCAAAATGATGAAACTACTTTTGTGATTTTTAGAAGTGTTAAAAGATTTTTCAAAATATTTTAAAACTATTTTTCTGACCATACCAGACTTCATCCAGCCGACTAGTCTTCTGACAAGTCGACTTGGCTAGAAGTCGGTCGACCGGGGTCGGTCGACCGACGTGCACAAATCTGTGCACGTTTGGCAGACTTTGGACGGTCGACCGTCCCGGTCGACCGATCTGAGAGCAGAGCTCTCTGTTTGTTTCGGGTCGGCCGGGCTGGTCGACGTAGCCTGCAACGGCTATTTTCTTTGAACTAGCGGTCGACCGGGCCGGTCGACCGTGCTAGCCGTTTGAACAGTAACGGCTAGTTTTCTGAGCTGGTTTATTTTTGTTCTTTTCTCACTTAAGTATGTTTAAGTGACATGTTTTGGTTCTAATACGTTCTGATTAGCCTTAAATATGTTTATCTCCTAACCCTAGCCCTCTCCTATAAATAGGGGTGTTTAGGGAGAGGTTGGTTACTAGAAAAATTATCAAAATTCCAAAAGTTTGAGGCTTTCAAAAAGACTTGGTTTCTTGGTTTTTGTGCTGAAATTCTCTCTCATTTTCTGAAGTGCTTTCAAGAATTCTCTGATTTCATTTTCTTTTCTCCTTACACACAAGAGCTTCATTCCTACTCATTATTTCTCTAAGGACCTTTGTAAGGGAAGAGAATTTTGCAAGAGAGAGTTTGTGGTCTTTTGACTACTCAGAGATTGCTTGTACTTGAGATTGTGGAGTTGGGTACTCCGGTGTATTTGTGACATCCTTGTGATAGTGGAAGTGGTTGGAATCCTTCTGGGGAAGGCGGGGAAGTAGAGCTGGGTGCTCGAACCTCGATAACAAATCTCGGTGTTTGCGTTTGGTTTACTTGCTCTTATTTCTTGCTCTATTTTCATTGCTCTTATTACTTGCTCTCTACATTCATTGCTATATTCACTTGCTTTGTTAGATTGTTGCTTCATAATTTTTAAATTGTGCATTGATTAGCATTATCACCTATTCATCCCCCTCTAGGTGATTTTCAATTGGTATCAGAGCTTGGACTCTAGGTTTTGGCTTAACATCCATAGAGAGATCCTTAAAATTTTCTAATCAACATTTGTATTCCATTTGTCATTCACTAGTAAACATGGCCGATAACATCAAAACCCCTCCTAAATTTGATGGACTCAACTTCCCTATTTGGAAGGTTAGGATGACTATCTTTTTGCAATCCTTAGGTAGCTTAGTGCTAAATCATTGACCAAACCCTATGTTTCATCCGATAGTGATGAGAGCACATGGACCGACTTCAACTTTAGAGAATATGAGGCTAACTCCAAGGCCCAAAATTTCCTCTTAACCGCCTTGAATGAGGATGACCTTACACGAGTAATTCATTGCCAATCCGCCTATGAGATTTGGCAACATTTATTGGTCACACACGAAGGGACTTCACAAGTCAAGAGAGCTAAGATAGATCTCTTGAGGTCCCAATATGAGTCTTTTAAAATGATTGATGATGAATCTATTGATTGTATGATTACTCGATTTACTAAAATCACCAATGGTCTTTCTTCTTTAGGTGATGATATTTCCAATGATCAAAAGGTACGGAAAGTGATTCGGGCTCTTCCTACATCATGGGAGATAAAGGCCACCACCTTGAAGGAATTAAACGACAAGGACGAGATGGACCTCATTAGTCTCATTGGGAACTTAAAGACCCATGAGATGGAAAAGAAAGCAAGAGAAGAGGCCGTTCCACTAAAGAAGAAATCCTTAGCCTTCAAGTCTTCATCCACTCTTGAAGACGATGAAGAAGATGAAGAAGAAGATGAGGAGCTATCACTACTTGTTCGCAATGTGAAGAGAATGTACCGAGGAACAAGCTCAACTTCCGAAGGAAATTTGAAGGCAAAGAGGAGAGGAGAATCATATGCTACAATTACCGAAAGCCCGGACACATCATGGTGGATTGCCCGGAGTTCAAGAAGAAGATGACCTCCTCCTTCAAGCCAAAGAAACCGGAAGAAAAGAAAGCGTACAAGGCAACTTGGGATTCAGAAAGCGAGTCCGAGGAAGAGGCGGATGTAGTGAATATGTGTTTCATGGCAAACACACCAAAGGTAACCCCTCAACCTCTTGATGATGAAGATGATGAATTAAGTAAGGAAGTTCTTGTTCATGCCTTTGTTGAACTTTTCGAAACTTATGATAATAAGAAGATTGAATGTTTTAAATTGCAAAAAGAAGTTGCTTTTCTCAAAAATCAACTTGCTATGGTTTCTAAAGAAAAGGATGATATTTCTTCTAATCTTATTTCTATTCAAAATGAGTTTAATGCCTACAAGGTTTTTGAAAAGGAAAATCTCCTATTGTTGATGAAAAAGAAATTTCCTTTCTAAAAACTAAAATGGTTGATTTTGAAAAAGTTTTGAAAGATTGTGCTTTTAACACTAAGAAACTTGAAGAAAAGTTTTCCAAAAAGCACACCTCTCATGCTAAAAATTCACATGCTCACACTACACATAACACTTCTCATGCTAAATCTTTTCATGCTCACAACTCTCATGCTCACAAATCACACACTCACTATGCTTTTAAATATGGCAGAGTATATAGATGCACATATTGTGGTAAGAATGGACATTTAGCTAAATTTTGCTATGACCAAGTTAATAGATCAAATAATCTTGTTTGGGTTAATGAAACTAACGCTCTAGGATCCAAGAAAATGTGGGTACCAAAATCAAGTCCTAAATTATTTGATGTAGGTACACACCAAGGCTCCAAGACGTAGGGAGCGGTGGTACCTTGATAGTGGTTGTTCAAGACATATGACGTGGGATATCAATAACTTTACAACCCTATCAAGGTACGAGGAAGGTGGCTCCGTCACCTTCGGGGATGATTCCAAAGGCACTATCATCGGTATAGGTAACATTCAAATTGGTGCATCTCCCATTATAGAAAATGTTGTACTTATTGATGGTTTTAAACATAATTTGCTTAGCATTAGTCAATTTTGTGATCGTGAACTTAAAGTTGTTTTTGATGATTCTTCTTGCAAGATTTTTGATGTTAAAACTAATGATTGTATTCTCACCGGTTTTTGTGATGATAATGTTTATATCATTGACATGCTTAATGTGGAATGTTCTACTAAATGCTTAAATGCTTTTGATGAAAATTCTTGGCTTTGACATAGAAGATTAGGACATACATCTTTTGACCATCTTTCTAGGATTAATTCTAAGGATTTGGTGAAGGGTATACCTTGCTTGAAGTTTGAGAAAGACCGCATTTGTGGTGCGTGCCAACTTGGGAAACAAACCAAGTCTTCCTTCAAACCAATCAAGGATATCATGTCAACTAGGCCTTTAGAATTAATTCATATGGATCTTTTTGGACCTACTAAAACTAAGAGCTTAAATGGTAGTAGATTTGCTTTTATTTTAGTTGATGATTTTTCCCGTTTCACTTGGGTTTTCTTCTTGGAACACAAAGATCAAACTTTCTCTCATTTCAAAATTTTTCGAAAAAGGGTTGAAAAGGAAAAAGGTTTTCCGATTTTGAAAATAAGGAGTGATAGAGGTGGTGAGTTTGTTAACCAACTCTTCATGACTTATTGTGATGAAAAGAGAATTAAGCATGAAATGTCTTGTCCTAGAACTCCACAACAAAATGGAGTTGTAGAAAGGAAAAATAGAACTCTTCAAGAGATGGCTAGGACAATGATAAGTGAGTATGACCTCCCTCATTATCTATGGGCCGAGGCCGTAAACACCGCTTGCTATATATCAAATCGTATTTATTTATGTAAAAATTCTTCCAAAACATCTTTTGAAATGCATCATTCTAGAAAACCTAATGTTTCATATTTCAAAGTTTTTGGATGCAAGTGTTTTGTTTTGAACACTAAAGATAACTTGGGTAAATTTGATGCTAAGGCTTATGAAGCAATCTTTGTTGGATACTCTACAACTAGTAAAGCTTATAGAGTATTCAATAGATCTTCACTTACCATTGAAGAATCCTTGCATGTTAAATTTAAAGAATCTAATGTATTTGTTGAGAATGTTGTAGAGATTGAACCATTAGGTGAAGACATGGAGAAACTATCCTTGAAGGACTCACCCGCTCAAGAAGAAAAGTAAGAATCAATTGGTGATGTTCAAGAGGATAAAGAGGAAAGCTCTCAACCGCTTCCTAAAGCTTGGAGATATGCCACAAATCATCCCAAGGAGCTCATCTTAGGTGATGCATCTAAAGGGGTAACAACTCGCTCCAAACTCCATGACCTATGTGGAAATTTTGCTTTCATTTCTCATTTTGAACCCAAAAGCATCCTCGAAGCCGAGGCGGACTCATATTGGTTGCTAGCCATGCAAGAGGAACTCAATCAATTTGAGCGCAACCAAGTTTGGCACCTTGTTCCTAGGCCCCACGATAGACCAATAATTGGTACTAAGTGAATCTTTAAAAACAAGATGGATGAGTCCGAAAATGTGATTAGGAATAAGGCTAGGTTAGTGGCCCAAGGTTACACTCAAGTTGAGGGAATTGACTTTGAGGAGACCTTTGCACCCGTAGCACGGCTTGAAGCCATACGGATGACACTAGCTTTTGCATCTTTCAAAAATTTTAAACTTTTTCAAATGGATGTGAAAAGTGCATTTTTGAATGGTTTTATAAATGAAGAAGTTTATGTTGCTCAACCTCCCGGTTTTGTTGATCATGTTCATCCCGATTTTGTTTTAAAACTTGATAAAGCTTTGTATGGATTGAAACAAGCTCCAAGAGCTTGGTATGAAAGGCTTTCTAGTTTTCTCATTTCAAATGATTTTATTAAAGGCAAAGTAGATACAACACTATTCACTAAGCATGTTAATAATGATATTTTAATTGTGCAAATTTATGTTGATGATATAATTTTTGGTTCTACTAATGAGTTTTTATGCAAGGAATTTGAAAAGGTTATGCAATGTGAATTTGAAATGTCTTCAATGGGTGAGCTTAATTTCTTTCTTGGACTCCAAATCAAGCAATTGCAAGATGGGAACTTCATATGTCAAGCCAAATACGCAAAGGAACTCGTAAAGAAGTTTGGACTTGAAGACTCAAAGGTTTGCAACACTCCCATGGCAACTACCACCAAGCTTGATAAGGATGACCAAGGTAAAAATGTTGATATTAAATTGTATAGAAGCATGCTAGGTAGTCTTTTGTATTTGACGGCAAGTAGGCCGGATATCATGTTTAGTGTGTGTCTTTGTGCTAGATTTCAATCGTGTCCCAAAGAGTCCCATCTTATTGCGGTAAAACGCATTATTCGTTATATTAAGGGAACGATTGGAATGGGTCTATGGTATCCGAAAGCCAGAGATTTCTCAATGACGAGTTATTCGGACGCCGACTATGCGGGTTGTAGAGTAGATAGAAAGAGTACTAGTGGGACATGTCAATTTCTTAGTAATTGTCTTGTTTCATGGTCCTCTAGGAAACAAAATTCCGTAGCTCTCTCAACCGCCGATGCGGAGTATGTTGCCGCGGGGGCTTGTTGTGCACAAGTCCTTTGGATGAAACATACTCTCCTTGATTATGATTTGCATTATAACCATATAAAAATATTTTGTGATAATACTAGTACTATACATATGACAAAGAATGCAAATCAACATAGTAAGACCAAGCACATTGAGATTAGATATCACTTTCTTAGAGATCATTTGAGAAAGGAGATATAGATATTGATTATGTTTCTACGGATTTGCAACTTGCCGATATTTTCACTAAACCACTTGATTTTGCTAGATTTTCATTCATTTGTGGTGAACTTAATGTTTGTGTTATTGAAAAAAAATGTTTTCTTAACCCTTTTTGATGTATGACAAAAAGGGGGAGAATGAGTTTATGTATGGAAATATGAGCTCATATGGTTTTGGTTCCATATGAGTTTATATATGTTTTGAGTTTTTGATGTGTTTTCATGAATTCTTGTAATTTGAGTTTAAGTGTTTTGCAAGTGTTCTTGGTTTTTGGTTTCATGATGTTTACTTGCAAATTACGAATTACATTGTTTTTCTTTGTTTAATATAGCATAATTTGAGGGGGAGCTTTCTCCTCCCCTATACTTTTGTTTATAGCCTATTTGTTTTGTCATCATCAAAAAGGGGGAGATTGTTGGCCCAAAAGGTTACACTCTCCATTTGTTTAGAGTTTTGATGATAACAAAACAAATAAGAGCTATTTGATACTAATTAGTTTGTTTAAGATAAGTTTCAGGTTAGTACCATATTTGGAGGCCATTGCTTAACTATTGCAAGAATTTCTAGGTTCATGAAGCAAAGAAGGCTTTTTGCACATCAAGGAAGGAACATAGAAGAGAAGGCTCTAGCAAGGCATTGCATGGCTCAAGACTTCAAGATTGCTCAAGATAATTTATTAGATTTGTTTTTAGTTTAGAATTTTGTTAAAGAATAGTGAATAGGTTTGAAGCTCTATCACACACATTTTTGCGCACATCTTGTTTCCAAACATAAATAGTTTGTATACAATCTTCAACCTACAAACTTACTTTGATATACATAATCATGTGTTTTTAGTTTTGTGTTTTATCAAAACTTATTTTGGTATTAGAATTTATGACAAAAACTATGATATACATATGTTTCTTGTATATAGGTTTATGCTTCAAAATGTTTAAATATCATTTGGAAGAGTTTTGGACAAAACATATTTTTCTTTCAAAATCTAAGTTTAGAAAATACAGTTTTTGGTAAAAATGATAAGAGACAAAAATAGTTCATATTGATTGATATTTGAGCTAAACTTTTTACCACATGTTTATATATCAATGCAAAATGATGAAACTATTTTTGGTGATTTTTAGGAGTGTTAAAAGATTTTTCAAAATATTTTTAAAACTATTTTTCTGACCATACCAGACTTCATCCAGTCGACTAGTCTTCTGACAAGTCGACTTGGCTAGAAGTCGGTCGACTGGGTCGGTCGACCGACGTGCACAAATCTGTGCACGTTTGGCAGACTTTGGACGGTCGACCGTCCCGGTCGACCGATCTGAGAGCAGAGCTCTCTGTTTGTTTCGGTCGACCGGGCCGGTCGACCGTAGCCTGCAACGGCTATTTTCTTTGAACTAGCGGTCGACCGGGCCGGTCGACCGTGCTAGCCGTTTGAACAGTAACGGCTAGTTTTCTGAGCTGGTTTATTTTTGTCCTTTTCTCACTTAAGTATGTTTAAGTGACATGTTTTGGTTCTAATACGTTCTGATTAGCCTTAAATATGTTTTATCTCCTAACCCTAGCCCTCTCCTATAAATAGGGGTGTTTAGGGAGAGGTTAGTTACTAGAAAAATTATCAAAATTTTCAAAAGTTTGAGGCTTTCAAAAAGACTTGGTTTCTTGATTTTGTGCTGAAATTCTCTCTCATTTTCTGAAGTGCTTTCAAGAATTCTCTGATTTCATTTTCTTTTCTCCTTACACACAAGAGCTTCATTCCTACTCATTATTTCTCTAAGGACCTTTGTAAGGGAAGAGAATTTTGCAAGAGAGAGTTTGTGGTCTTTTGACTACTCAGAGATTGCTTGTACTTGAGATTGTGGAGTTGGGTACTCCGGTGTATTTGTGACATCTTTGTGATAGTGGAAGTGGTTGGAATCCTTCTGGGGAAGGCGGGGAAGTAGAGCTGGGTGCTTGAACCTCGATAACAAATCTCGGTGTTTGCGTTTGGTTTACTTGCTCTTATTTCTTGCTCTATTTTCATTGCTCTTATTACTTGCTCTCTACATTCATTGCTATATTCACTTGCTTTGTTAGATTGTTGCTTCATAATTTTTAAATTGTGCATTGATTAGCATTATCACCTATTCATCCCCCTCTAGGTGATTTTCAATTGGTATCCGAGCTTGGACTCTAGGTTTTGGCTTAACATCCATAGAGAGATCCTTAAAATTTTCTAATCAACATTTGCATTCCATTTGTCATTCACTAGTAAACATGGCCGATAACATCAAAACCCCTCCTAAATTTGATGGACTCAACTTCCCTATTTGGAAGGTTAGGATGACTATCTTTTGCAATCCTTAGGTAGCTTAGTGGCTAAATCATTGACCAAACCCTATGTTGCACCCGATAGTGATGAGAGCACATGGACCGACTTCAACTTTAGAGAATATGAGGCTAACTCCAAGGCCCAAAATTCCCTCTTAACCGCCTTGAATGAGGATGACCTTACACGAGTAATTCATTGCCAATCCGCCTATGAGATTTGGCAACATTTATTGGTCACACACGAAGGGACTTCACAAGTCAAGAGAGCTAAGATAGATCTCTTGAGGTCCCAATATGAGTCTTTTAAAATGATTGATGATGAATCTATTGATTGTAAGATTACTCGATTTACTAAAATCACCAATGGTCTTTCTTCTTTAGGTGATGATATTTCCAATGATCAAAAGGTACGGAAAGTGATTCGGGCTCTTCCTACATCATGGGAGATAAAGGCCACCACCTTGAAGGAATTAAACGACAAGGACGAGATGGACCTCATTAGTCTCATTGGGAACTTAAAGACCCATGAGATGGAAAAGAAAGCAAGAGAAGAGGCCGTTCCACTAAAGAAGAAATCCTTAGCCTTCAAGTCTTCATCCACTCTTGAAGACGATGAAGAAGATGAAGAAGAAGATGAGGAGCTATCACTACTTGTTCTCAATGTGAAGAGAATGTACCGGAGGAACAAGCTCAACTTCCGAAGGAAATTTGAAGGCAAAGAGGAGAGGAGAATCATATGCTACAATTACCGAAAGCCCGGACACATCATGGTAGATTGCCCGGAGTTTAAGAAGAAGATGACCTCCTCCTTCAAGCCAAAGAAACCGGAAGAAAAGAAAGCGTACAAGGCAACTTGGGATTCAGAAAGCGAGTCCGAGGAAGAGGCGGATGTAGCGAATATGTGTTTCATGGCAAACACACCAAAGGTAACCCCTCAACCTCTTGATGATGAAGATGATGAATTAAGTAAGAAAGTTCTTGTTCATGCCTTTGTTGAACTTTTCGAAACTTATGATAGTAAGAAGATTGAATGTTTTAAATTGCAAAAAGAAGTTGCTTTTCTCAAAAATCAACTTGCTATGGTTTCTAAAGAAAAGGATGATATTTCTTCTAATCTTATTTCTATTCAAAATGAGTTTAATGCCTACAAGGTTTCTTGAAAAGGAAAATCTCCTATTGTTGATGAAAAAGAAATTTCCTCTCTAAAAACTAAAATGGTTGATTTTGAAAAAGTTTTGAAAGATTGTGCTTTTAACACTAAGAAACTTGAAGAAAAGTTTTCCAAAAAGCACACCTCTCATGCTAAAAATTCACATGCTCACACTACACATAACACTTCTCATGCTAAATCTTTTCATGCTCACAACTCTCATGCTCACAAATCACACACTCACTATGCTTTTAAATATGGCAGAGTATATAGATGCACATATTGTGGTAAAAATGGACATTTAGCTAAATTTTGCTATGACCAAGTTAATAGATCAAATAATCTTGTTTGGGTTAATGAAACTAACGCTCTAGGACCCAAGAAAATGTGGGTACCAAAATCAAGTCCTAAATTATTTGATGTAGGTACACACCAAGGCTCCAAGACGTAGGGAGCGGTGGTACCTTGATAGTGGTTGTTCAAGACATATGACGTGGGATATCAATAACTTTACAACCCTATCAAGGTACGAGGAAGGTGGCTCCGTCACCTTCGGGGATGACTCCAAAGGCACTATCATCGGTATAGGTAACATTCAAATTGGTGCATCTCCCATTATAGAAAATGTTGTACTTATTGATGGTTTGAAACATAATTTGCTTAGCATTAGTCAATTTTGTGATCGTGGACTTAAAGTTATTTTTGATGATTCTTCTTGCAAGATTTTTGATGTTAAAACCAATGATTGTATTCTCACCGGTTTTCGTGATGATAATGTTTATATCATTGACATGCTTAATGTGGAATGTTCTACTAAATGCTTAAATGCTTTTGATGAAAATTCTTGGCTTTGACATAGAAGATTAGGACATACATCTTTTGACCATCTTTCTAGGATTAATTCTAAGGATTTGGTGAAGGGTATACCTTGCTTGAAGTTTGAGAAAGACCGCATTTGTGGTGCGTGCCAACTTGGGAAACAAACCAAGTCTTCCTTCAAACCAATCAAGGATATCATGTCAACTAGGCCTTTAGAATTAATTCATATGGATCTTTTTGGACCTACTAAAACTAAGAGCTTAAATGGTAGTAGATTTGCTTTTATTTTAGTTGATGATTTTTCCCGTTTCACTTGGGTTTTCTTCTTGGAACACAAAGATCAAACTTTCTCTCATTTCAAAATTTTTCGAAAAAGGGTTGAAAAAGAAAAAGGTTTTCCGATTTTGAAAATAAGGAGTGATAGAGGTGGTGAGTTTGTTAACCAACTCTTCATGACTTATTGTGATGAAAAGGGAATTAAGCATGAAATGTCTTGTCCTAGAACTCCACAACAAAATGGAGTTGTAGAAAGGAAAATAGAACTCTTCAAGAGATGGCTAGGACAATGATAAGTGAGTATGACCTCCCTCATTATCTATGGGCCGAGGCCGTAAACACCGCATGCTATATATCAAATTGTATTTATTTATGTAACAATTCTTCCAAAACATCTTTTGAAATGTATCATTCTAGAAAACCTAATGTTTCATATTTCAAAGTTTTTGGATGCAAGTGTTTTGTTTTGAACACTAAAGATAACTTGGGTAAATTTGATGCTAAGGCTTATGAAGCAATCTTTGTTGGATACTTTACAACTAGTAAAGCTTATAGAGTATTCAATAGATCTTCACTTACCATTGAAGAATCCATGCATGTTAAATTTGAAGAATCTAATGTGTTTGTTGAGAATGTTGTAGAGATTGAACCATTAGGTGAAGACATGGAGAAACTATCCTTGAAGGACTCACCCGCTCAAGAAGAAAAGTAAGAATTAATTTGTGATGTTCAAGAGGATAAAGAGGAAAGCTCTCAACCGCTTCCTAAAGCTTGGAGATATGCCACAAATCATCCCAAGGAGCTCATCTTAGGTGATGCATCTAAAGGGGTAATTATTGGTCACTAATGTTGCATATTTAATGTCACATTTCCATACTTATTTTAGAATAAAGCCTGCATTATCCTAATTATTTGTTTGATTTATTTGCAGGCCCAATCCTTAAGGAGATGAAGAGAAATGAGCCCAAAAGCCCACCAGAATTCTGAATTAAATCAGAATAAATTCGCACACACTAAATCAGGGCAAAATCAAGAGGTTGAAACCGGTTGAGAATAATCCTCTTAGAATCGATCGGTTAAAGCCAAGAATCCAAGGCCATTTCGTCAGAATCCAGGGATCAAACGAAGAAACCAACAAAGGATAAAGCCAGAAGAAACTCTCCAGATGATCCACCAACAGGGTGTGGCCATCTGGCCACACCCTTGCCGCGGATCCGCGGCAAAAGCCGCGGATCCGCGGCTTTGTTGGGGAGTTAGGGGGAGCGTTTGCTCCCCCGACCTCCCCGGGATCTTGGTGGTTAGGTTTTTGGCCTATAAAAAGGCATTTTCTTTGCTGAAAGTGGACGCCAATGCAGATTAGGATTTTAGACTAGTTTTTTCCATTTTGTAGTTTAGTTTTATGTAACTTGTATGTAGCTTAGGGTAGATGATGATTCATGTAAGTAAGAGAGAGAGGCTGATGTTGAGAGTGACACCGATGTACTCCTCCTCCTTTCTTTCATTGTCTCAGTAAGCAATAAAGGTAACATTTGTTTATGTTTGTATCTTTACTTTCCGTTTTGTTTTGCTTTTCGTTTTCCTCTTCTACTTCACCTTGGTTTTATGTGTTGAGTCTACAAGTGAAGTCCAAAGCATGTATCACTAAGCTACGTGAGAGCCAGCGATAGTTCATGAAGACGTTCTCCTCTTCCAAGCTCGCATCACTTCGTACTTCATATGCTTGACGATATAATGTGCACGGCGACCGAGCTCGAGCTTATGATCTATGCGTTGAACGCCTCCGAAGCAAAAAGGTAGAACTTGCAAAAAGGTTTCCAAGTAAGTCATCACTCAACCTCGGTAAGTATCTCTTTACTTTTCTTTACTTCTTTTCTTTTCTTTCTTAGTTTAGATCACCAACCACTTCTTTCAAATCGTTTTCATTCTTCTTTCCACTTCATTGTACATAGTCGTTTTTCTTGTTTTCTGATTTGTCCACCTTCTTCATCTCTCGTTTTCATCTTACTTTAACCATTAACTTTCTTTTCCTTTTTCTTAACTTTAAAAACAGAGAAGAACCTTCGCTTATTTTCATAAGATTTCAATAAAGACACGTAAAGCTTCCATCGCAAACCCTCCTTGTGGATCACGACCCGCATAGCCACTTGCTATAGCGGAAGAATTGAGCACTTGCACATATTTGTTTTAAGTTCTATAATCTCGTATTTTTTGTGCAGGTTTGGCCTCAATCAGGTAACAACTCGCTCCAAACTCCATGACCTATGTGGAAATTTTGCTTTCATTTCTCATTTTGAACCCAAAAGCATCCTCGAAGCCGAGACGGACTCATATTGGTTGCTAGCCATGCAAGAGGAACTCAATCAATTTGAACGCAACCAAGTTTGGCACCTTGTTCCTAGGCCCCACGATAGACCAATAATTGGTACTAAGTGGATCTTTAGAAAAAAGTTGGATGAGTCCGGAAATGTGATTAGGAATAAGGCTAGGTTAGTGGCCCAAGGTTACACTCAAGTTGAGGGAATTGACTTTGAGGAGACCTTTGCACCCGTAGCACGGCTTGAAGCCATACGGATGACACTAGCTTTTGCATCTTTCAAAAATTTTAAACTTTTTCAAATGGATGTGAAAAGTGCATTTTTGAATGGTTTTATAAATGAAGAAGTTTATGTTGCTCAACCTCCCGGTTTTGTTGATCATGTTCATCCCGATTTTATTTTAAAACTTGATAAAGCTTTGTATGGATTGAAACAAGCTCCAAGAGCTTGGTATGAAAGGCTTTCTAGTTTTCTCATTTCAAATGATTTTATTAAAGGCAAAGTAGATACAACACTATTCACTAAGCATGTTAATAATGATATTTTAATTGTGCAAATTTATGTTGATGATATAATTTTTGGTTCTACTAATGAGTTTTTATGCAAGGAATTTGAAAAGGTTATGCAATGTGAATTTGAAATGTCTTCAATGGGTGAGCTTAATTTCTTTCTTGGACTCCAAATCAAGCAATTGCAAGATGGGAACTTCATATGTCAAGCCAAATACGCAAAGGAACTCGTAAAGAAGTTTGGACTTGAAGACTCAAAGGTTTGCAACACTCCCATGGCAACTACCACCAAGCTTGATAAGGATGACCAAGGTAAAAATGTTGATATTAAATTGTATAGAAGCATGATAGGTAGTCTTTTGTATTTGACGGCAAGTAGGCCGGATATCATGTTTAGTGTGTGTCTTTGTGCTAGATTTCAATCGTGTCCCAAAGAGTCCCATCTTATTGCGGTAAAACGCATTATTCGTTATATTAAGGGAACGATTGGAATGGGTCTATGGTATCCGAAAGCCGGAGATTTCTCAATGACGAGTTATTCGGACGCCGACTATGCGGGTTGTAGAGTAGATAGAAAGAGTACTAGTGGGACATGTCAATTTCTTGGTAATTGTCTTGTTTCATGGTCCTCTAGGAAACAAAATTCCGTAGCTCTCTCAACCGCCGATGCGGAGTATGTTGCCGCGGGGGCTTGTTGTGCACAAGTCCTTTGGATGAAACATACTCTCCTTGATTATGATTTGCATTATAACCATATAAAAATATTTTGTGATAATACTAGTACTATACATATGACAAAGAATGCAAATCAACATAGTAAGACCAAGCACATTGAGATTAGATATCACTTTCTTAGAGATCATTTTGAGAAAGGAGATATAGATATTGATTATGTTTCTACGGATTTGCAACTTGCCGATATTTTCACTAAACCACTTGATTTTGCTAGATTTTCATTCATTTGTGGTGAACTTAATGTTTGTGTTATTGAAAAAAAATGTTTTCTTAACCCTTTTTGATGTATGACAAAAAGGGGGAGAATGAGTTTATGTATGGAAATATGAGCTCATATGGTTTTGGTTCCATATGAGTTTATATATGTTTTGAGTTTTTGATGTGTTTTCATGAATTCTTGTAATTTGAGTTTAAGTGTTTTGCAAGTGTTCTTGGTTTTTGGTTTCATGATGTTTACTTGCAAATTACGAATTACATTGTTTTTCTTTGTTTAATATAGCATAATTTGAGGGGGAGCTTTCTCCTTCCCTATACTTTTGTTTATAGCCTATTTGTTTTGTCATCATCAAAAAGGGGAGATTGTTGGCCCAAAAGGTTACACTCTCCATTTGTTTAGAGTTTTGATGATAACAAAACAAATAAGAGCTATTTGATACTAATTAGTTTGTTTAAGATAAGTTTCAGGTTAGTACCATATTTGGAGGCCATTGCTTAACTATTGCAAGAATTTCTAGGTTCATGAAGCAAAGAAGGCTTTTTGCACATCAAGGGAGGAACATAGAAGAGAAGGCTCTAGCAAGGCATCGCATGGCTCAAGACTTCAAGATTGCTCAAGATAATTTATTAGATTTGTTTTTAGTTTAGAATTTTGTTAAAGAATAGTGAATAGGTTTGAAGCTCTATCACACACGTTTTTGCGCACATCTTGTTTTCAAACATAAATAGTTTGTATACAATCTTCAACCTACAAACTTACTTTGATATACATAATCATGTGTTTTTAGTTTTGTGTTTTATCAAAACTTATTTTGGTATTAGAATTTATGACAAAAACTATGATATACATATGTTTCTTGTATATAGGTTTATGCTTCAAAATGTTTAAATATCATTTGGAAGAGTTTTGGACAAAACGTATTTTTATTTCAAAATCTAAGTTTAGAAAATACAGTTTTTGGTTTTTGGTAAAAATGATAAGAGACAAAAATAGTTCATATTGATTGATATTTGAGCTAAACTTTTTACCACATGTTTATATATCAATGCAAAATGATGAAACTATTTTTGGTGATTTTTAGGAGTGTTAAAAGATTTTTTAAAATATTTTTAAAACTATTTTTCTGACCATACCAGACTTCATCCAGTCGACTAGTCTTCTGACAAGTCGACTTGGCTAGAAGTCGGTCGACTGGGTCGGTCGACCGACGTGCACAAATCTGTGCACGTTTGGCAGACTTTGGACGGTCGACCGTCCCGGTCGACCGATCTGAGAGCAGAGCTCTCTGTTTGTTTCGGTCGACCGAGCCGGTCGACCGTAGCCTGCAACGGCTATTTTCTTTGAACTAGCGGTCGACCGGGCCGGTCGACCGTGCTAGCCGTTTGAACAGTAACGGCTAGTTTTCTGAGCTGGTTTATTTTTATCCTTTTCTCACTTAAGTATGTTTAAGTGACATGTTTTGGTTCTAATACGTTCTGATTAGCCTTAAATATGTTTTATCTCCTAACCCTAGCCCTCTCCTATAAATAGGGGTGTTTAGGGAGAGGTTGGTTACTAGAAAAATTATCAAAATTTCCAAAAGTTTGAGGCTTTCAAAAAGACTTGGTTTCTTGGTTTTTGTGCTGAAATTCTCTCTCATTTTCTGAAGTGCTTTCAAGAATTCTCTGATTTCATTTTCTTTTCTCCTTACACACAAGAGCTTCATTCCTACTCATTATTTCTCTAAGGACCTTTGTAAGGGAAGAGAATTTTGCAAGAGAGAGTTTGTGGTCTTTTGACTACTCAGAGATTGCTTGTACTTGAGATTGTGGAGTTGGGTACTCCGGTGTATTTGTGACATCTTTGTGATAGTGGAAGTGGTTGGAATCCTTCTGGGGAAGGCGGGGAAGTAGAGCTGGGTGCTCGAACCTCGATCACAAATCTCGGTGTTTGCGTTTGGTTTACTTGCTCTTATTTCTTACTCTATTTTCATTGCTCTTAGTACTTGCTCTCTACATTCATTGCTATATTCACTTGCTTTGTGAGATTGTTGCTTCATAATTTTTAAATTGTGCATTGATTAGCATTATCACCTATTCACCTCCCTCTAGGTGATTTTCATTAACCACAAGTTAATCGGCCAGGTAGGTGGCAAGACCGGTGGGAGGTTTTCCGTCAAAGACGTTCCTTAATTAAATAACTACCGATCTTCGGGCTTTCGGCCCTCAATCCCCTGCCTAGAAACCAATTTGGCAAGAGTTAATTTCGTACAACTTTCCTCCTTTGGCCAATCTCCTAGTGAGTCCGAGTTAACCTAGGGCCAACGTCTAGTCAATTTTACTTAAGGTTAGGGTTGTGAGTGTGACAGAGATGATTTGTGGGCCAAGGAAGGGTGATGAAATCCCCACCTTATCTTGTTAATGGGTTTTACCCTTAGAATTATTTTTTGTGTACGTGTAAAGCAGTGGATAAATAATCACTCAAAAAGCAGTAAATCAGCCAAGAGTGTTTCCTAATCTATATGCAATGCAAACGTACCTTGTCGCCAGCACTCTTCAACAGAATAAAAAAAATTAAATAGACGCGTGCCTAAGATGCAAGAGTCTAATTTTTTTATTTTTCAACAAATGGGTTACTATTAATTAATTAGCAGTGTGCAGATTTATCACAGAGAAAATTGTAACAGAGCAGTAAATCAGATTTGCAAGTTGCAGCAACCTACAGAAAACAGGGTGAGTAGTGAACTACTCAGGCCGCGGAAACGCGCTTTTGCCACGTTTGCGCGGCTCTGTAGTAGGCCCTGTTGCTTTGCCTTCAAGGGCAGAGGCACAGAGTTACTATATGTCCTTGCTGCTGTTAGTTTTCCTGTTCTCTGTACCTGCAAATAGAAAGAATAAACGAGTTAGTTTTGAGAAAATCGTGCCGTTCCTTCCCCGGCAACGACGCCAAAATTTTGATTGAAAATGAGAAATTGAAAAGAAAAAGATTAAGAGTTAGAATTCTCAATCTCAATGCTATCCGCTGCAGCAAGGGCCAGAGCGGGTCGATCCACAGGGAAGGATGCAATGAAAGCTTTTCGGACGATTTCTCTGTATCCTTAAAATAAGACAAAAGAGAGATTAGATTTGAAATATATGATGAGAGAGAGATGCGGTTTTACTGATCTTCTACCACAACCCATAGTGCAAGTTAAGGACATTGAATATCACCTTGAAACACATGAAATCGATCCTAGCTTATTAGAGAAGATGCAAGCAAGAGAAATAGATCTTAGAATCTTACTAGTTCGCACTCCTAAAAATCCAACAAGTGTTCATCCTAACTTCTAAGTACAGCGTAAGAAAAGCTTTACCTTAAAGTTACGCTGTCAAAGTACTTAAGCATGAAGTGTGAAGAATTATTTAAAGGTGTAACCTAGATTAGAAAACTAGTCATCAATTTAATCTTCAAGCAATCTATCTTAAACCTAGGGTTTCTAAAAATTGTTATCAATCCATTCAATTCCTAACTGCTCTATGGTTGTTTAAGAATTCAGCAAACCACACTTAAGAATTAGTTCATCATCATTTTTTTTATATTTTCAATGTTTTTATTTATTTATTTTTATTTTGTTTAATAAGAAGAATTGCGAAATAAAGAAAAACAAAACAAAAAGAAAGATCACAGAGAAAAATGAAATTAAAAGACAATAATTTAGATGGCAAAGAGGTAACCTTTATTCGAAAATATCTTCCAAATACAATGCTCCTTCTTCTCCACAATATGCTCAAAACGAAATTACAATTGCAGAAATTTAAAGAGAAAGCTAAAGAAAAACCCTAATCTCCTCGTCTCTGGATGGCCTTCTCTGTTGCGTCTGCAGGGGTATTTATAGGCTCTAGAGGAAGTAGAGTCCCGGTGAAACTCAACCACAAAATCTGGTATTCAGCCTCATCCATATTGCCGCGGAAACGCGGCTTAGGCCGCATTTTCGCGGCCACAGTCTTATCCCTAGCCACGCGCTTTCGCGCGTGGCCTCCTCTGGTCCGTCCATCTGGGCCTATCCGTTTAGATCTGGCATCTCGACTCTTTAATTTGAAAATTCGGGATAACTTGGGAAGCAAGTTACCCTAAATCCAAATCTCTTCCAAAATGAATTTTATCTTTGCACTCTCCTTCTTTTATATTTATCCTCATCCTGCAAGCATTTAGGGTTGAATAGAAGTCTATCCCTTCCCTCTTTTTAGTATTTGCAACATTTGCACTTTGTAATTGCAACTTTGACATTTGGTAATTGCACTTTTGTACTTGGGCTTGGACATGGGCTTGGACATGGGCTTCATTTAGGCTTTTATTCTTTATTTAAATAAATACTCAAGGCCTGCACACATTAAATAACAAAACATTAGTAATAGTGCATAATTATAGGAATAAATATGAAAATGTGATAGTAAATGTAATGACAATTATGCATTTTTTTTACTACCTATCACTAAGATTGGTGATTCAAGTTCAAGAATGACAGGATGGGAATCAAAACTGACTCTAAAATGTTGCTCAAATTGGGTAACATAACAGGAGTCAATATTGATTTAAGAATTTGAACTGGATCAAAAATTTGAGGATCAAAGTTGCATTCCTCATTGGGTTCAATTCCATAAAAATGAGAACTTGCCAATTTATCAATAGGACTTTCAAAAGTATGAAATTGGTCAAGTTCAATATGATGATCATAAAAGGTTGGTGATTCAATTTCACAATGGACTGGCATTGGATCCAATACTGATTTGGGAAAAGCCTGAAGTTAGGTAAAAATACCTCAGTCAATATTGAATTAGGAAGTGAAATTGAATTACCAAATTGAAGTTCAGGATCATATTCATGCTCAAGTTCAATTTCAGGGATAACTTGCCAAAATGTCAATGGGATTGAAGTTTGGACAAGTTCTTATGGATGTGCTGAAATTGAATCTTGATTTTCAAATTGACGAGAGTCCTGAGTCAGATCAATAGAGTTAGAGATAGCTGAATTGGTCAAAGGTTGATAAGATAAAGTTCCTCATTCCTATAAATGCTAACCAATTGACTCAATTGTGTTTCCAATCTATTGATAGACTCGGTAGAAGATTGTTGAAATTTTAGTGCTTGCAAGACTTCTATACTCTTTTCTAGATGTGATGTATCTTCAATTGGTTGTTCTAGAAAAGGAGAATCTTGGTTTCCAAAACAACAAGAGTCATGGGTCAAATTGATAGAGTTAGAGATATTTTGATTGGTCAAAGGTTGATAAGAGAGGGTTTCCTCATTTCAATAAATATTGACCAATTGACTTAATTGTATTTCCAACCTATCAATAGACTCAGTAGAAGATTTTTGAAATTGTAATGCTGACTCTTGCAAGGTTTCTATACTCTTTTCTAGACTTGATTTTTCTGCAAGTGGATGCTCTAGAATGGAAGTATAAGAATCTTAGTTTTGAAAATTTTGTGAAGAATGTGAATCCAAATATTTTGAGATTGAAGTTTGAACTCACATAAGAGTTCCTTACTCGTTTCCAGGGCAGATGGTTATTCATTATGAGAAGGTGGAACTGAGTAAGACTCTTGAAAATATTGTGGAATTGGAGAGGCCAACATTTTCTGACGTTGTCGCTCAGCCTCTTGTAGGTTGGCTTCTATACTCTTTTCTAGCTCGGATTTTTTTTCAATGGGAGGTCCAGAAAAAGGAGTATAGGAAGCGAAATCGGAGAATGAATATTGTGTAAATTGTGGACAAAGTGGACACGGGGGACAAGGAGGTTGAAAATTTAACTCGGGGGAGGTGAATCCCCATTGACTCTGTGACGAGTTGAAATTATTTTGGAAATTATAGTCATAAGAATGTGGGTATGGGTTGTATTGATTCGAATAAGGCCAACCTAGTGTACTTGGCTGGTTCATATTGTAAAAAAACCAGGTTGGAATTATCCGAATTGAATGGGGTCGGTGTGAAATATGGATTCATATTCGGATTGAAAGAATTTTTATTGTTGAATTCCATGCCACAAACAATCATAAACAAAAAAGAAAAAGCAAACAACAAACGAAAAGAAAAGAAAAAAATCAAAACCAAGCCTATATTAAGGTTGACCTAGACCTAGACGACTCCTAACTGGTCGATTACGCGGGGGAGGTTGTTGCTTGAATCTGACCATAAGCTAGTCGGTCAGGTAGGGGAAAATATGGTGGGAGGTATCTGTGCATAAGCAACGGGCCTTAATTACACCAAACTACGGTATCTTCGAGGCGTAACCTCTTAATCCCCAACCTTAGATACCGATTTTATAAGAGTAAGATTCAAAACAAGTTTCACCCTCGGTCAATCTCTTAATGAGTCCGAGATGTCCCTAGGGGCCAACGTCTATCAATTTTTATTAGGGCTTCGGTTGTGTGAGTGGGAAGGTGATTTTTGGGCTAAGGAAGAGTGATGAGATCCCCACCTTATTTTGTATTGAGTTATGCCCTTAAGTTCAATTCGTGCAAGTGTACAATATAGACAAGAATATAACACAAAGCGATAAATCACCCACGTGTTTGTCCTATGCTATATGCAATGCCATATGTACACCTCAATTCAGATCACAACAACAGAACAAAATAATAGCATATTGGAATTGAATTGGCACGTGCCTAAATGCAAATGTCTAAACCGTTTTAAAAGTGTCCAAAATACCGTATTTTAGTTCTTAAGTTTATTGCGGTGTGTAGGCAATCAAAGCAGGAAAGTAATAGTATAGATCAACTAGCTATTACAATGAACACATCCCAGCACAACATGATATACAATTATCACAACATGGCCGCGTTTTCGCGGCAAAAGTCGCGTTTGCACGGCGGTTCTTTTAGAAGCTGAGGCCCTGCTTTCTAGAGCAGGGAAATGCAAAGCTAGTATTTATTCTGCAATGTTAAGCACCTGTAAAGATTGTCCTGTACACCAAAATAGAGAAGAAAAATGTTAACAAAAACGTGAAGTCAAAACCATTCCCGTTCCCCGGCAGCGGTGCCAAAAATTTGATCGGGGTGGAACTAGCACTGGAAAACGTGTGTATTTATGAAATCAATGAAAAGCTCGTATGTGCTAATGTTCCCTCGATACTTCCGTTATAGCATTGGCTCAACGGGTCGAATCCACAGGGACGGGAGGCGATAGAAGCATTAACAGTCTCTATTCACGTTGTTATGTTAACAGTTCTTCTTTATTAAAGAATTACAAAAAGAAAAGAAAAGAAAAGAAACGGAAATCTAGCATGTGGTAGGTGGAGAAAGCGATAAAAATGGCGAAGAAAACAAAAGAGAAGTGGTTTCGAAAATAAAATAGAAAAGAAGATGAAGCAAAGTTGAACAAAGAAGGTGGTGAAAATAACGATGGAAATGATAACAAGAATTGCTTTTTAAAACAAGATAAAAGAAAGCTCATGGCTACTAACTACTAAGTGATCCACTAGCCATGCTAACCTCTTAGTGATAGTTACCTCACATGGATCCTTAGCCATCACTAATCCTTGGCTTCAAGAGACGATACAAAGCATGGCAAATAAGATGGTTCTTCACATTCAAACTTGCATCAAGAGCAAGCTAATACAAATATTAGATCATCAAACCATTAGAAGCAAGCATGAAATAAGAGAGAGTTAGCTTGGTTAGCAAGTTAGCAAGTTAGATGTTAGAACCTATCATCATGAGCCATCATTGGCTCTTGCAAGAGCAAGGCTTGTAGAGGCTACTAGATTCATGTGGATTATCAAGTAAGTGGTTAGATGGTTAGTGGTTAGTAGTTAGATTGCTATGAGAAGAAGAGTTAGCAAAGCATCATGTAGAAAATGGAGAAGATTACAATGGAGAAGAAAAGAGGCACCTTTACATAGATTGTCACCATCTATTACATGAATCCCTCTCCATCTCTCACTGAATCTCTCAGCCCTACTACAAGATCTAAAAAGAAAAGAAAATACAAAGTAAAAGAAATGAAGAACACCTACCTATACTACACTAAAACATAGAAAACCTAGCCTAAAATCCAAAACTTCTCCTAAAAATCAAAGACTGCTTGCGCTTTGGCCAACTACAGGGCTATTTATAGGCATAGGATGATTCCAGAAGACGAGACGGGGCCACGGGTCGAAGGTCGACGCGTGGCCCCACCATTTGGCCGCGGGTCCGCAGCTATAGCCGCAGATCCGCGGCCAAACCAGGGAGTTAACTCCCTGGTTTTGGTGCGGGGATGCGTCTTGGCTCTAGGAGCTTCCTGGTATATCCTTTTTCTGGTAATTTTGCCCGAATATTCGTTTGACGTGAGCAAAGGTCTAGGTTCGATGTATCTTTTAGAAAATCCCTTACTTGGCCTCCAAGTAATGCGGATTTAATTACCCAAAAAGGGGTTAAATTAAGCTCTTATTACTCCTTTGCCCTTAAACTCTTAATTTCCTACAAGAGAGACCAAAACATGGTTTGGACCGACATTTTATTCATAAATTGGTGAGGAAATACAATATAATAATGCAGAATTGTAAACTAATCAATACCATGACAGGAGACATGTGATAAGTGATATCAAAATAGGGGCAGGTGACATGTAGTAACATGTCGGGTGATAAGAGACAGGTGTTAACACTTCAGATGAAAAACATAGTAAGCAATAGCAGATATTTAACTATTAATGCAAGTAGTTAGCAAGCTAGCAAACATGTAAGTGAAGATAAACAAGCTGGGGACAAGATCAACGAACATACTTAATCATTAAAGCACCTGGTGGAACCTAGGAATGACTCGGCTTAAGATGCGGGTGTGAAATCTGGTAGAGTTCCGCCAAGCATGTTTAGTGGTAAAATGCTGAGCGTTGAACTCCCTTTCCAGGCAAAGATGGAATGTCCAGAAGACTTTAATAAACCTCGGAGAGGTTAAGTCCGGAGGCTAAACGACTACGAAGGGTCGGCCAAGCATAGTATAAAAGTAGAATAAAGTACATCACAAACATGGTATATGTACAGGTAATAAACTAACCTAGTACAAATATTTGTTACAGGCATATGCATGTACAATACTGGGCACTCGGCCATATACAAATATAAGAGAACATCCCAATACAAAACACGAATACAACTCAAATACAAGATAAATACAAGTCGACCCGACGAAGCGGGGAAACCCAAAATGAGGCGTGGGCACTAGCCTAAATATGGAAAGCATCGTGAAAATTCTCGATCTTTGAAACTCTGTGTACTAACGCGAGAACGCGTTCAATAAATATAATATATATATATATATATATATATATATATATATATATATATATATATATATATATAAAATAGAGAAAAGAGAGAGAGATGTGGGGTTGAGAGTTAGAGAGAGACGCGAGTTGAGAGTGGGAGAGAGAGACACGGGGGTTGAGAGTGAGAGAGTGAGAAATACGAGGTTGAGAGTGAGAGAGAGACGCGTGATTAGTCTACAAACTACACTTTTATATCGCATTTTCCTACTGATTTATGATAAAAATAACACTCTCACCCGTGTTTTGGTCTATTTTGTAGATAATCAAAAGTTCAAGGGTATAGGGGGTAATAAGAGCTTAATTATACCTATTTTGGGTAATTAAATCAGATTTCTTGGAGGCCAAGCTGGGGAGCTTCTAGAATATACATTGGATTCCGTATTTGAAGACGTGTCTGGAGAAATACACGTTCAAATATTACAAAACTAGATACATACAGAAGGTGTTAGAAGCCAGACGAACCATGTGACCAAAATTTAGGGCAATCGACCCTAAATTTGCCGTGAAAATGCCATGGAAACGTGGCATTTTTGTGGGTCCACGCATCGATTTTTGACGTATGGCTTCGTCTCATCTTCCAGATACTCCCTCTGCCTATAAATACTGCATTTATGGACCTGAGATGGGAGTTCTGAGAGCAGTAGCTAGAATTTCTCTCTTTTAGTGTATTGTAGTGTAGGTGTTCTTCTTTTCTTTTGTATTTTCATTTTGTTTTAGATTTTATACTAGGGCTGAGATGATTCAGAGAGATATAGAGAGATATTGATGTAATAGATGGCGACAATTTATGTAAAAGTGTCTCCTTTTTTCTCCATTGTAATATCCTTCATCTTCTACATGATGCTTTTATAGTTTCTTCTCATTGCAATCTAACTATTAACCACTAACTAGCTAACCTCTTACTTGATAATCCACATGAATCTAATAGCCCTTTACATAGGCTTGCTCTTGCAAGAGCCATTGATAGCTCATGATGATGGATTCTAACATTCTAACATCTAATCCAGTAACAAGCTAGTTTGCAATGTCTTCTTTATTTCATGCTCACCTCTACTTAGTTTTTATATCTAATAGTAGCTTGTAACTTATTGTGTGGTATGGATGTGTGGTTTGAATATGGTAGAATAATCTTATGAGTCATGCTCTGTATCGTCTCTAGAAGCCAGGACTAGTGATTACCAAGGATCCATGTGAGACAACTATCACTAAGAGATAGCATGATTAGTGGAACAATTAGTAGTTAGTAGCCATGCGTTTTCTTTCATCGTTTTCCTTCTTTCTTTTTACTTTGCTTTAAAAAATCAACTTCAAAATCTTTTTATTATTTTTCTATCATTGTTTTCACTATCTTCTTAATCTTTTTCACAACAAGTTTCATCTTCTTTTCTATTTTGTTTTTAAACCCACTTTCTAAATCATTTCACTTTCCATTTTATTTCTATCTCCTTGATTTCCATTTTCTTGTTTTCTTTTATCGATTCCACAACCACTTCTCTTTTATTTTTACACCGCCGATTTCATCGCCTCCTCTACCTATCACTTTTGAATTTCTTTTCTTTTTCTTTAACATAGAAGAACTTGCTAATATAAGACATGAATAAGAACTGTTAATGCTTCTATCTCCTCCCGTCCCTATGGAGTCGACCCATTGAGCCAATGCTATAATAGAAGTATCGAGAGAACATTAGCACACACACACATACACTTTTACACTGATTTCATAAAACACACATTTTCAAGTGCTAGTTTTCTAGCCGATCAAAAAACGCTAGGTTGAGAGAGAGAGAGACGCGGGGTTGAGAGTGTGTGTGTGTGTGTGAGAGAGAGAGAGAGACACGGGAGGGAAAAAAGTGAGAAAGAAGGAAAAAGAAAGAAAAGAAAGAAGGAAGAAAGAAAAGGAAAAAGGAAGGAAGGAAAGGGGAAATGGTAACCTGGTCAGCTGGCCGGGGGTAGCACCAGTGGTCGGAAGGCACTGGCGGCAGCCCAGTGGCCGGCGGCGAGGAGAGGTGGAGGAAGAGAAGGGTGCAAATGCTGTGTAAAATTAATTTTTTGGAGTTATTGAAATGGTATTTCAGAGAGCGACGAAATGACTTGTTAGAGAGGTTACTCCAAAGAGTAGAAGATGGCATGGCTGTTGGTAGCCGAGATGGTGTAGGTGATAGTGGAAATGGTGGTGAAGGTGATGGTGATAATGGGTTGTTTGGTTGAGAAGAAGAAAAAAAAGAAGGAGATGGTGGTAAATGTGGTTGCTTGTTGTTGCTAGAATGGAGAAGGAGAAGAGGAGGAAGTGGTGTTGAGTTGATAGGGATGGTGGTGGTGGTGGTTAGCCAAGGAGGGGCAGCCAAGGAAGTGGGTCAGCTGTGGTGTTGTGTTTTGAAGAAGAAGGAAAAAATATGAAAGGAGAGAGAAAAAGGAGGGTGTATGTATATAAAGAAAGTGAGGATTATTACAAGTTTGCCATGCAACATAAATGAGACTCCATCTCAATTAAATATGAGTCGTGTCTGGCCAAATTGAGCCAGATGCGGAGGTGAGCTCCGCTTTAGACTGGGCTAATTCTAGACGTGAGATTTGCCACAGATGAAGAGAGAAAGGGTGGTTGGGATATTTATTGTGTGGTTGGGAATATTTGAGGAAAATTGGGAAGAAAGAAAAGAAAAGGAAAAGATAGGAATTTATGAGTAGATAAGAAAAATTAGAAAAAAATAAAAAAAATAATGGGAAAATATCTGGATAAAATTTCGGAGTCTGAGGAAACACCGAAAACTCTAGAAAAGCCCAAAAAATGAAGTAACTCGGAATGATTTTCAAAAATTCTCAAAATAATAAATATTATTTTAAGACACATGATAAAATTAAGTTCTAGAAATTCAATCTCATTTTCAAAATAAAAATTCTGGAATCTACCAGCAATACTGGTCGACCACAAATCTAGTGAAATTTTGATATATTCAAAAAATCTCAAAAAATAGAACATGTGATTTTTAGAGACAATATGAAAGAAGTTTCTAGAAATTTGACTCTGTCTATAAATTAAAATTTCTGGAATCGACCAGCGGCACTGGTCGACCTTGGTTTTGAAGATTTGTAATTTAATTTGAAAAAATTCTAAAAAATCATAAAAAATCTAAAATATTAGAAAATAATGTTTGAAAATAAAATCAGTCACATCTACTGCCAACAAAATCAAAACGAGCTATAACTAGGATCGGGCCCCCGATCAGACTCGGGCTGACTCCGAGTCTACGAATCCAGATCCAAGGCAAAACGATCATATAGAAAATCTTAAACAACAAAAAAATAAAATAAAAAAATGGAAAGTAAATTGAAAAAATACAGTCAAAAAATATGAATACATAACTAAGTACATATTCTGAGAACGGGGTGTTACATTCCACCACCTTATAAAAATTGCATCCTCGCAATTTCGGTAAGGGGTAAAATAACCACAAAAAGGATATGGATGAGAATTATACCAATTAAGATACGAATAGTTAAGGGTAACGCTTCCAAGTCGACTGAACAATGATCAGAACATTGATATCTTCTGGCATAAATCTTCGAACGATGCTAAATAATACTGACCCAATATCACTTTATCTGAGAGGCAAGAAGGTGTGCTTAATAAAGAGTTTGTAATAGAATTCTCGCTGTACTACATACTTAATATCAGTCCAAGCATAAGCCAGAATACCCGAAGATAAAGAAAAACCCTGATAATACTGAGCATAAATAAAGAAGACCGACAGTTAGGAAACTTTGAAAGATATAGCCAAGAATATTGAATAGCCGTAGAGAAACCCGAATACCGACTTTAGGAAGATAACCCGATCATGGATCAATTTTGGGAATACCTGAGCTTCACAGAGTTAGTCAAAGAGATCATATAATAGGCTTCATTCAGAACCCTGCCGCTACATCTCTAGTATATCCATATCTTAAGTTGGTATAAAGACGACAAAATGGGAAAATAAAAAGATGGAAAGGACTCAAGAATAAAGGAAAGGATGATTAAAGAATAGATAACTCTGCACTTGTAGTTGGACTGTATAACCGAGATCCATGCGTTTCAGTTGCAAATTTATTTATCATTAATTTACCATCTGGACGTACAAAAGATGGGAGAGCCTAGGCTCTGGTACCACTCTGTAACACCCCGATCCCGCGGGTACGGAGACATTACTGTGACATATATACGCAGGTTAGAAATAACCTCAAGTATATATGCTGAGCATCAGTACAAGCAAGAATTAGAGTGCGAAAGCACGCGGTGTACTATACATTCCAACATATGAATACAATTACAAAGTTATCACAGGATGTGACACAATATTAAAAAAAATTACATTACTGATAAGCGCAAATGCGAGAATATAAAGAGTATAGAATAATGAACTATACAAAAGGAGGCTCAAAGTCATAAAGAAAACTCTAGAGCCGAGCAGGGGGGCCTGGAAGGTTGGGACGGGAAAACCGCGCACAAAAAGTGTATGTTTTGAAATCAAGATTTAAAGTGTGTGCTTTGGCTTTCTCGATACTTCCGTTATAGCATAAAGGTTAAAACGAGTTGAATCCATAAGGACGAGAGGCGAAAGAAACTTACACGGTATGTTCACGTGTATGTTAACGATTCTTCAAAGTTTTAAAGAATAAAAGGAAAACAAAGAATGAAAAAGAGAAGTACAGTGAAACCGAAGAAGTGGGAACATAGAAGATAAATGTTTGTAGTTTTTGAAAGAATTTCTAAAACAAAGTAAAAAGATAAAGAAAACCCATGGCTACTAACTACTAATGGCTCCACCAGCATGCTAACCTCTTAGTGATAGTTGCCTCCATGTATCATTGGCCATCACTAGTCCTTGGTTTAAGAGTGTTTCAAAGCATGACCAATATGTAACTCATCACATCCCAACTCAACAAAACAAGTGCAAGTTACACTTAAACCATCAAAACTAAACAAAAGTAAGCATGGAGTAAAGTAATATTAGCTTGTTAGAGAGTTAGGAAGTTAGAGTGTTAGATCCATCATGATGAGCCATCAGTGGCTCTTGCAAGAGTATGACCAAGTAGAGACTATTAGATTCATATGGATTATCAAATAAGAAGTTAGACCAGTTGGTGATTAGTAGTTAGTTGCCATGAGAGAAAAGTTAGCTACACATGTAAAAAGAGTTAGAAAACAAAAAGAGGTAAAGAGAGCACCTTTCATAACTTGTCACCTTCTATTACAAGAACTCTTGCATTTCACTAATGTAACTCTTTCTCCTAATACAAGATCTAAAACAAAATAAAAAATACAAAGAGGAAGAAGAACTACCTAAACTAAACTACCCTAAACTAAAACATGGAATGGAAAACTATAGTACTCGCTGGATATCTTCCTGAAGGAGATCCCAGGGGGATTTATAGGCACCAGGGGAAAGGGGGACCTGTATGGAGCCGCGTGTCGAATCTCGATACGCGGCTCCATAAGATTGTCGCGAAAACGCGGCATTTGCCACATTTTCACGGTAATACTGGGGAGGCGCGTGCAGTGCCGTCTGCTGCACGCTTCCCGGATGTCCCCTTGTCGGATGTACTTGTTGGTTTTTAGATTTGGGCCCCTGGTTTTGATGAAACCACCCTCCAAAGTCAATGGCTATCTTTATAGGCCTTTAATTACCAATTAAATGGTAATTTAGGGTCTTCTTCTTCATTGCACACCATGGACCTAGAAACATGCAAGAGAGGTGTTATTAGCAGAATTTAATATTAAATAAATGTGCAGAGGTGATATGAAATATGCAGTTTTAGAGACTAATCATACCCCCATACTTATCTTTTGCTCGTCCCGAGCAAAACAAAAAGCTAAGAAAATTATTATACCACTTTCGCAGGTGATGCGATTGCACTGAGCATGTGCAACAAGTCGTTAAACCTCTAGGTTTTCCCTAGAGGAGGAGTTTTGTCTCCTAAAGGTTTTCAGCGGATTACACCCATAAAATCCATAAAGAAAGAAATCAAACGTTAGTATTTTGAAAACACATTTTGAAATATAGAGAAGTGTTGAAGTATTTTTGTGAAAATATAAGTGGTCCAAGGTCAGAGGTTAACCAGAAATTGTTCTTCCTCAAACTAAGTCGAAATGCAAAATCTTATTATAAATTAAATGTAAGAATTTAAAATCGAATTGACTCTTTGATCCTTCATAAAACTCTTAGAAAAATATGCACTTTGTAAACAGTGAAGGTTTTTGGGATATCGACTCTAACTTTTATGCCATTATTATATATATATTTTCTTTTTCTTCCCTTAGTTTTCTTAGGCTTTCTTATTTACCGGTAGTGAGCCTTTAGCCGGTGAGTCCCAAACCAGATGATCTTAGGGCACTAGATGAGAAAACATCCCTCGGACTTAGGGACTCGAGTAAACAAGGCCACAAAACTAAATGGATTATTTATTTTTAACCACCATTTTAGGTGTGAATAATCATGCTTCCTGAGTAGGGGTGCCACCGGATACGGATTATCCGTGGATATCCGCATCCGAATCTGCCTCCAATCCAGATACGGATATTATTTTTTCACATCCGTCAATATTCGTATCCGTATCCGAAAGGTAGGTGCGGATATGGATATGGTTAACGTAATATTTTATTTGTATCCTATCCGATATCCGAATATTGCGTGCTTCATAATGATATCAGTATGGAGGAGACTATTCTTCAATAGAATAATGCATTAAATTTTGATATTTTGAGTTGGTGAAAAAGTAATAGTGAAAAGTATTCGATTCTTGCAAGAGTACCACAAGATATTTTGAGTATTTTGACATCAACCATGGCATCCAAATCAGCATTTAGCACCGGAGGACGTGTAATTTATTGTTATAGAAGTTGAATGACAATGATATGATGGATGTATTGATATGTACACAATAATATCATAGTATGTATCACATTTAATATTGTAGTAGATGAGATAAAAAGTAATATAAGTATTTCTGTTTAATTTATCTTTAACCATATCCATTTTTTACATATCCGATTAGTATCCGCATCCGATCCGCTAATATCCGATTTATATCTGATATCCGATTTTGGCGGATAAGGATATCATTTTTCCACATCCGCCAATATCTGTATCCGTATCCGTATCCGAAGGTTGGGTGCGGAAATGAATATGGTAGAGGTAATATCCGATCCGTATCCGATCTGATGGCACCCCTATTCCTGAGGCATAATTACCCAACTTCAATAAGTGGTTTTTATTATCATAATTTTTTTCTTTTTTTATATATATGAATTTTTTATGGCATTTTCTGTCTTTGTTTCAATCCCAAAAATTGTGTAAGTGTTGAGTGCATAATTCTAAGGCAAAAAATTCAAGATCAAATTATCTTTTCAATCTTACTTTCTTATCCTAAAATTTAAACAAGATCTATTATTTTAACTTAGTTTAAAATTTCATAATTTTAGGTCTTTCTCATTCCTAAGTTAATCTTAATTTTCTTAAAAATAAATCAAAACTATTTATCTTGTTTCAAAAAGTTTTGTAAAAAGAAAAGAAAAGAGTTTTTATATAAAAGATTTTTTTTGAAATTAAAATGAAGTGTAAAAGAGAGAAAAATGTAAAACTAGCTATGTTAGTAAACCCTCCCCCACACTTATCTCATGAATTGTCCTCAATGCATTGTGAATGTGTATATACATGAAACAAATGGGAAAGGAAGGAAAAATTACCTCATAGTAAGGGCTCCGGTGGTGGTCGGATTGGGCCAAGCGTTGCGATCCAATCAGGATAATGGGAATCTTGAAGGAACCAACCAATGACCTCTCTAAGATGACCCAATAAAAGAATGATTGAATGAATGGTCTTATTTAAATATTTATCCCCATATAATATCTAATTTTCAAAAATAATTATTGAGTTATTTACTTCGACATTCTTGTCCAACAATGAAGTGTGATTTTGGAAGATGATTGATTTGGACTCAAATGGAACAGGAGTAAAAACCGATACTGACTCGGGAATTTGACTCAGATCAAGTCGAGAGTCAACAATGAGAGTCAAAATTGGTTCAAAAATAAGGTCCAAACTAAAAAAATTAATGTTCACACACTTTCCCCTTAAAGGAAGTATGATCATGAGAGATTGGTTATTCCAATTTACGGTGAACTGGTACAGGATTCAATGTTGACTCCAGAATAGAGAAAAAATCTGGTAAAGATATCAGAGTCATTTTGAATCAAAAAGTGAAATGGAATTACTAACATGAGGTTCAGGATCACATTCAGGTTCGATTTCAATTTTAGAAAAGGGATAATTTGCTAGAATGTCCAGGCGATTTTCATAACTTGGAGTATGATCAAGTTCAAATGTATGTTCTGAAATTGAATCTGGATTTCCAAAATGACATGATTCATGGGTCCAATCAATAGAATTAGGGATATAAAGATCGGTCAAAGGTTGACAAGAAAGACTTTCCTCGCTCTCATTGATCAATTCGCTCATAAGTGAGTCTAACCTACTGATAGGCCGTGTAACAGAATTTGGATTCGGAATCATGTCTTCTATACTCTTTGCAATTGGTTCTTCTTGAAAAGATGAGTAAGGAAGTTGATTTTAGAAATTGTGGTGAAATTATGAGTCCATCGGATTTTGCTCGGACTCATGTAAGGGTTCCATACTCAAGTCCAGTATTGATGGTTGTTCATTTTGAATCGGTGATATTGGAAAAGATGAGTAGAACTTTGGAAAATTTGGTTGAGATGATGAGTCCAACATGTTTTGCAATCTTTCATAAAAGACTTCCAAACGCTTTTCTAGCTCAAATTCTTCTTCAATTGGATGCTCTAGAAAAGGAGTATGTGGAGTTTGTGTGGGAAGGATTATGAATTGAGCAAATTTTGAACTTGTTGTAGGGATTCTTCCATACTCCTTTCCAAATCAGATTTTTCTCGGTTAGTGGAACAGGAAAAGGAGTATATGAACCAAAATTGGGGAATGAACTTTGTGAAAATTGCGAATAAGGCGGTTGAAAATTTGACTCGGGGTAGGTAAATTCCCATGGGCTCTGTGAAGAGTTGAAATTATTTTGAAAATTATGGTCATAAGATTGGGGGTACGGGTCATATTGATTCGGATATCCCAACCCGATATATATGGTTGGTTCATATTGTTCATAGCCGGGTCAGAGTTATCCTAGTCAAATGAGGTCGGGGTGAAGTATGGATTCATATTAGGATTGAAAGAATTGTTATTGTTAAAATCCATATCATAATTTACAATAAAGAAAAACAAACAAACAGACAAACAAACAAATAAAGAAAAAGAAAAAGAAAACAAGCCTATGCTAGGGTTGACTTAGACCTAGATGACTCCTAACTGGTTAGACTATCCACAGGGGGTATATTGTCGGAAGCTGACCATGAGTTAATCGGCCAGGTAGGGGCAAGATCAGTGGGAGGTATCTGTGCCGGAGCAACGGACCTAATTATGTCAAACCATTGTTCTTCGAGATTTCGCCTCTCAATCCCCAACCTTAGACACCAATTTGACAAGAGTTAATTTCTAACAATTTTTTTCTTAGGTCAATCTCTTAAATGAGTCCGAGATGTCCCTAGGGGCCAACATCTAGAAATTTTTATTAGGCTTGGGTTGTGTGAGTGGGGAGGTAATTTTTGGGCTAAGGGAGGGGGTAATGTGAAAAACACCTAGAGGGGGGTGAATAGGTGTTAATGCTAATCTAATGATCTTTTTAAACAAGTATGTATGTATGATGCAACCGGTTACTCAAAATAAGAAATTGAAGCTGAATTTCCCATGAAGGGCTCTAGAACTTTTCCTCTTTGATTCCTCTAGATTATGAGTTGAGGCACGTAATTGCTTTCTTGTTGAGATGAGTAAAGACCGAAAATTCAAGTAAATGAAAATGGTACAATAATGAAGTGCAAGCAAGAGGTATCACAAGATAGAAATGTAAAGCAATGAAAAAGCAATAAGGAAACCAATCGCAAACACAAGGAATTTCACTAAATCCATAAAGAAAATTTTCACACTCGAACCTTTACACCCAAGGGGATTATAATTGGTCTACATAAGACCGGAGTACCCAACTCCCACCAATCCAACCTCTACACAAGAGGGATCTCAACACAAGAAAATACAAGTAACTAGGTGATCAAAGACCACACACTTCTCTCTTACAACTTCTTATAGAGTGGGGATGATTTTTGGCTCAAGAAGTGAAGTGAGAGAATTCAGTTGTAAGGAAGTAAAAGAAGCTTGAAAACAACTGAAAAACTTTAACCAAGAAAGCACTTTTAGAAAGTGAGAGCTTGAAAACTTTTCTTTTCTTTAGAAACTTAAAAACAATGGAGATTTTCTTGAATTCAACAAGGGACTAATGACCTCTATTTATACGGATTAGATAAGAGCAATTCATCATTTAAACTAGGTCAATAGGTCTGATTATAGGCACAAGAAAATCAAGGATAGCTGAAAGAGCCATCTAAATCAAAATGAGAAAATAGATTTCAAGAAACTAGCGGTTGGGGGCTGCTGGCGGCTGTCGGTCGACAGGCCCGGTTGACCGGCAGTCTATCTGACAAAAGAGCCATTGGACTCGGTCCACCGGTCTGTCGACTGAAGGCTAAACAAAAAAGAAATGTTTGTTTTGTCGGTCAACTGGCCCAGTCGACCGACAAAACCCGAGAGCAAGGGTCAGTCAGTCGGTCGACCGGTCCGGTCGACCGATAGACGTGCACAAACGTGCACACCAAGCCATAAGGCCCGGTCAACCGGCCCAGTCGACCGATCTGGCCTGAACAGATACGGTCGACCGCCCGGTCTACCGTTAGGCCTGAAACAGTATTATTTTTGGAAATCTTTTTAAACTTTGAAGAATTTTTAAAATATACTTAAATGGTTTAATGTTTAAGTAGCATGCTATAAGGGATGCGATACATGATTTAAACTAGATGTAAAAATATGAAATATTTTGAGACATGTATATCAATCAAGACATGCACCTAATCCAACTAACCAAAACAAAAACCGTATTTTGAAAAGTGAAAGTGTGTGTGTTTCTTGAGCCAATTTATCACAACCTCACTCTTTAACAAACTAATTCTTACAATGGTTCTTAGGTGACTACAAGATCTTCAAATTAGGGCTTCTCCATATGCAATGTTGAATAGCTTGAATCCTTGATCTCGAATTGAGTCAACTTGAGTCAAAAATACCTTCCTTTAGGGAAGAAGACATCTTGAATCCTTAAAACCCTGAAACACGCTTAAACACTAAAAAATGATTAGTACAAATAACTATATATGTTTTTTAATCATCAAAACTCAAAAACCGGGTGATTGTAACCTTGGGCCAACAATCTCCCCTTTTTGATGATGACAAAACATATGAGTTATTTAACAAAAAATGGGAAAAATGGGAAAGGAGCCTGGAGGCTCCCCCTCAAATCATGCTATATATATGAATGATTATATACATGAATGAAAAGTAAAAACAAGAACTTGGCATAAGAAAGACATAAGAATTCAAAACATATAGTTCAACAAACAATAACTCAAAACATAAAACATAACTTAAAACTCAAAACTCAAAACTCAAAAACTCATAACTCAAAACTCAAAACTCAAAACTCAAAATACAAAACTCAAAATACATAACTCAAAACTCAAAATAATAAACTAACTTTTTCTCCCCCTTTTTGTCATACATCAAAAGGGTAAATATTGTTAAAATTTTTTTCAGGATTCCATAACACAAACATTCAATTCACCACAAATAAAAGAAAATCTAGTATAGTCTAGTGGTTTTGTAAATATATCGGCAAGTTGAAAATCGGTAGAAACATAATCAATGTCAATATCACCTTTCTCATAATGATCTCTAAGAAAGTGATACCGAATGTCAATGTACTTAGTCTTACTATATTGATTTGCATTTTTAGTCATATGAATAGTACTAGTATTATCACAAAATATTTTAATATGGTCATATTGCAAATCATAGTCAAGGAGAGTATGTTTCATCCAAAGGACTTGTGCACAACAAGCCCCCGCCGCAACATACTCTGCCTCGGCGGTTGAGAGGGCTACCGAATTTTGTTTCTTGGAAGACCATAAAACAAGATAATTACCGAGAAATTGATATGTTCCACTTGTACTCTTCCTATCTACTCTACAACCCACATAGTCGGCATCCGAAAAACTCGTCATTAAAAATTGTCCGGTCTTCGGATACCAAAACCCATTTCAATTGTGCCCTTAAGGTATCTAATAATGCGTTTTACCATAATCAAATGGGACTCTTTAGGACACGACTGAAATCGAGCACAAAGACATACACAAAACATAATGTCTGGCCTACTAGCCGTTAAATAAAACAAGCTACCAATCATACTACGGTAGAGTTTAATGTCCACATTTGTACCTTGTTCATCCTTGTCATGCTTTGAGGTGGTATTGTTTGCCCAAAGGCCTTCCACTCTAGTTTTGATGATGATTAACTCATGTAGTTATGTGTACTAATAATCTTGTGAGTTTAGTTTCAGATCATTAATCAAATTATTATTTGGTGAAAGCTTTCACACATCTTTCACAAGTTGATTCAAGAGCCCGAGCGTCAAAGATCACATATAGCACTTACTCGATAGATCAAGGAGTTTTGGATCGAGTCGGCTTGGAGATTGCGCTCTACATGAAGACTTCGATACCATAGTTTAGTTTTGTGTTTAGATCCAAATTGTAAAGATTAGAATAGTATGATAATGCTCAATTTCACAACACACACGTTTCATGTTTTGAATATTGATTTTTGGTTTTTCGGTTTTAGGTTTAACCGATCTTGGTTTTCATGAATATATATAGATCAAAACAAGTTTACATGGTTTAATGTATATATGATTTGTTCTATATACATGCATGCTTTAATTTCCTAGACAAACTTAGTTTTGACTTACTTATTCATGTGTTATATGTTTTGGTATTTTTGACAAAACATATTTTGGAATTAATGACAAAAACTATGATATATATTTGTTTCGTGTATATTGGATTTCTATCCATATACATCATGCTTCAAAGTGTTTAGATATCATGTTTTTGTATTTGGAAGAGTTTTGGACAAAACGTATTTTCTATTCAAAATCCAAGTTTTAGAAAATACAGTTTTTGGTTTTTGGTAAAAATGATAAGACACAAAAATAGTTTATATTGATTGATATTTGAGCTAAACTTTTTACCATATGTTTATATATCAATGCAAAATGATAAAACTATTTTTGGTGATTTTTAGAAAAGATAAAAGAATTTTTAAATAGGTTTTTAACCCAGTTTTCTGTTCCGGGCTTCACCAGTCGACTAAGTCAACTGACCAAGTCGACTAGGATCCGGTCGACCGACGTGCACAAATCTGTGCACGTTTGGAGACACTGGGACGGTCGACCGGACCGGTCGACCGGTCTGAGAGCAGAGCTCTCTGTTTGTTTGGGTCGACCGGGGCGTTCGACCGGCAGCTGCCAACGGGCAAAAATTGACCGTTGGGCGGTCGACCGGATCGGTCGACCGGCAGTGTATTTCTGGCATTTCTGCTGCCAACGGCTATATTTTTCTGGGGTCTATAAATACCCCATTGGAAAGAGTTTTTCTCTAAGATTTTTTGTGCGAATTTTTTTTCTTACTCTCTGGTGTTTTCACAGCAGTCAAAAGAAGTTTTTGGTTTCAAATTGAACAATCTTTTTGGTGTTTTTGTTAGGGTTTGAAAAATCAAAGAAAAAGGATTTTGGGAAAAGCTTTTGTTTGAGTTTCTCTATCTTCATTTTCTATCATTTCCCAAAGTTTTTCTTTGAGTTGCTGGTTTCAAATCCCTTGGTTTTCTCCACACTTGAGCAAAAATCTACTATCCTCTCTATAGGATCTTAGTGTGTGGGAAAAGAGATTGTTTGTGGTTGTTGTTGAACCACCAAGTTGTAAACCCTCTATACTTTGCTTTGTGCTTTTCCCTCTTGGTTGAGGAGGTTGTTTGTGCAAGTGGTTTGTATCCCTCAAGTTGTGAGGTGATCCTTGCTTGGCTTTGTGCTAATCCCTCGGGTTGTGAGGTGATTGTTTGTAGGCTTGGAGTTGTGCCTCAAGGAGGAGGTTGTGTTTGTAAGGAGAGGAGTTGGGTACTCCTTGTATTGTGATTGCCCCAAACCTCGGTGGAGGTTCCCTTTGTGGGAGTCCTTTGTGGACAAGCTAGTGGACTTAAAATCCTTCTGGGTGAAGGCGGGGATGTAGAGCTGGGTGCTCGAACCTCGAAACACATCTTGGTGTTTGCGCTTGATCCATTGACTCTTACTCTCTCTCTCTCTTTACTTTGTGCCTTGCATCTATTCATATTGCTCATACATACTTATATGCTTGACTTGGTTGTGTGCATCTCTTGTTGAAATTGCAAATTAGTTTTTAATTCTGCATTGAGTTGACTAGATTAGCAAAATCACCTATTCACCCCCCCTCTAGGTGATCTTTCAATTGGTATTAGAGCTAGTGCTCCTGATATTTAGGTTTAACCACCTAGGAGTGAGATCTTGGTTTGCTAATCTTCATTTGCATCTTCATTTGCACTCATTTAGTTTGCTCTCATGGATAGCCCTCCTATGTTTGACCAAATTAGACTTGATGTTTGGAAGGCCAATATGAGTAGCCATTTGAAAAGACTAGGACATCTAGTTTATCAAGCCTCCACTATGGAATCATTCCCCAATAGTAGCAAGTATAAGAAGGCAAATGCATTAGCACTTAGAACACTTAGAGCATCTCTTAGTGAACATCTTTTACCGGTGTTTAATCATTATGACTCGGCTTTTGCAGTTTGGAGCTTATTGACGTCTCCCGAGCTTCCAAGGATTATCAACAAGATGAGGAGATCTAAGAGAGAAAAGTCCGAAGAGCATTGCTTCATGGTCCAAGGGAAAAACTCCCTTGAGGTACAATCGGACACTCAATTAGATGATAGCTCTAGTTCCTATTGCCATGGTTGTTTTGAAGTTCAAACTTTAAATTTGGAACTTGCTCAAAAGCTTGAAAATTTGTTTGAAAAACACAATCTTTTGAAAGAGGACAACCTTGTTTTGAAAAATGAATTAAAAGATTTATGCTCTAATTTTGAATTGGTTTTGCAAGAGAAGGAAGAGATCACTAGTGAACGTGACTCACTAAGATCTCAACTAGACCTTGCCCTTAATGAGATTGAAGTTTTGAAAAGCAAAAATGATTGTGATGATGTTGTGAAGCACAATGAGATTTTGTCTTCAAAATTGGATTTTACTTTTAAAGATAACCTTTCTTTGAAAAATAAAATTGATTCTATTACAAAAGAATTGGATTTGTTTTAAAGAAAAATGAATCTTTAAAAATTGATATTGATTCTCATGTGTGCCATGCTAGTATAGCTTCTTCTTCTCGCACACCTATTGCATGCTCCACTTTGTCTTCCACTATTGAAAATGATATAAATATTTTGAAGAAAAGTGTTGAATGTTTGGGCTCCACTTTGAGCCAATGCACATTGAATCATACACGTTTGGAAACATTGGTTCGCAAGAAACGAGGTCCATCTTTGCATGCACACTCTACACGGCATACACATGCTTTCCACGGTCACCACCATCGCACGTATGCTCATGTGTACACATGTACACATTGTGGCCGAAAAGGCCATCTTGCTAGATTTTGTTATGATCGTATCTATCATGAAAATTTAGCAACTAATCTTGTTTGGGTTAGAAAGGATACTAACCCCCGTGGACCCACAAAGAAATGGGTACCAAAGACCACCTCTATACTTTTTGATGTAGGTGGGAGCTCTCGCAAAATGTGAGAGTGTTGGTGCCTTGGAGTGGATGCGTTCCGTGCCTAAAGAGAACCATTTGGATGCTTCACTCTCAAGGAGATTTGGTGGGAGGACCACCGTAGTTTGGAGAATTAGAGATGCACCTTCATCGGTTTTGGTATCATTCTCTAACTCCCATTTTTATTTGCATGCTTTTCATGTTCATCTATTTATAGCATGTCATGGTTTATTGTTCATTATGCCTATGCCATGCTTATCGGATTAGTGTTATACATGCTTAGTTACGTGAGCACCTATGTTTTATATGGATCTATATTTAGTGTTCTCACCTTGTTTAATCTAACATGTATGCCCTAGATCTAATGCACATGCATATGCATTATGACCATTTGGATGTTTATGATTCATGTTTTATTGTTTCATGATTAGTATGATGTTTGTCATGTTTATTAGACTTATGCTTTACATGATTAGTTATTAAGACACCCATGTTTAGTATAGACCCATATTTTGTGTTCTCTTTATGTTTTAGCTATCACGTTAATCATAAGATCTTATGCACATGTCTTTGTCATGCTAAATCATATAGTTGACTATGACTTTTTGTTTTAATGATTCATGTTTTGATAAATAACCTGTGTTGTATGATTTCTAATTTTGCCACATGTTTTGATGATTATAGGCTATTATGTATTTCTTGATTCTAATAGCATGTGGAAGTTCTTCATGATCATTTTTATGTCTTTCATGTTGAATTATATCCCGTTTTATGCTTAATGATTTGATTACTTGTTTAGATGTTAGTTTTCATTAAGACTAGAATTTATACTTGCACATGTAGTGGGATACAAATAAATCTGTATATATGTTTGTGCTTGGATGCTTATTTGTACCCATTAAATGTGTTAGTATAGCCTAGTTTTGATGATTCATGCATTTTAAACTTGTATTCCTATTTTTGGATTTGTTTTATGTGTATGAGTTTTCATTTCATGTATATGTTTATTTTGCCAAACCTTAAGATATACACGTATACCCTTTGAGTCATTTGCCTTTCATGCAAATCTATATATATAGACTCAATTGTGTTTAGGGATATGTATGTACACTTATTGTGTTGACAATTCATACATATACCTGGAAATGAAATTCGTTTTGGTGAAGATTTAGTTTGATTTTGTGTTTAATTGTTTAACTTCATGTATATGTCTATCTTATCCAAACTATTAGATATACATGATTATCCTTTTGAGCCACGTGCCTTCATGCATATACATTTGTGGACTCTTTATGTTTTGAATATGTATGTATACTTTAGTTTGTATTAGACATACATATGCCATGAAGGATAAATAAGTTTTAATGATTTTCATGTTTTTAGGTAATTTCTATTGGAAATGAAAATCTAGCTTTTCATGTCTTCAAGGAATTTCATATGAGCTTAATTGAATATTTTCATGATTGATGTGTGTCACTTACCACTTGTTCACTCACTTTATTAGTTTACTCATGATTTGTTTTCATGAAATTTGAATGAGCTTTATGGACTTTGAGTGTTTAGTGATCATGTGATTTACATGTATTTCATGAAAAACAATTTTGTTTTATTCCTTGCTTGAAGGATTTCGTACTAGTTTTAAAAGTTTTTCCTATAACTAGTTCGTATTCTTCACTATAGTAGAGATTTTCAAACAAAGCTTATTTTCAAACCTATTTTTGAAACCCCTACCCTCTATGGGAGGATGGATGGAAGATCATGTTCATGCATACTTTATAATGAAAATCATTTAAAACTTGAACCATGATTGGGAGGTAGTTATATGAGATATACATTTGATCTTATTGTTATTTTAATTGGTATCATTGAATTCTTTCAATTGGTATCGATCTTGACATTTATTGTATACTCATATGTGTTTGTATGTATGTATGCTTCATTCCAAGAATATCAATTTCTATTGGTATCTATTTTTCATACATATATATGTTTTATTTGTGCTTATTATATCCCTATATCATTAAGCACAAAATCTTGTTTATGCTAGTGCTTGAGCTTCAATTTTGTTTTAATTGATTATTTTTAAATTGGTATCAAGCCTAGTTGGTATTTCATAAAGGGGGAGAAAATTTGATTTTGTCTTTCAATTGGTGATTTCTCAATTGGTATTTGATTCCCACTCCCTTACTTTATGATTGAAAATTTCAAATTGGTATTATATGTTTAAAATGAAAATGATTTACAATTGGTATCAAAATATGTGTGTTTAGACATTCAAGATTTATTATGTTTATTTTCAATTGGCATCAAGATGTTTCATGTGTTTTTGCTTGAAATGGGTATCAATATTTTTGTTTGTTTCCTTTCAATTGGTATCAAAATGCTATTCTTTGACATATTTTCAATTGGTACCTTAATTGATTGTCACCCTTATTTGGTTTTGTTTTAGACAAAAAAGGGGAGAAAATATTATTTTTTGATTATTGATTCATTGTTTCGAATAAAAAAAAGGGGAGAAATATTTATTGATTTTTCTATTGATTTGGTTTTGCTTTTACCCCTTATTAAAGATTGACTCTTTGTATTAAAAGGAAAGAAAATTTTGTTTTGTTTTGATTTTTACCCCTTTGTTGATGATTGACAAAAAGGGGGAGAAGAATTTGGTTTTATATATGCATGTTTTTGTTTTGCATATATTAAGCTTAATTTAGTTTAATTTTAATTGGTATCTAAAGCATGTTTTGTGATTGGATGTTTTGTAATTGGTATCTAAAGTGTAATTGGTGTCTAGAGCATGTTTTGTTTTAAATATTTCCTTGGAATTGGTATCTAGAGCATGTTTTGTAATTGAACATTTCATTGGTATCTAGAACCCTTTATTGTTTATGCATAGATATGCATGTTTCATGTTTCATGTTTAAGAGCCTTCATTACATATTCATTATGTTTATTTGGTTATGCATGAGTTAAGGGGGAGCTTCTTTGAAGCTTAACTTTAGTCCATGCATATATAACTCCATGAGTTTTTTCATCATCAAAAAGGGGGAGATTGTTGGCCCAAAGGCCTTCCACTCTAGTTTTGATGATGATTAACTCATGTAGTTATGTGTACTAATAATCTTGTGAGTTTAGTTTCAGATCATTAATCAACTTATTAGTTGGTGAAAGCTTCCACACATCTTTCACAAGTTGATTCAAGAGCCCGAGCGTCAAAGATCACATATAGCACTTGCTCGATGGATCAAGGAGTTTTGGATCGAGTCGGCTTGGAGATTGCGCTCTACATGAAGACTTCGGTACCATAGTTTAGTTTTGTGTTTAGATCCAAATTGTAAAGATTAGAATAGTATGATAATGCTCAAGTTCACAACACACACGTTTCATGTTTTGAATATTGGTTTTTAGTTTTTTGGTTTTAGGTTTAACCGATCTTGGTTTTCATGATTATATATAGATCAAAACAAGTTTACATGGTTTAATGTATATATGATTTGTTCTATATACATGCATGCTTTAATTTCCTAGACAAACTTAGTTTTGACTTACTTATTCATGTGTTATATTTTTGGTATTTTTGAAAAAACATATTTTGGAATTAATGACAAAAACTATGATATATATTTGTTTCATGTATATTGGATTTCTATCCATATACATCATGCTTCAAAGTGTTTAGATATCATGTTTTTGTATTTGGAAGAGTTTTGGACAAAACGTATTTTCTATTCAAAATCCAAGTTTTAGAAAATACAGTTTTTGGTTTTTGGTAAAATGATAAGACACAAAATAGTTCATATTGATTGATATTTGAGCTAAACTTTTTACCACATGTTTATATATCAATGCAAAATGATAAAACTATTTTTGGTGATTTTTAGAAAAGATAAAAGAATTTTTAATATATTTTTAACCCAGTTTTCTGTTCCGGGCTTCACCAGTCGACTAAGTCAACTGACCAAGTCGACTAGGATGAAGTCGGTCGACCGGGCCGGTCGACCGACGTGCACAAATCTGTGCACGTTTGGAGACACTGGGACGGTCGACCGGACCGGTCGACCGGTCTGAGAGCAGAGCTCTCTGTTTGTTTGGGTCGACCGGGGCGGTCGACCGGCAGCTGCCAACGGGCAAAAATTGACCGTTGGGCGGTCGACCGGACCGGTCGACCGGCAGTGTATTTCTGGCATTTCTGCTGCCAATGGCTATATTTTTCTGGGGTCTATAAATACCCCATTGGAAAGAGTTTTTCTCTCAGATTTTTTGTGCGAATTTTTTTTCTTACTCTCTGGTGTTTTCATAGCAGTCAAAAGAAGTTTTTGGTTTCAAATTGAACAATCTTTTTGGTGTTTTTGTTAGGGTTTGAAAAATCAAAGAAAAAAGATTTTGGGAAAAGCTTTTGTTTGAGTTTCTCTATCTTCATTTTCTATCATTTCCCAAAGTTTTTCTTTGAGTTGCTGGTTTCAAATCCCTTGGTTTTCTCCACACTTGAGCAAAAATCTACTATCCTCTCTATAGGATCTTAGTGTGTGGGAAAAGAGATTGTTTGTGGTTGTTGTTGAACCACCAAGTTGTAAACCCTCTATACTTTGCTTTGTGCTTTTCCTTCTTGGGTTGAGGAGGTTGTTTGTGCAAGTGGTTTGTATCCCTCAAGTTGTGAGGTGATCCTTGCTTGGCTTTGTGCAAATCCCTCGGGTTGTGAGGTGATTGTTTGTAGGCTTGGAGTTGTGCCTCAAGGAGGAGGTTGTGTTTGTAAGGAGAGGAGTTGGGTACTCCTTGTATTGTGATTGCCCCAAATCTTCGGTGGAGGTTCCCTTTGTGGGAGTCCTTTGTGGACAAGCTAGTGGACTTAAAATCCTTCTGGGTGAAGGCGGGGATGTAGAGCTGGGTGCTCGAACCTCGAAACACATCTTGGTGTTTGCGCTTGATCCATTGACTCTTACTCTATCTCTCTTTACTTTGTGCCTTGCATCTATTCATATTGCTCATACATACTTATATGCTTGGCTTGGTTGTGTGCATCTCTTGTTGAAATTGCAAATTAGTTTTTAATTCCGCATTGAATTGACTAGATTAGCAAAATCACCTATTCACCCCCCTCTAGGTGATCTTTCAGGTAGCCCATGGGAGTTTTGCTTGTCTTAGCCCCTTCAAGCCCAAATTTCTTGATAAGTTCTTTCGTGTACTTGGCTTGATTGATGAAAATCCCATCCTTCCTTTGCTTGATTTGGAGACCAAGGAAGTAGTTAAGCTCGCCCCCCATAGACATCTCAAATTTCTCCTTCATGCATGATTCAAAAGCTTTACAAAGATTTTTATTAGTAGAACCAAATTTGATTTCATCAACATATATTTGAACTATAAGTATATCATTTTTAACATGTTTGGTGAACAAAGTAGTATCTATTTTTCCTTTATAAAAACCATTAGAAATAAGAAACGAAGAAAGTCTTTCATACCAAGCCTAGGGCCTGTTTTAAACCATAAAGAGCTTTGTCTAGTTTGAAAACAAAATTCGGATGTGTAGGATCAACAAATCCGGGAAGTTGTTCAACATACACCTCCTCTTCAATAAATCCATTTAAGAAAGCACTTTTTACATTATTTGAAAAAGTTTAAAATCTTTATATGAAGTAAATGCAAGTGTCATCCGTATGGCTTCAAGCCGTACTACGGGTGCAAAAGTTTCGTCAAAATTGATACCTTCGACTTAAGAGTAACCTTGGGCCACTAACCTAGCTTTATTTCTAACAACATTTCTCGACTCATTCAACTTGTTCTTAAAGATCCACTTAGTACCAATTGTTGGTCTATCATGGGGCCTAGGAATAAGATGCCAAACTTGGTTGCACTCAAATTGATTGAGCTCCTCTTGCATGGTAAGCAACCAATATGAGTCGCCCTCCGCTTCGAGGATGTTCTTTGGTTTAAAATGAGAAATAAATGCATAGTGCCCACAAAGATCATGAAGCTTAGAATGAATAGTTACCCCTTTTGATACTTCACCTATAATAAGATCCTTGGGATGATGTGGATTGAATCTCCAATCTTTAGAAAGTGGTTGAGTTGTATCCACTTCAACTTCTTGAACTTCATTTTCTTCATAACCCTTTGGCATGTCTTCAAGAGTAGGTGAGTCCTTCAAAGTAATTTTCTCCATGTCTTTATTTTGGGAATCTATTTCTGTTGGCCCAAAGGGCTTCCACTCTAGTTTTGATGATGATCAACTCATGTAGTTATGTTTACTAATAATCTTGTGATTCTAAGTTACAGATCATTAGCAAAGATATTAGTTGATGATTAGCTTCAATAACGAGTTTAGAAGCTTATCATGGTGATTCCAGGGCTCAAGCTTCAAGATCTACCTTGCATAGCTCATGGATGGAGTTTGTGGATCGAGTCAACTTGGAGATGAAGATCGTCAAGAAGACTTAGGTATCCATAGTTTAGTTTAGTGTGTTTTAGATCCATTTGTAAAACTTAGTATAGTTGATATGCTCAAGTGCACAATACACACACATTTCATGTTTTTGATTGAATCAGTTTTGGATTTGAACCAGTTTTAGTTCTATTGATCTGCTTGACACCCTTCTATAGTTATTATCATAACTTTTTATTTTTATATTCAAATAACATGATTTAACTTGAATTTAAAAGATAACTTTCAGATCTAAATTTCTTATTTAATAACCATTTTCAGATTCTAATTTTAAAGTTGTCAAATATTTGGTTGAAATATGTTCTTGTTCTGAAAACAGATTACAGTTTCTGTTTTGACACCTGTCAGTGTTTTATTGATTACTTTCACATCCAAACTGATATTGATTTGATTTAAGTTGCATTAGAAAGTAGTCTGCAATATCTACAACTTCATACTATACACTTATTCCCAAATTCGAACGTTTTAGACCTCAAATATGTGCTCCAATATGACCTATTTTGCTGCCTGCCAGGCTGGGCCGGTCGACAAGTCCGGTCGACCGTGCCAAGCGTCCGGTCGACCGGCCGGTCGACCGGACGTGAACGGTTTCGTGCACGTCGGCTGTTTCTGTAGACGGTTGACCGTGCGGTCGACCGACTGTAAGCAGATTGGTCTCTGTTTGTCTGGGTCGACCGCCAGATCGACCGGCAGCTGTCAACGGCTATTTTTTGACCGTTGGACGGTCGACCGGGCGGTCGACCGCCAGGCCAGTCAGGCTGCCACATCAGCCTAACGGCTAGTTTTTCCTAGGGGCTATATATACCCCATTTCTCCATTGTTTTGGCTAAGATTTTAAGAGCTCATTTTCACCCATTCTCTGGTTTTAAAAGAAGTTTTCAAAAGAGTTTTTAGTGCTAAAAAGATTTATTCTTTTTTGTTTTAGGTTTTTGGAAAAATCAACGATATTGGGAGATTTATCTTGTTCTTCATTTCTATCATTTACAAAGGATTTTTCCCAAGTATTTTTCTTTGATTTCTTGATTTCCAAACACCTAGTTTTTCACACTTGAGCCATATCTTCTATCCTAACCTATTAGGATCTTGTTTTGTGGAAAAGAGGAAAGAAAAGAGAGTTTGTGGTTTTGGAACCACTTGTTGTAAACACCCTTATTCTTGTTGTATCCCTCTTTGGTAGAGGTGATCGGGTGATTGGGTTGCTCCTTCTTTTGTAGAGGTGGAGTTTGGTTTGTATCCCTCAAGTGTGAGGTGGTTGAGTTTGGTTGTAAACCTCTTCGGTAGAGGTGGTTGTGGTTGTGTTGGTAGTTGGCCTCGGTGGAGGTTGTTGTATTGAGAGAGGAGTTTGGTACTCCTTGTGTTGTAACAAATCCTCTTCGGTAGAGGTTCCCTCGGTGGGAGATAGTGGATTGGAAATCCTACACGGTGGTGTAGGCGGGGATGTAGAGCTAGGGGCTCGAACCTCAAAACATATCTTGGTCTTTGCGATTGATCCAATATCTCTCAACTCTTACTCTCTTTACTTTGTGCAAGCATCATTTCATTCAAGCATCATTCTTTCATTGCATACATATCTTATACATTGCTTGTGTTGCCTTGCATCTTTTATATTACAATTCATTCTTATATGCTTGGCTTGATTGTGTGTGCACATATTTCATATTGCTTGAATTGCTTGTGTGTGTGTGCCTAACTTATACTCATCCAACAAGAGCTTCACATAGCACCTCAACCCATTTCAAGGGGAATCAAGAGGAGTTAGTCCAGAGCCCTTCACGGGGAATTCGGCTACACTTGTTGTATTGTATTAAGTTTGTGCAACATTTGCATTAGCTTCCGCATTTAGAGCATTTAGTTTCTAGATTAGCACTTACACCTATTCACCCCCCCTCTAGGTGTACTTTCAATTGGTATCAGAGCTAGTGCTCCTGATACTTAGGCTTAACATCCTAGGAGTGAGATCCTTTGCTTGCTAATCTTGTTTGCATTTGTTTGCTTGTTTGCACACATATAGTTTATACCATGGACTTCATGACCCCACCTAGCTTTGACCCTTCCAACATTGTTGTTTGGAAGTATAGGATGTCCATGTATTTGAAGACCCTAGGTTTACATGTCTTTCTTGCCGCTACCAAGAAATGCTATCTTGGTAATGGTGATCATATAGGGGCCAATGCACAAGCCCTAGAGGCTATTAGAAGCACATTACCTAAAGATTATCTTATGTGTGTTTCTAACATTGATTCCGCTTTTGCAGTGTGGAATCTATTATCAACAACCACCACCTCCGAGCTTCAAATGCCTATTCAACAAGAGGAGGAGACTAGTGGCGAATCCGATTCACAATGCTTCATGGTCCAAGGGAATGACTCTCTTGAGGTACATTCGGAATCCCACTTAGATAGTGATGATGCTAGTTCTTCATGTGATGATTTTGATGCCTATGCTTTAAATGAAGAACTATCTATTGTATGTGAAAATTGATTGAAAAATATAAGATTTTGAAAAGAAAAGTCTAGAAATTGAAAATGAAAATAAGAGTTTGCATTCTAAACTTGATAATGTTTTGCAAGAAAAGGTTGAGGTCTATAATGAAAGGGATTCATTGAGATCTAAATTGGAACTTGCACTAAAAGAAAATGAATTTTTAAAATCTAAAAATGATTGTGATACACTTTTGAAGAAAAATGAAAACTTGTCTTCAAAAATTAATTTTGTTTTAAAAGAGAATGTTGCTTTGGAAAATAAAATTATTTCTATTTCTAATGATTTAGATGCATGTTTGAAGAAAAAGGATGTTTTATAAAATAAGATAGATGCACATGTTTGCCATGCTAGGGTAGTTCCATCACCTAATGCATGTACCTCTTCTTCTAGAATTAATGATGATATTTGTTTGCTTAAGAAGAGTGTAGATTGTTTGGGCTCCACTTTGAGCCAATGTGTAGAAGGGCATACACGTTTGGAAACTTTGTTTCGCAAGAAACAAGTTCCATCTTTTCATGCACACCCTCCACGGCATACACATGCTCCTCACGGACACCATCACACGTATGCTCATGTGTACACTTGTACACATTGTGGACGTAGGGGCCACCTAGCTAAATTTTGTTTTGATAGATTAAATATTGATAATTTAGCAAAGAAATTTGTTTGGGTTAGAGAAGGTACTAACCCCCATGGACCCAAAAGAGTATGGGTACCAAAAACCACCCCTCCAATTTTTGATGTAGGTGTGGGCTCTCACATGACGTGAGAATGATGGCACCTTGGAGTGGATGCGTTCCGAGCCTAAAGGAGATCATTTGGATGCATCACCTTCAAGGGAAGAGATGGTGGGATGACCACCTCGGTTTGGAGAATTAGAGAAGTGCCCTCATCGGTTTTAGTATAAATCTCTAACTCTCATAGTTATTGTTTACATGCTCTCATATTCATTTGTTTCTAGCATGTTTTTCATTGTCTTTGGATTAGTATGTAAATGCCATGATTATTAGATCCTTGACATACATTTATAGTATTTGAGACACACATGCTTATATGAACCCATATTTAGTGTTCTCACCGTTTGTTTAGCTATAATGTACATCATGAATCTAATACATGTGAATTTACATAGTAATCATGTTTTGGTTTTATCATGATGAGTTTTAGCTTGATGCTTCATGTGGTGATAACATGTTTAAATGTAGATTTTATCAAAACTTGTATTATACATGTACAAATAGTGAGCTACATTTGTTTCTTATACATTTGCACTTCATGCTCATTTGTACTCACTATATGCACACGTATGAGCTAGTTTTGATGATTTGTTCATTTATACATGTTATGACTTGAATATTTGTTTAAGTGTTAGTTTTCATTAAGACTATATGTATAGTTGTACATATAATGGGTCACAAATAAATCTTTATATATGTTTGGGCATGAATGCTTATTTGTACCCATTAGATGTGCTAGTATAGTCTAGTTTTGATGATTCATACATTTTAAACTTGTATTCCCATTTTTGAATTTGTTTGAAAAATTATGTGTTTTCCATTTCATGTATATGTTTATTTTGTCAAACTTGAAGATATACATGTATACCCTTTGAGTCATTTGTCTTTCATGCAAATATCTATTATGGACTCAAAGTATGTTTAAGGGATATGTATGTATGCTTCTTGTGTTGACAAATCATAAATATACCTTGAAAAGAATTGGTATCGAATTGTTTTAATGAAAAGCTAAATTTTCATACTTTTCATGCTATTCATATTTTGTTTTCATGAATTGGTATTTAAACTTCATGTATATGCTTATCTTGTCCAAACTATTAGATATACATGACTATCCTTTTGAGCCACATGCCTTCATGCATATATCCTTGTGGACTCGTTTGTATCTTGGATATGTATGTATACTTTAGTTTGTATTAGACATACATATACCTTGAAGGTTAAATATTTTTGATGATTTCTTGTTTAAAGGAATAATTGAGCTTAATTGAACATATTTTCATGATTGTGATCTCCATACTTGACTTGTACACTCACATTTATTATTTGCTCATATTTTGTTTTCATGAGACATTTTTATACTTAATTGAATAGAGTGTTGATCATCATGTGGATTTTAATTTTATGAAAAATGATTTGTATTTATTCCTTGCTTGAAGGATTTCGTACTAGTTAACAAAACTTCTCATTTTAACTAGTTCGTATTCTTCGTTATAATATGAGATATACACTTGACCCTATTCTTTCAATTGGTATCATTGAACACTTTCAATTTGTATCAATTTTGATCTTTTTGTATACTCATATATGGTTTGTATATGTATGCTTACTCTTTCAAGAATATCAATGTCAATTGGTATCTAATTTTCATACATATATATTTTTATTTGTGCCTACTATATTCCTTTATCTAAGAGCACAAAAATTTGTTTATGCTAAGCTTGAAAATTTCTAATGATTGATTGTTTTTCTATTGGTATCTTAACAAGCTTATGCATATATTTTGTTGGTATTTCATAAAGGGGGAGAAAATTTGATTTTGTCTTTGAATTGGTATGTGATTCCCACTCCCTTACTTTATATTAAAATATAGTTTCAATTTGGTATCATATGTTTAAAAGAGCATATTTCTCTTAATGATATCATAATATTTATGTTGAATGTTTTAAATTGGTATCTCAAAATTTTGTTTAAGAAAAATATATATACTTTTGATTTACATTGCCTATATGTGTATAAATTCATGTTGAGTGTATCTTGTATTGAAAAGCTTAACATCTCTTCTTTATGTGGTACACGTGTGTAGGGGGAGCCTCACATCTCCTCTTATGCATTACATAATATGTGTTATGTGAATTGGGGCTTATCATCCCTCTTTCATGTAATGTATATATGTAGGGAAGTTACTTAACCGTCTTCCTCTTCATGAATGTATATCGCATATATCATTTATTGATTATTACATGTTTTATTTCCATTGGTATCAATATGTACCTTATTGTCATATCTTGAATTGGTATCATATTTGTTTTGATTACCCTTCTTGATCTTAGGGGAGAAAATTTTGTTTTTATGATTTTACCCCTTTGTTGATGATTGACAAAAAGGGGGAGAAGTATTTGTGGTTTGTTTATTATATGCATGTCTTCCTTACTTAAGGGGGAGAAAGATTTTGAGCATGCTTACATTTTTTGCATATATGATGTTTATAATGCTTTAATTGGTATCTAGAACATAGTTGCATGTTTTTGTTTTTAATTTAAATTGGTATCTAGAACATGTTTTATTTTGAATATATCATTGGTATCTAGAGCACCATGTTTATATGCATTATCATTCATGCATGTTTATTGTTTATTTGTTTATGCATGAGTTAAGGAGGAGCTTTCTTGAAGCTTAACTTTAATCCATGCATATATAACTCCATGAGTTTTGTCATCATCAAAAAGGGGGAGATTGTTGGCCCAAAGGCCTTCCACTCTAGTTTTGATGATGATCAACTCATGTAGTTATATTTACTAATAATCTTGTGATTCTAAGTTACAGATCATTAGCAAAGATATTAGTTGATGATTAGCTTCAACAAGGAGTTTAGAAGCTTATCATGGTGATTCCAGGGCTCAAGCTTCAAGATCTACCTTGCATAGCTCATGGATGGAGTTTGTGGATCGAGTCAACTTGGAGATGAAGATCGTCAAGAAGACTTAGGTATCCATAGTTTAGTTTAGTGTGTTTTAGATCCATTTGTAAAGCTTAGTATAGTTGATATGCTCAAGTGCACAATACACACACATTTCATGTTTTTGATTGAATCAGTTTTGATACATATATCGGGTTTTGGATTTGAACCAGTTTTAGTTCTATTGATCTGCTTGACACCCTTCTATAGTTATTATCATAACTTTTTTATTTTTATATTCAAATAACATGATTTAACTTGTATTTAAAAGATAACTATCAGATCTAAATTTCTTATTTAATAACCATTTTCAGATTCTAATTTTAAAGTTGTCAAATATTTGGTTGAAATATGTTCTTGTTCTGAAAACAGATTACAGTTTCTGTTTTGACACCTGTCAGTATTTTATTGATTACTTTCACATCCAAACTGATATCGATTTGATTTAAGTTGCATTAGAAAGTAGACTTCAATATCTACAACTTCATCATATACACTTATTCTCAAATTCGAATGTTTTAGACCTCAAATATGTGCTCCAATATGACCTATTTTGCTGCCTGCCAGGCTGGGCCGGTCGACAAGTCCGGTCGACCGTGCCAAGCGGACGGTCGACCGGCCGGTCGACCGGACGTGCACGGTTTCGTGCACGTCGGCTGTTTCTGTAGACGGTCGACCGTGCGGTCGACCGACTGTAAGCAGATTGGTCTCTGTTTGTCTGGGTCGACCGCCAGGTCGACCGGCAGCTGTCAACGGCTATTTTTGACCGTTGGACGGTCGACCGGGCGGTCGACCGCCAGGCCAGTCAGGCTGCCACATCAGCCTAACGGCTAGTTTTTCCTAGGGGCTATATATACCCCATTTCTCCATTGTTTTGGCTAAGATTTTAAGAGCTCATTTTCACCCATTCTCTGGTTTTAAAAAGAAGTTTTCAAAAGAGTTTTTAGTGCTAAAAAGATTTATTCTTTTTTGTTTTAAGTTTTTGGAAAAATCAAAGATATTGGGAGATTTATCTTGTTCTTCATTTCTATCATTTACAAAGGATTTTTCCAAGTATTTTTCTTTGATTTCTTGATTTCCAAACACCTAGTTTTTCACACTTGAGCCATATCTTCTATCCTAACCTATTAGGATCTTGTTTTGTGGAAAAGAGGAAAGAAAAGAGAGTTTGTGGTTTTGGAACCACTTGTTGTAAACACCTTTATTCTTGTTGTATCCCTCTTTGGTAGAGGTGATCGGGTGATTGGGTTGCTCCCTCTTTGGTAGAGGTGGAGTTTGGTTTGTATCCCTCAAGTGTGAGGTGGTTGAGTTTGGTTGTAAACCTCTTCGGTAGAGGTGGTTGTGGTTGTGTTGATAGTTGGCCTCGGTGGAGGTTGTTGTATTGAGAGAGGAGTTTGGTACTCCTTGTGTTGTAACAAATCATCTTCGGTAGAGGTTCCCTCGGTGGGAGATAGTGGATTGGAAATCCTACACGGTGGTGTAGGCGGGGATGTAGAGCTAGGGGCTCGAACCTCGAAACATATCCTGGTCTTTGCGATTGATCCAATATCTCTCAACTCTTACTCTCTTTACTTTGTGCAAGCATCATTTCATTCAAGTATCATTCTTTCATTGCATACATATCTTATACATTGCTTGTGTTGCCTTGCATCTTTTATATTGCAATTCATTCTTATATGCTTGGCTTGATTGTGTGTGCACATATTTCATATTGCCTTGATTGCTTGTGTGTGTGTGCCTAACTTATACTCATCCAACAAGAGCTTCACATAGCACCTCAACCCATTTCAAGGGGAATCAAGAGGAGTTAGTCCAGAGCCCTTCACGGGAATTCGGCTACACTTGTTGTATTGTATTAAGTTTGTGCAACATTTGCATTAGCTTCCGCATTTAGAGCATTTAGTTTCTAGATTAGCACTTACACCTATTCACTCCCCCTCTAGGTGTACTTTCAATTTCTACAGCATTCTCAACAAACACATTAGATTCCTCAAACTTAATGTATAGATTCTTCAATAGTCAAGGATGACTTATTGAAAACTCTATAAGCCTTACTAGTGTTAGTGTAACCAACAAAATTGCTTCATATGATTTTGCATCAAATTTACCTAAATTATCTTTAGTATTCCAAATAAAATATTTACAACCAAAACTTTAAAGTATGAAACATTTGGTTTTCTTGAAAAATAAATCTCAAAAGATGTTTTAGAAGTGTTTTTGAATAAGAAAACCTATTTGATATCTAGCAAGATGTGTTAACAGCCTCGGCCTATAGATAATGAGGAAGACCGTACTCATTTATCATTGTCCTAGCCATCTCTTGTAATATACGATTTTTCCTCTCAATGACTCCATTTTGTTGTGGAGTTCTAGGACAAAATAGTTCATGTTTAATTCCATGTTCTTCGCAAAAAGTGGTTATTGAATTCACCACCTCTATCACTTATTCTTAAAATAGAAGAATCTTTTCCTTTTAAACTCTTTTCTTAAAAGCTTGAAAATATAAAAAGGCTTGATTTTTGTGTTCTAAAAAGAAGACCCAAGTAAAACGAGAGAAATCATCAACTAAAATGAAAGCAAAACGATTCCCACTTAGACTTTTGGTTCGTGTAGACCAAACAATCCATATAGATCAACTCCAAAGGTTGTGATGTCATGATATCCTTGATTGATTTGAAAGAGGACTTGGTTTGTTTCCCAAGTTGGCACGCATCGCAAATGCGGTCCTTTTCAAATTTCAAGTAAGGAATACCTTTCACCATTTTCTTATTGTTTAATCTAGAAAGATGGTCAAAAGAAATGTGGCCTAACCTCCTATGCCACAACCAAGAGTCATCATCGAGGGCATTCAAACAAGTAGCATAGCATAGCATTTTAGACATATCAATCATGTATACATTGTTTTCACGAAATCCGAAAAATATACATGTATTGGATTGTCTATCAATAACACTACATGCTAGGTCATCAAAATAACATTAAAATCTTTATCACAAAGTTGACAACACTCAAGAGATTATGCTTGAGACCATCAACTAAAACAACATTTTCTATTAAAGGAGATGTACCAAGTTTAACATTACCAATACCAATGATTTTTCCTTTGGCGTCATCTCCGAAGGTGACGGTGCCACCTTCATGGTATCCTGATAGGGTTTCGAAGTTGTTAATATCCAAATCATGTGCCTTGAGCAACCACTATCAAGATACTACCACTCCTTATGTCGTTGGGCTTTGGAATGTACCTACATCATTTAGCAAATTTGTTGACTTAGGTACCCAAACTTTCTTGGGTCCTTGAATGTTAGTATTCCGAACTCAAAATGATTATGCGATGCATTAATCCTATCATAGCAAAATTTAACCAAATGACCTTTACGGCCACAATATGTGCATGCATAAACTTTACCATACATGAATGCATGATGAGTGTGTGGAGTGTGGGCATGTTTAGGGTGCTTAGCATGATGTAAAGGTTGTGATTTATGAACATGAGTATGAATAGCATGTGAATGTTTTCTTTAGGACATGTTTCTTAGGAACATAGCCTCTAGTCTAGTTTTATCAAATTCACATTTCTTCAAAACTACTCCTAATGAATCAATTTTCTTCTTTAGCAAGGAAATCTCGTTTTTATCAATTGTGAAAATTTACCTTTGCAACAAATTTTATAGTCATCAAAATCCTTTTGAGTAGAAGAGAGAGTTGAAAACAATTCATCCTTTTCTTTTGTGAGAATGAAAACTTTGTGGTTGAGTGATTCATTTTCTTTTTCATTTTCAAGTATTTCTTTTTGAGAAAATCATAGTTATGAGATAGTTCTTCAAAAGCTCCTTCTAGTTCATCTATAGATAGTTCACAATCAATGGATGTACCGGGGGTTACCTTACTTGTGCTTTCATTTGCCATGAAGCACATGTTGGTGGTGTCGACTTCCTCATTGGATTTACTCTCCGAATCTCAAGTAGCCTTTAAAGCTGTCTTTTTGTATGGCTTCTTGCAGGTGGAGGGTTTGCCTTTGTTTTCTGGACATTTCGCAACAATGTGACCCGGCTTCTGGCAATTGAAGTAAATGATTTTCTTCTCTTCTTTACCTTGCCATCTCCTTCTATTTTAAAACTTTGCCTTGTTGTACATTCTCCGAATGTTCTTTACAAGAAGAGAAAGATCATCATCATCATCTTCTTCATCATCCTCGTCGGAGTAGGTGGAAGAGCTCTTGAAGGCAATTGCTTGCTTCTTGGGAGGAGCCATCTCTTCTCTTACTTTTCTTTTCATCTCATGGGTCTTGAGATTCCCAATGAGACCGATAAGCTTCATTTCTTCCTAATCATTGAGCTCCTTTAAAGTTGTGGCTTTGACTTGTTGGCCCAGAGGCCTTCCACTCTAGTTTTGATAATGATTAACTCATGTAGTTATAGTTTACTAATAATCTTATAATGTTTAATTTTAGATACTTAACCAAGATATTAGTAGGTGATTAGCTTCAACAAAAGTGTTTTTGGAGCTTTCACACGGTGATTCAAGAGCCCGAGCATCAAAGTTCATATCTAGCACTCGGTTGGAGTCAAGCTCGGTGGATCACGTTTGAATTGAGTCGACTTGAAGACGGAGCTCTACAAGAAGACTTCGGTACAATGTTTAGTTTATAGTTTAGATCTATTGTTAAAAATTAGATAGTGTGATATGCTCAAGTTCACAACACACACACTTGTTTAAGTTTCATGTTTTGGTTTTCGGTTTTTGGTTTAACCGATCTTGATTTTCATGAATAGATAGAATCAACAAGTCTACATGGTTTAATATATATTAGATTTGTTCTATATATATCTATGCTTCAACTATTTAAACAAACTTAGTTTGATAGTCTATTTCATGAGTTTGGAGTTTTGGTATTTTAACAAAACTTATTTTTGGATTTATTGTCAAAAATATTGATATATATCTTTATATGTATATTGGATTATATCCATATACTATATGCTTCAAGTTGTTTAAGTATCATGTTTTTGTATTTGGATGAGTTTTGGACAAAACGATTTTTCATCTTAAAAATCCAAGTTTTGGAAAATACGGAATTTGGTTTTCAGTAAAATTTTCATAACACAAAAAGAGTTCAAAATGTTTGTAACTTGGTCTGATTTTTGCTCAAATAAGTTTTTATTCCAAAGAGAATATAAGAACTTATTTTTGTGAATTTTTAGAGATTTTATGGGATTTATTTGACAATTAAAAACCTAGTTTTCAAATCCCTTAACAGCCCTGCCAGGCTCTGGCAGTCGACCGGGCCGGTCGACCGGACCCAGAGTCGGTCGACCGGATCGTCGACCGACGTGCACAAGAACGTGCACACTGACCAGCCACTTAGGCCGATTGACCGAGTGGTCGACCGACTGAAAGCTGAAAAACACCTAGAGGGGGGGGGTGAATAGGTGTTAATGCTAATCTAATGATCTTTTTAAACAAGTATGAAAGTATGATGTAATCGGTTACTCAAAGTAAGAAATTGAAGCCGAATTTCCCGTGAAGGACTCTAGAACTTCTCCTCTTTGATTCTTCTAGATTATGAGTTGAGGCGCGTAATTACTTTCTTATTGAGATGAGTAAAAACTGGAAGATGCAAATGAATGAAATGGGAGCAATAAAGAAGTGCAAGCAAGAAGTGTCACAAGATAAAATTGTAAAGCAATAAAAGGCAATAAGAAACCAATCGCAAATACAAGGAATTTGTTACGAGGCTCGAGCCACCGCTCTATGTCTCCGCCTTCACCACCGTGAAGGATTTCCACTATATCCACCGAGGAAATTACAAGAGGTCTACACAAGACCGGAGTACCGAACTCCCACCAATCCAACCTCTACACAAGAGGGATTTCAACACAAAGAAATACAAGTAACAAAGTGATCAACAAAGACTACACACTTCTCTCTTACAACTTCTTATAGAATGGGAATGATTTTTGGCTCAAGAAGTGTAGTGAGAAAAATTCAGTTGAAAAGAGTAAGAAAAAGCTTTAAAACAACTGAAAAACTTTGACCAAGAATGCACTTTAGAATTGAGAGCTTGAAAAACTTTTCTTCTCTTTTTGAAACACAAAACAATGGGTATTTTTCTTGATTTTAACAAGTGACCAATGCCATCTATTTATAGGGATTAAAAGAGATCTAATCATCATTATAACTAGTTTAATAGGTCAGGAATAGCCCCCAAAATTCAGAGATAGCTGACTACATCATCACAATCAAATCCAAAGAACAAAACTCAGAAAACTAGCCGTTGGGGTTGCTGGCGGCTGTCGGTCGACCGGCAGTCAAACTTGGCAACTAGCTGTTGGACTCGGTCGACCGGCTGGTCAACCGGAGGCTAATTAAAAACAAAACTTTGTTCTGTCGGTCGACTAGCCCGGTCGACTGACAAAACTCGAGAGCAAGGGTCTGTCAGTCGGTCGACCGGTCTGGTCGATCAGCAGACGTTCACAAAACGTGCACGCAGAAACACAAGGCCCGGTCGACCGGTACGGTCAACCGATCAGGCCTGAACTAGATCCGGTCGACCGCCCGGTCGATCGTTGGGCCTGAAACAGGATTTTTATAGGAAAATTTTGAACTTTGAAAAATTTTAAAATAATTTTGTAAGGCTATATGATGAAGCAGCATGCTATAAGGGTTGGTATACATGATATAAACAAGATGTAAAAATAAAAAATAATTTGAATCATGTATAACAAACAAGACATGCACCTAAATAAATTAACCAAAACAAAAACCGTATTTTGAAAAATGAAAGTGTGTGTGTGTTTTCTTGAGCCAACTTATTATAGCCTCATTTTTAACAAACTAATTCTTACAAAGGTTCTAGGTGACTACAAGGTCTTCAAATGGACTCCTCCATATACGATGTTCAAATAGCTTGAATCCTTGAACCCGAAATGAATCAATCTTGAGTCAAAAATACCTTCCTTTAGGGAAGAAGAAATCTTGAATCCTTAGAACCCTGAAACACACTTAAACACCAGAAAATGATTAGTACAAATACTATATATGTATTGTAATCATCAAACCTCAAAAACCGGGTGATTGTAACCTTGGGCCAACAATCTCCCCCTTTTTGATGATGACAAAACCTATGAGTTATTTAATAAAAATATACGAAAGGAGCTTGGAAGCTCCCCCTCAAATCATGCGATATATATGAATGGCTATATACATGAAAAGTAGAAACTAAGAACTTTTGGCATAAGAGAGACATAGGAATTCAAACATATTGCTGAAAACTCATAACTCAAAAATTAACCTTTATAACTCAAAATCCAAAACTCAAAATTCAAAACTAACTTGTTATAACTCAAACTCATAACTTAAAACTCAAAATAATAATAAGCTAACTTTTTCTCCCCCTTTTTGTCATACATCAAAAAGGGTAAACATTGTTAAAATTTTTTTTTCATGATTCCATAACAAAAAACATTCAATTCACCACAAATAAAGGAAAATCTAGCATAGTCTAGTGGTTTTGTAAAAATATCGGTAAGTTAAAATCGGTAAAAACAAATTCAATTTCAATATCACCTTTCTCATAATGATCTCGAAGAAAGTGATACCGAATGTCAATGTACTTAGTTTTATTATGTTGATTTGCATTTTTAGTCATATGAATAATACTTGTATTATCACAAAATATTTTAATATGGTCAAAATGTAAATCATAGTCAAGAGAGTATGTTTCATCCAAAGACTTGTGCACAACAAGCTCCGGCCGCAACATTCTCCACCTCGGCGGTTGAGAGAGCTACAGAATTTTGCTTTTTAGAAGACCATGAAACAAGACAATTACCAAGAATTGACATGTTCCACTTGTACTCTTCCTATCCACTCTACAACCCGCATAGTTGGCATCCGAAAAACTCGTCATGAAAAATTATCTGGTCTTTGATACCACAAACCCATTTCAATTGTGCCCTTAAGATATCTAATAATGCTTTTATCGCAATCAAATGGGACTCTTTAGGACACGATTGAAATCGAGCACAAAGACATACACAAAACATAATGTCCAGCCTGCTAGCCGTTAAATACAACAAGCTACCAATCATGCTACGATAAAGCTTAATGTCTACACTTGTACCTTATTCATCCTGTCAAGCTTTGTGGTGGTAGCCATGGGAGTTTTACTTGTCTTAGCCCCTTCAAGCCCAAATCTCTTGATAAGTTCCTTCGTATACTTGGCTTGATTGATGAAGATCCATCCTTCCTTTGCTTGATTTGAGACCAAGGAAATAGTTAAGCTCGCCCATCATAGACATCTCAATTCCTCCTTCATGCATGATTTAAAAACTTTGCAAAGATATTCTTTAGTAGAACCAAATATGATATCATCAACTATATTTAAACTACAAGTATATCATTTTCAACATGTTTTGTAAATAAAGTAGTATCTATTTTTCCTTTATTCAACCATTAGAAATTAGAAATGAAGAAAGTCTTTCATACCAGCTCTAGGGGCTTATTTTTAAACTATAAAGCTTTGTCAAGTTGAAAACAAAATCCGATGTAAACAACCCTGGGGGTTGTTTAACATCACCCCTCTTCAATAAATCCATTTAAGAAAGCACTTTTTACATCCATTTAAAAAAGTTTAAAATCTTTATAAGAAGCAAATGCAAGTGTCATCCGTATGGCTTCAAGCCGTGCTACGGGTGCAAAGGTTTCCTCAAATTGATACCTTCGATTTGAGTGTAACCTTGGGCCCTAACCTAGCTTTATTCCTAATAACATTTCCCGACTCATCTAACTTGTTCTTAAAGATCCACTTAGTACCAATTGTGGGTCTATCATGGGGCCTAGGAACAAGATAT
>JAVJIF010005353.1:0-125449 GCA_038442645.1 Agave tequilana
GGCTAATCTAAAACTAAATGCGGAATTTAAAACTAATTTGCAACAACACTTAGTACAACCAACGAGTATAGCCGAATTCCCCGTGAAGGGCTCTGGACTAACTCCTCTTGATTCCTCTGAATAAGTTGAGGTGCTATATGAAGCTCTCGTGGTTAAGTACAAGTGAGGTACACAAGCAAACACAACCAAGCATATAAATATAGGCAATATGAATCAATGCAAGGCACAACACAAGCATATAAGATATGATGATATGAATGATGTAATGCACAACACAAACAAATAAGATATGATGCTATGAATGATGCACAACACAAATAAAAGAGAGAGGGTTAAGAGACAATGGATGAAACGCAAACACAAAGATATGTTCCGAGGTTCGAGCCCCTAGCTCTACGTCCCAGCCTTCACCGAGAAGGATTTCTAATCCACTAGGAGTACCGAACTCCTCTCTCCAATACAACCTCAACCGAGGCAATACAAACACCACCTCAACAAGAGGGGTAGGCCCGTAGCCAAACCACCACAAATCACCTCTACCGAAGAGGGATACAAATCCAAACTCCACTCTCTCACTAGAGGGAGCAAACCTCAACCTCAACCTCTACCAAAGAGGGAGCAAACACCAACCCAATTCCACCTCTACCAAAGAGGGATACAACAAGAAAGGGTTTACAACTTGGTGGTTTCCTCAACTACAAGCAATTTTCTCACAAATAAATGATCCTATAGAATAGGATAGAATGATAAGCTTAAGTGTGGAAAAACAAAGTGTTTTGATCAAAGAAATTCTCTTGGGAAAACACCAAAATAGATATTGAAATTTTAGATCAAAACTAATTCCCAAAAACCTAATTTCTTTGAAATAAACAAACACTTTAAAACAAATAAGATGAATCTTTTTGGCACTAAAACTCTTTTGAAAACTTGTTTAAAACACTAAGAAAGGAGAGAAATTTTTGCTCTTGAAAACTTAGTCAAAAACACCAAGCAATGGGGTATTTATAGCCCCAATACAAAACTAGCCGTTAGGCTGATTTTTCAGCTTGACACGGCTGGCGGTCGACCGCCAACGGTCGAAAAATCGACCGTTGGAGCCCTACGGTCGACCGGCCGGTCGACTGAAAATTTTCAGAGAGCAAAGCTCTCTGGCGGTCGACCCAGCTGCCTGGCCAACGTGCACAGGCTTGTGCACGTCGGTCGACCGCCCGGTCGACCGACTCTGGGTCCGGTCGACCGGCCGGTCGACCGCCAGAGCCTGTCAGGCAGGAATGTGGGTCAGAAAACTGGGTTTTAAATTACTCTAAAAATTTCATAAAAACTTCTAAAAATCCACAAAAATAGTTTTATCATTCTACACTGAAATATAACTTGTGTTAAAATTTTCAACACAACTTTCAAACATATTGAACCATTTTTGTGTCTTATAAATTTTGTCAAAAACCAAAACCTGTATTTTTCCAAACTTGAATTTTTCAATAGGAAATCTGATTTTTCCAAAACTCATCTCAATACAAAAACATGATATTTAAAACACATTGAAGCATGTTGCATATGGACATAAGTCCAATATACATGAAACATATATATATCATAGTTTTTGTCTTTAATTCCAAAAATATGTTTTGTTAAAAATGCCAAAACATAAAACACATGAATAGGTATGTCAAACTAAGTTTGTATAAGTCATGAAGCATGTATGTATATAGAATACATCTAATATACATAGAAACAAAGTAAACTTGTTTTGATCAATCTATTCATGAAAACCAATATCCAAAACATAAAACGTGTGTGTATTGTGAACTTGAGCATATCACTATCTAATCTTTACACATGAATCTAAAACAAACTCTAAACTATGGATACCTAAGTCTTCTTGATGAACTCCGTCTTCAAGCCGACTCGATCCAAAACTCTGTGATCCACCGAGCTTGACTCCAATGAGTGCTATGAATGATCTTGATGCTCGGGCTCTGGATCACCATGTGAAAGCTTCCAAACCATCTTGTTGAAGCAATCACCAACTAATATCTTGATTAATGATCTGAAACTTAACATCACAAGATTATTAGTAAACATAACTACATGAGTTAATCATCAAAACTAGAGTGGAAGGTCTCTGGGCCAACACCTCTCTCTCCCCCCATCACTGAGCCTCCGCGAGCACCAAGCACACTTTGCCATCATCCCCTGCCGATGCTCTCCACCCTCCATGTCGACGCATGCCTAAAACCATGCACAATCATCCTCCAACCACCATGCACGCCATCAACTGTCGTCGCCTGAGCACTCCACGCACGCTATGTTGTTGCCATGCCGCCGAGCCTTCTCCTCTCTCTGTGAAGGTATATGTGTCTCGGTCGTTATTTTCTCACCTTCTCTATGATTGTGTATGTGTGTAGTGTGTGCGCGTTTTGTGTTCACTAGTGTGTGTATGCACGTGTGTTATGATAGTGTGTGTATGTGTTATGATAGTAAGCGTGTATATGTGTGTGTATGTGTTGTTGCATGTGTTACAGGTGTACAACCGATTCGGATCCAACAATTGAAAATTCAAACCCGGGGTTGTGTTCACAGTGGACCCGACATGTTAGATGATTCGGAGATCCAGACTAGTTCTTTCAGTGCAAACCCGATGGTGATTCAGACTCAGATCCCCGTCAATTCGTGTGAGTATTTATCTTGTTTGTTTATTTCATTTGTGCATATTAATTCATTATTTCTTGTGAGAGTTCTCTTTATCTATTTTATTTATTTTTTCGGTTATCGGTAACATTTCATGTGACTATTGTTTTATTGTTATATTATAGTTGTACATTTTATTGTATTATTCTGTGTTATTCTTTTTATAAATCGATTGTGTTAATTGGTTATTCAATGTTTGCTATTCATGTTCTATCTGGAATCATCCGGTCTATTCCTGTATACTTTCTTACTTTTATATTTTGGAGGAAATAGTTCTTGACCCCGGATGATTAGATTAGAGTTATTAGAGGACTTGATTGGAGTAGAGTTTGATTTGTGATTGACGAGCAGATCGGGTCAGATTGGATAATGGATTTTACAGATATGCAATAGAGTATTAGTCATGGATTATTATACTATAGGAGAGTTGGATCTTGGTGATGGTATATCAGATATATCCATGATGTCAAATGTATTTGGATCGGTATTAGTCACTGTTATCGCATTGTCCTAGTATTCTAAGTAATAGTTATGATAATCTTGTTTTCCTTATTTAGTAATAATTCAGATGAGGATTGACTAAATAAGACTGTTGCTTCATTGATATATTGGGCCTTTTATGCTAGGGCCCGCTAGTGGATCATATTAGAGTGAAGTTTGACTTGGGGATGGAGAATGGATTGGATATAACCTTGATGTTTAATATATGTGGACACAATATTTTTGATACTGGGTAGTAGGTGTTTCCCTTTATTGATTTCTAATATTATTGGATTTATTTATGCTTGGATTGGTCAGTGACTTTTTATTGGAATATAATTTGACTTAAGATTGGGAGCAAGCTAGATTAGTTAAATAGTGTATGTTACAGATATGTATAGTCGGGTGGTAGTCTCAAATTATTGTATTGTGAGAGAATAAAGTATTTTGGTGATGTTGGATCGTTGATGTTTAATATATGTGGACTTGGTGTTTGTCACGAACAAGTGGGTGTTTCTCTTTATCAATTTTAATTTTTATTTGATTCATTAGATCTACTGATGTTTGAATTAATCTGGGGACTTTATTCGTGATATTGACCAGACTTGGTTTTCCTTATTTAGTGATAATTCGGATGAAAATTAAATTGGATATTATGAAGAGATAACTTTATTGGTTTATTAGATCTTGGACTTGGATTATCAGTAAACTTGATTGGAGTGGAGTGGACTTTGGGTTGAGAAATATGTGTTTGATTGGATTGGTCAAAACTAATGGTTTATACATTTACACAATTGATTTGTTTGGTTTTGAATCTTTTGACAGAGCTTTATAGAATTAGGACTTGATCAATGATGTTAATGTTATTTGATAGTGGGAATATGTTTAGATGTAGCTGACTGCTTATGTTGGGACACTGATATATTGGTGACTAGAGAATGAATATACTGATAATATAAAGAACTAGAGTAGATCGATAGGAGCGAGATAACTGATTTTTGATTTATTGAGTTCGTGGTTTATTGTATCAGATATTTTGACATGGACTTAAGATTTGATGTTCACGATAACTGTAGCAAAATTATGAGTTGATGTATCATTCACTGATATAGCTTAGTGCTGATGGATGGGATCATTGATTAGTTCTGGATGAGACTGCAGGTTACAGTGTTAGTACATGACTGTATTAGTGTATTTTAGTTACTGAAAATTACTGGGAAAATATTGTTAGACTGTAACACTATGTACAATTTTTCTGTTTATTGTATACACAGTTACTGCTACTGTTCACTACTATTGATATTGTTTATCATGTATACGATTACTGTTTACATTGTTACTGTCACTGTTATTGTCACTATATTATCCCAGTAATCGAAATAACATGGATATTGTTTGACTTAAATAATAATGTAATTGAACAACTTACACTGGGATAAGGAAAGCTGACGGAGGAGACATCTGTATTTTGGGTGGATCTAGGATACAAGTTGAGCAGCTGACTGAGGGTTCCACAGCAGGGTTTCCCAAGGGATGTCTGACATCCCATATGTTTATTTTTCCACTATTCTATAGTGAGATTACTGTTACTATTACTGAGTACTTAGCGGTATGGCCTGGTTTAACGCCAAAAACTGAGGCCGTGATCTCGAGTATGTCGGGACCCCAACTAAATCATGGACAATGTCTCCAACCGATCAGTTTCAATAGCATAAGACCCCGATTGACATGTGTAGAAGACGTGGTATGGGATGCATCTGTTGCAGGTGACAATTGGTGTCCGCTGACTTAATTAATAATAATAAATAGTTTATATTGTACTGTGGTTGACTGTGTTCTTTATTATACTGTGATTGACACCTGACATATGCATGTCATGTTAGATACCTCACTTGACACATGACTCTTCTGTGTGCTATTCACATTACTATTTATTTACTTTATTCATGCTACTTTTATTCAGTATATTTTTATAGCATATTGTAGTGATATGTACACACTGTTTATGCATGTGCACCTTCTCTCATTTTACACACTCATTAGGTCGCTTTCTGATGTCACTGGATTTGCATATCTAGGTATAAGTGTTTATTCCTTTGACCATGTGTTGATGAGCTCGTACGTATTATGATAAGTCGGAATTTCTCTCTACTTGATTCACTATTCTTGTTTTCTTTCGTTCCTGTCGTTTCCTTGATTCTATATATATGTATATATCATATTTAGTTGCTATTCCTTTTCTGTATTCTTTTGCTATCATGTGTATAAATTTATATGTCATATTGTAGCAACTTTATTGCTTTTATAGCTGATTGATATAGCTTCAGATTATTTTAGGCTTAGCGTGTATACGTGGGGTATTTTTCTCGCGTATATACGTCGCCGACTCTCGTCGCGACTTCGTTTTCATGTATTTTAGGAAGCAGGGTGTGACAAAATTTTTTTGGTATCAGGGCTAGGTTACCCATCAAATGATGGGTAAACAGCTAGGTTTTTGACTAAATTATGGGTAACCAACTGGGTTTTTCTGATATCATGTTAAGAGCCAGGTTCGACTTTCGATTTTGGCTTTTGACTTTTGCTGTTCGCAAGAAAACCTTGTTCTTACCTGTGACCTAAGACATGTTATATTTATACTACAATATACATATATGATTACACAATGATACTGAGTCCACTTGGGAACCAACTATCTTTCCTTTGTAAATATCCATCCCTTGATTCTTATGTTGTTCCCGATTCCAATATTCCATTGATTCCAATTTTTCCAAGTGATATGGAATTTTCTTTTGATTCCAATCTTTCATTCTGATTTTATTTTCTGATTTTGGTTCTTGAGACTGATCGCTTCATCCCGAAGCTGATAGTAGCGGTCAGAGTACCTCAGCTAAAGTGTGGGGGGCCCGTAATGCACAAAGCAGCGACGTGAAAGCTTTATCTTCTCCCTTAACTTTGATTATTTTATCATTTCCTGCTTTATTGAAATTTCGAGGACGAAATTTTTGTAAGGTGGGTAGAATGTAATACCCATATTTTTGTAATACATGATTTAATAGCATATAGTAGTATTTTAATATGTATGCACATATGTGTGTATATATTGTATTAATAATTATTTATTATCTTCTGTGTATGACTACTAAATTATTATTATCATTATGAATTAATTATTATTATTGTAGCACCCCGATTTTTTTAAATCTTGATTAAGTATTCTAATCTGTGATTAAAAGAGATTATATAGAATTATCAGATTTGGCGATTGAATTAATTTTGTGTGAAATGGATTTTTGAATATTAGCGGGGAATTTTTTTTTTAGTGAAATGAACTTGGATAATTATAAAAATAAGATATTTGGGTAAGTATATATAAATTATATATTTACATGTATATATATACATATTTGTGTACATGGTTGTATAGGTTGGTATGTATAAAGTTTGTACACAATTATGTATTATACCCCCCCAACTTACCCTATGCATATTTTATTTCTAAATCAAAATTTTAAAATTGTACTGTGTACATGTCCTCACCACTGTATTGTTCTGTTATTAGTGGGTTCCATGGGTGAATTCACGAATAATATATATATATATATATATATATATATATATATATATATATATATATATATATATATATATATATATATATATATATATATATATATATATATATATATATATATATAAGGGTCTCACATCAGGTGTGTAAGGATAAAGCCTCAAATTGTGACTTTATTCAGGGTGCCGATATAAGCATGTTCAACAAGGTGTTTGAATCTATTCTTACAAATTAGAGGTTGAATATCACATTGTGTCAAATACTATCTCAATGGGCTTTCAAGCAATAATCAATAAATTAAAGGTTGTGTAATGTCTTGAATTTAGAAAACCATCTAGGTTACACCTTAATAACATGGTATTTGGGAAAAACCCTATTGTATACAAATGCTAATACATTTTATATTTAAATTTCTAGAGTATGAATTGTTATGTGTACCCACGATAGATTTTGTGAGTGTTTGTGATGACGACTTACAAACTTGTAGTTCACTTTAAGAAGTAGATCTTTATAAATGTTACCCGGTGTGTGAGTAAAAGACATCAAGAACATAATTGGCCTGGTTATGATTAAGCTTGAGATAGCCTGACTCACCGCTAAGTAGCGAAATGTGAGGGTCTCGGTGTTCCCTTGGCATTCAATAGTTGAATCTTATTCCTTCAAAGCTTTAGTCCATTGATAATTTGATTTGGGAATTAGCAACCCGAAGTTGACTAATTTTCTATTTGTGAATTAGTTTAATCACACATCTTGCATGAACTAAAATTTTCTTGTAAAGCAAATGTTTGTAAAATAGTTTTTTCCCAACTAAGTTCTGAAGTATGATAGAACTGAGATCAGCAAGAGGATATGCGCACTTTAAATTTGAGTGTGTAAGGGTATTCGTAAGGTAACACCCAATATTTTTGATGCCATTTCGTCATATTCATATCAACAGATTAAAATTATGTAGTAAAATTGTAGAGAGACATGATCTGGTGGATGTGTATATGCTTCTTATGAAAGATCAAGGGTCGATTGATGTTATCTTGCTTCTGAGAGCAAATCGTCTCTGGTAGTCCACCCTATAATTCTGTGGATCTCTCAGCCCCAAGATGTGCCTTGCAGAATTTTTGTGATCCATCGTGATGCAGACATCTATTCAAGATGAAAGAGCCGAAGAGATGAATCCAAGAAGTCCCGTCCAAGTTGAAGTCGTAAAAGGATTTGAGATTTTCTCTTTCTTTATTTTTGTTTTTTTAGTTTTTTTATTTTGGTATTTTGAGTTTCTAAATTTTGGGATTGTAATTCTATTTAGATTAGGGGTTTGAGTTGGACTCAATTTTGTAAAAGCCTATATAAAGGCCCTATTGTACCAACAATGGGCAATGAAGAATTTTGATAAATTTTATTGTGTGAGATTTAACTTCTCTCATATTGTTTAGGATTACTTCTAACCTCTTTCAAATAAACCTTAATCTAATTCCTCATTATTCCTTTCACCTGCAAACAAATCCTAGAAAAAATCAACAATTATTTTCTCTTTTTCACAAAAAGCCATCAGCAGCAAACATCACTTCTTTGTTCTTCTCGTCTTCTTCTACAATCCATCCAAAAGAACCCAAGAAAGCCTCCAACAACCTAGTGATCTCATCTCCTCCAATAACACCAACGCCACCACCTCCTCCGAAGGACGCAACATCACCCATCAGCACCATCTCCAGCATTATCCTGTTGCTTCAAAGAAAGAAGAAGACACAAGTTTCAATTCGGATCTAGACCCATTATCAAAAAATAACCCGTTGGCGACCTTACTTCGTTTTTGGGCCGTAACTTTCGCATCCGGGCTCCGTTTCAGGCGATCTTGGTACCTTTACGATCGTGGCGAAGCGCTCTACGCATCAGTACTAACTACAGGTCCGAGATATCTCTGTAATCATTAGTAGGTAAATCTTCTTAACACGGCCTATTTATTTGTAGGTTGACAATCGCCTCTAATATTTTATCAAGTTAATCTGTTGCCACTATATTGTGAGTTCGTGTGTATTTGCTGCATTGTATTTGCTGATCATAATATTGATTATGCAAGCTTTGACATCGTATTGAGTAGTTGCATCAGTATATTTTAGATTTCAACGGTACACTGTTATTGCGCATTTTGTTAAATCCATCATTCTGCATTATTTGTTTTAATTATTTTCCTACCCAAAATCGTAATAGTTGGTAAACGTAGCAAAATTTATCATATCATTGCTTTCTGATTTATACGCATACACGTTTCACATCAATTTGGTATCAGAGCACGGTTAGGGTAGGATTTGCATCACTTAGGCATTTGCTAGGAAATTTTACTGTTTTCTTTCATTAAAAAAAATCTAGTCTAAATTTGCATCTCTTTATTCTCATTTTAAGTTTTGTATAGTGCATGCCCACCCATGGTGGTCACTCATATATGTTAGAAGAGTCTAGCGAATCTCACACCACCCCAATGGATCCCCAACAGATTGCCGCCATGTTCGCCGAGATAAATGGTAAGTTAGATACCTTTAAAACACTCGATGAAAGGTTGACCAAAGTGGAGTTCACACGTGATCAAACTCTACTGAAAAACAATCGACGTAACACCGAGAACGCATCCAATCCTGATGCTCAATATCTGAAAAGCATCAAAATCGATGTTCCCAACTTCGAGGGACGTCACGACCCATAACTTTTCATAGACTGGACACTCCAACTAGATGGATACTTCACATGGTACAAACTTATTGGATCTAGGAAAGTTAAGTACATTGCAATGAAACTGTCTGGCCAAGCAAGTCAGTATCGGATCAACCTAGATAACAGACGTGCAGCCTGAGGTCAACCACCAATTAACACATGGGCTAGAATGAAAAAAGAGTTAGAAACAAAGTACGTGCCACCATCGTTTAGTGCTCGTCTCATGGACAATTGGCATCAACACACTCAGGTTAACAAATCTGCAAAGGAGTATGTCGAGAATTATTCAATGAATTTCTCATCAGATGCAGTACCCTCCATAAAGAAGGTGAAGCTTAAATTCATTCTAGATTCAGAGCCGGCCTTAAAGATGACCTACGAATTGAATTGTTAGTTAGCAGAGTCAACGAGTTAGAGACAGCGTATGCCTTAGTCCAAGATTTAGATTCCGCTAGGACCAGTCACACTTCAAAGAGTTACGATTATAGGACTTCAGTGCCTAGATCTTCTCAACCTTCCCAACCCTATAGGTCTAGTACCCAAACCCCTTCATATAGGGATGACATCAAGGGTAAAAGTCTTGAGCGGAACAAAAAAACAAGGGTCCCGATTCCTCCAGAGTTAGTTCCATAACCAAGTGCTACAAATGCCAAGGTTATGGATATTTAGTCGCCAATTGCCTTAGTCTTGTCAAAATCACCATAATAGATGGAACACTTACCGAAGCTACTAAGTCAGATTTTGATGAGTATACCTATTACCCAGATGTTGAAACTGACGATGAATCATCAAGTGATGATGTTGGTCTCAACTGCATTAGGTCAACACCGTCTACTCATTTGTCTGTCGTCAAATGTGTTCCCTCTCCTCCAGCAGAAAAGGACGATTGGAGAAGAACTGCGACCTTTCACACATTCACCAAGATTGGAGACAAGAGTTGTTAGGTGATTGTGGACAGTGAAAGTTGTAACAATGCAATATCATTCAAGCTTTGTGAAAATCTTGGATTAGAGATTATACTTCATCTCCACCCATTCAAAGTGTCTTGGATTGACTCCACGGTACTTGAGGTCAAACAACGATGTCTTGTTCCAGTCAGTTTCAATCATTATAAAGATAAATTTGGTGTGATTTGATCACCATGAATGTGGGCCAAGTTATACAAGGTAGACCATGGTTGTTTAACAAAAATGTCACCATTTACGGTCAATCCAACATGTGTCAATTTGAGCACGAGAGTAAGCAGATTAAGGTACTACCCTTGAGACCCAAGACTGGACAGCCCCAGCAAACGTCCACTTTGGCTTTGCTGTCAACTCCACCCTCTCCACCTCTCATTGCTACTGTTCCTTCTTTATCGCCCACTAATCATGCATATCATGTCCGCAAATCACTTCTTCCCTTACTACTGACACCATCTCACTATAAAGCATTCGAGTATGCACCTGCATTTGCATCACATAAACACGTGCACAAATTACACAAAGAGATCAGTGATGAAAATAAATAGAGCAATGTGAAGCCAACTCTACAAGCTGACAATAGAAAAATATTTAAAAATTTTAATGTAGGTGACTATGTGATGGTTCGGATTTATCCGAAACAGTTTCTTTCGGGAACTGTTAAAACGTTGCATGCCGCAGTGCTGGGCCTTTTAAGATCTTGAATAAATTGAATTGCAATACTTATGTTATAGATCTTTTTAGAGATTATGACATTAGTTGTACTTTCAATGTTAATGATCTAGCGATTAGAGTTTTGATTGTATCCCTTGATTGTTGAGCCTTCCCTTAAGCCATTTTTTGAGAGACCCTCATTTACCCCACTCCTAGATACTCATCCCATTATAACAGAGACAGTTGATAAAATTTTAGAGGATGAGATTATCACCATCAAAACTTGTAGAACTCACATGTACTTAAACCACTGTAAAAAAAGCACCGACAGTTGATTCACAGCTAAATTGATCCAGTGCAGCATGACAGACCTAATCCAGCTAAACTCGACGGAGTCGAGTTTTCTCCCACCTGGGAGAATGATGCAGATATCTATTCAAGATGAAAGAGCTGAAGAGATGAATCCAAGAAGTCCCACTCCAAGTTGAAGTCGTAGAAGGATTTGAGATTTTTTCTTTCTTTATTTTTGTTTTTTTTAGTTTTTTATTTTGGCATTTTGAGTTTCTAAATTTTGCGATTGTAATTCTATTTAGGTTAGGAGTTTGAGTTTGAGTTGGACTCAATTTTGTAAAAGCCTATATAAAGGCCCTATTGTACCAACAATGAGCAATGAAGAATTTTGATAAATTTTATTGTGTGAGATTTAACTTCTCTTATATTGTTTAGGATTACTTCCTAACCTTCTTCAAATAAACCTTAATTTAATTTCCCCTCCTTATCCCTTTCACCTGCAAACAAATCCTAGAAAAACTAACATTATTTTCTCCCTCTCTACAAAAAGCCATCAACAACAAACGCCAACCTTTTGTTCTTGTCTTCTTCTACAATCCATCCAAAAGAACCCAAGAAAACATCCAACAACCTAGTGATCTTATCTCCTCCAGTAAAACCAACGCCGCCACTTCCTCCGACGGACGCAACATCACCCATCAGCACCATCTCCAGCATCATCTTATTGCTTCAAAGAAGGAAGAAGACACACGCTTCAATTCAGATCCAGACCCATTATCAAAAAACAGACCCGTTAGCGACCCTACTTCGTTTTTGGGCCGTAACTTTTGCATTCGGGCTCCGTTTCAGGCGATCTTGGTACCGTTACGATCGTGACGAAGAGATTTACGCATCAGTACTAACTACAGGTCCAAGATATCTCTGTAATCAACTGCCCCAGCAAACGTCCACTTTGGCTTTGCTGCCATTCCACCTTCTCCACCTCTCATTACTACTGTTCCTTCTCTATCGCTCACTGATCATACATATCATGTCCGCAAATCACTTCCTCCCTTACTACCGACACCATCTCATTATAAAGCATTCGAGTCTGCACCTGTATTTGCATCACATAAACACGTGCACAAACTACACAAAGAGATTTGTGATGAAAATAAATAGAGCAATGTGAAGCTTACTCTACGAGCTGACAGTAGAAAAATATTTTAAAATTTTAATGTAGGCGACTATATGATGGCTCGAATTTATCCTAAACAGTTTTCTTCGGGACTGTTAAAATGTTGCATGTCGCAGTGCCGGGCCTTTCAAGATCTTGAATAAACTGAATTGCAATGCTTATGTTATAGATTTTTCTAGAGATTATGACATTAGTTGTACTTTCAATATTAATGATCTAGTGGATTACAAGAGTTTTGATTGTAGCCCTTGATTGTTGAGCCTTCCCTTAAGCCATTCTTTGAGAGGCCCTCATTTACCCCACTCCCAGATACTCACCCCATTACAGAAGAGACGGTTGATAAAATTTTAAAGGATGAGATTATCACCACCAAAACTGGTGGAACTCACATGTACGTAAACTTTTGTAAAAGAAAAGCACCGACTGTTGATTCATAGCTAAATCGAGGTGATTTGCAACAGATTGATCCAGTGCAGTATAGCAGACCTAATCCATCTAAACTCGACGGAGTCGAGTTTTCTCGCACCCCAGACATCTATTCAAGATGAAAGAACCGAAGAGCTGAATCCAAGAAGTCCCAGTCCAAGTTGAAATCGTAGAAGGATTTGAGATTTTTTTCTTTCTTTATTTTTGTTTTTTAGTTTCTTTATTTTGGTATTTTGAGTTTCTAAATTTTGGGATTGTAATTCTATTTAGATTAGGAGTTTGAGTTGGACTCAATTTTGTAAAAGCATATATAAAGCCCTATTGTACCAACAATGAGCAATGAAGAATTTTGATAAATTTTATTGTGTGAGATTTAACTTCTCTCATATTGTTTAGGATTACTTCCTAACCTCCTTCAAATAAACCTTAATCTAATTTCTCCTCCTTATTCCTTTCACCTGCAAATAAATCTTAGAAAAAAACCAACTGTTATTTTCTTCCTCTCCATAAAAAGCCATCAACAGCAAACGCCAACTTTTTTGTTCTTGTCTTCTACAATCCATCCAAAGGCACCCAAGAAAACCTCTAACAAGTCAGTGATCTCATCTTCTCCAACAAAACAAACGCCACCACCTTCTCCGACGGACACAATATCACCCATCAGCGCCATCTCCAGCATCATCCTGTTGCTACGAAGAAGGAAGAAAACACAAGCTTCAATTCGGATTCAGATCCATTATCAAAAAACAGACCCGTTAGAGACTTTACTTCGTTTTGGGCCATAACTTTGGCATGCGGGCTCCGTTTCAGGCGATCTTGATACCGTGACGATCGTGACAAAGAGCTCTACGCATCAATAACAACTATAGATTTGAGATATCTCTGTAATCATCGGTAGGTAAATTTTCTTAACACGGTCTATTTATTTGTGGGTTGACAACCGCCTCTAATATTTTATCAAGTTAATCTGCTGTCATTATATTGTGAGTTCGTGTGCATCTGCTACTTTGTATTTGCTGATCATAATATTGATTTTACAAGCTTTGTCATCATAACTGAGTAGTTGCATCAGTATATTTTAGATTTCGAAGGTGCCACTGTTATTGCGCATTTTGTTAAATCCATCATCCTGCATTATTTGTTTTAATTCTTTTCCTACCCAAGATCGTATTAGTTGGTGAAACATCGCAAAATTTATCATATTACTGATTTCTGATTTATACGCATACACGTTTCACATCACATCAGTTTTGATTTCTGATGTTAATCTCAATTGCCAACTTACATACATGAAGGCAATGGAATAAGGTCCCCAGTACCAACATTACAATGCATCTTACTTATCGTACATGATACTGGGTTAGTTTAGATCTAATAAGACTTCTTTAATGAAATTAAGCTTCACGCAAGAATAAACTGAAGACAAAGAACAAGTTGTACTAATTATGGGAGTTAGCTAATTGAAGATTATATCGTATGCTTGGAAATCGGGATTTGGACGCCCCGATGGGTTTCATGATCTATATCCCCAAGTTTGAATCAAATAATGGGCTGGGTGATTGAATTGTCCATAAATCCATTACAGACTTATAAAGACCAAAGAACTGATTAATTTTGGATAAGTTAAGAATTTGATGTAGAGTTTGATGGTTGATTAATAACCTGGGAATCTAACTTAACCTAGTGAGTTATATACTCTTCGACTGTAAGTAACAATTTTGAATTTTGCTTAAGTGTAACTTATTGCACTATCTATAATTAATGGTCATGCAAAACCTAGGATCATGGATTGGTAGTTCAGTGAACTCCATTAACCAAATATCGAATATATGAAGTGAGAATCATAGCTAACCATAAGTAGGACCAAATAATGTGTATTCAGGATGGTAATAATTGTTTGGTGTGTCGTCGAATGATTGATATAGATATGGATAGCATGTATATTTGAATATGTGTATGCACTGAAAATTTGTACGAACTTGATCGTGTATAGCATATCTGTGATACACACACACACACACACACATATATATATGAGTAAGATGTTCAACAAAAGTTGGATACTAATAACGTGAGCGAGAGCTCGGTCAATATAAATGACGTAAGTAGATCACTATAGTGTTAACATGTAATATATGTATATAGATACAGTCAACCACATGCAATTCTGCGGATATCGAATTAATGAGCTAAGAATTAAAGTATAATAATTTGTATATGTGTATTTGGGCGAGTGTTAAATACTGAAGAGATACTGCCGAAATTTTGTATTTTTATATGATAAGATTGATAATTATTGTTCCTAAATTGAGGATTTGTGAAGGATTAAGGTAATGTAATCTGGGACTGTTACAATTATTATTATGAGTATGATTAGTATTGTGTCTATTTCATTTTCGGTTTCCCCAAACTAATCAACTAAGCCCAATTCTCTTTTTTCTCTCTCCATTGAGCCCAGCCCACTCACATTCTTCCTATCATTTATTTTTTTCATTTGTTTCTTCCCAAAAGCCCAGAGGCCCAAGCCCAATGACTCAATTCCCCTATTTAAACTTCATCTCCTTCCCCATTTTCTCACACCCTAACCCAAGAAAATTCTTGTGCCGCCGTCACCTTTCTTCTCCCCTTAAACCTAGCCCCGACACCTCCTTCCCTATTGCCATCCCCCTCGGCCTTCACCCAAGCCGCAGCCACCCCTGAGACTCATCGGATCTCCACCACGCACCACCTCATCCTCCACTCGGCCTCGACAATCGCTCTCTCCCTCATCACTGAGGCTCCGCAAGCACCGAGCACTCTGCCATTACCCCCTGCCGATGGTCTCCACCCTTCTTCACGCCGACGCATCCCCGAACCCATGCACAATCGTCCTTCTCCAACAACCATGCACACCAACTATTGTCGCCCGAGCACTCCACGCACGCTATGCTCTTGCCAGGCCGCCGAGCCTCCTACATTTGCCACCACTTTTTCTGTGAAGGTATATGTATGCGTGAATCTTTATTATTTTCTCACCTTCTCCATGATTGTGTATATGTGTAGTGTGTACATTTTTTGTTCACTAGTGTGTGTATGCACGTGTGTGTTATGATAGTAAACGTGTATATATTTGTGTATGTGTGTGTGTGTGTTGCATGTGTTACAGGTGTACAACCGATTCGGATCCAACAACTGAAAATCTGAACCCTGAGTTGTGTTCGCAATGGACCCGACACGCGAGACGATTCAGAGATCCGGATCAGTTCGCTCAGTGCAAACCCGATGGTGATTGAAACTCAGAACTGCATCATTTCATGGGAGTACTTGTCTTGTTTGTTTATTTGATTTGTGTGTTTTAATTCATCATTTCATGTAAGAGTTCACTTTATCTCTTTTATATATTTGATCAGTTATCAGTAACATTTCATGTGACTATTGTTTTATTGGTCTATTATAGTTGTACGTTTTATTGTATTACATACGTGTTATTCTTTTTATAAATCGATTGTATTAATTAGTTAGTTCGCTATCCATGTTCTATCTGGATCATCCGGTCTACTCCTGTATACTTTATTACTTGTATATTTTAGAATAAATAGTTTTTGACCCTGGATGATTAAATTAGAGTTATTAGAGGACTTATTGGAGTGAAGTTTGATTTGTGATTGGGGAGCAGAGCGGCTCAAGTTGGACAATGGATTTTATAGATATGAAGTAGAGTATTAGTCATGGATTATTATACTATAAGAGAGTTGGATCTTGATGATGGTATATTAGATATATCTTTGACGTCAAATGTATTTGGATCGACATTCATCACTGTTATCGCATTGTCCCAATATTCTAAGTAATAGTTATGATAATCTTGTTTTCCTTATTTAGTAAAAATTCAGATGAGGATTGACTAAATAAGACTGTTGCTTCATTGATATATTGGGCCTTTTTTGCTAGGGCTCGCCAGTGGATCATATTAGAGTGAAGTTTGACTTGGGGATGGAGAATGGATTGGATATAACATTGATGTTTAATATATGTGGACACAATATTTTGGTAGTAGGTGTTTCCTTTATCAATTTCTAATATTATTGGATTTATCGGATATATTCGTGCTTGGATTGGTCAATGACTTTTTATTGGAATATAATTTGACTTGAGATTGGGAGCAGACTAGATTAGTTAAATTGTGTATGTTACAAATATGTATAATGAGGTGGTAGTTTCAGATTATTATATTGTGAGAGAGGAGTATTTTGGTGATGTTGGATCTGATATATCGTTGATGTTTAATATATGTGGACTCGATTTTTGTCATGGAAAGGTGGGTGTTTCTCTTTATCAATTTTAATATTATTTGATTCATTAGATCTACTGATGTTTGAATTAATCAGGGGACTTTACCTAAGATATTAACTAGACTTGATTTTCTTTATTTGGTGATAATTCAGATGAAAGTTAAACTGAATATTGTGAAGAGATAACTTTATTGATTTATTAGATCTTGGACTTGGATTATCACTAAACTTGATTGGAATGGAGTGGACTTTGGGTTGAGAAATATGTATTTGATTGGATTGGTCAGAACTAATAGTTTATACATTTACACAATTGATTTGTTACTTTGGTTTTAAATCTTTTGACTAAGCTTGAGAGAATTGGGACGTGATCGATGACCGTAATGTTATTCGACAGTGAGGATATGATTTGATGTAGCTGACTGTTTATGTTGAGACTCTGATATATTGGTGTCTAGAGGATGGATATACGGATAATATAAAGGACTGGAGTAGATCGATTAACTGATTATTGATTTATTGAGTTCGTGGTTTACCGTATGTCTGTATCGGATATTTTGACATGGATTTAAGATTTGACATTCATGATTATTGTAGGAAAGATTATGAGTTGATGGATCATTCACTGATATAGCCTAGTGCAGATCGATGGGATCATTGATTAGTTCTGAATGAGACTGAAGGTTACAGTGTTAGTACATGAGTGTATTAGTGTATTTCATGTTAATGAAAATTACTGAGAAAGTATTGTTAGTCCGTAACACTATGTACAATTTTATTGTTTACCGTATACACGGTTTCTGCCACTGTTTCACTGTTATTGTTACTGTTTATCATGTATATGATTACTGTTTACATTATTACTGTCACTGCTATTGTCACCGAATTATCCCAATAATCAAAATAACATGGATATTGTTTGGCTTAAATAATAATGTAAGTTGACGGAGGAGATAATGTCTGTATTTTGAGTGAATCTAGGATATAAGTTGCGCAGCCGACTGAGGGTTTCGCTGCAGAGTTCCTGGGGGGTGACTGTCATCTCATCTGTTTATTTTTCCACTGTTTCACAGTGAGATTACTGTTACTGTTACTGAGTATCTAGCGGTACGTCCTGGTTCAGTGTCAGGAAATTAAGGTCGTGGTCTCAGGTATGTACGGGACCCACGATGCGTCTACTGCAGGTAACAATTGGTGTTCACTGACTTAATTAATAATAAACTGTCTATATTGTAATGTGATTGACTGTGCTCACTTATTGTACTGTGAGACATCTGACATATGCATGTCATGATAAATATCAGACTGGACACATGACTTTACTGTGTGCTATCCACATTACTGTTCATTTAATTTGTCCATGTTACTTCTTATCCATATATTTTTATAGCAGTATTATAGTGATATGTACATATTATTTATGCATGTGCACCTTCTCTCATTTTACACACTCATTATACTGCTTTCTGACGACCCTGGATTTGCACATCCAAGTATAAGTGTATTCCTTTGACTAGGTGTTGATAAACTCGTACGCATTATGATGAGTCAGAGTTTCTCTCTACTTATTTCGGTATTCTTGGTTTCTTTTGTTCTTGTCGTTTTCTTGATTGTATATTTATATATCATACTCAGTTGCTATTCCTTTCCAGTATTCTTTTGCTATCATGTGTAGAAATTTATATGTCATATTGTAGTGACTTTATTGCCTTTATAGCTGATTGATATAGCTTGTTCAGATTATTTTAGGTTTAGCGTGTATATCTGGGTATTTTTCTTGCGTACATACGTCGTTGACTCTCGTCGCGACTTCTTTTCTACGTATTTTGAGAAGCGGGGAGTGATAGGCATGTACGAAAGCTGAAAATAAATCTGATCTCTGTTGGTCAGCTTACGGATGCTTGGATGAAAATTACCTTCGATGGTGGTTTATATAAGATCACGAAGGATGCAATGATTATGTCACATGGCAAAAATAAAGGTACTCTGCATGATATCAGGCTCTACGACTTCAATTTCAATTGCATCATCTGGTGTGGATGCTGGTACATGGCATCGCCGTCCTAAACAGATGAGTGAGAAGGGATGAAGGCTATGCTTTCCAAAGGTAAGTTTCTAAGGTTGAAGTCTATCGATTTAGATTTCTGTGAAGACTGTGTCTACGGAAGTAGAGAAAAGTCGGTTTCTCGAAGGTAAAGTCCCCAAAGGCAGAAAGGTTGGACCTGGTTCATACTGATGTATGTGGTAAGAGTTTCATTCCTTCTCTTGGTGGCTCATTATATTTTGTGACCTTTATTGATGATACAAATAGGAAGGTCTGGATTTACTTCTTTAAGCAAAAATCAGACGTATTTGATGTGTTTAAGAAGTTGACACAAATTGAAAATGAGACAAGTCTGAAGTTTAAGTGCTTGAAGTCAGACAATGGGGGCGGATACTGTGATAATAGATTCGAGGAGTTCTGCGCTAATCGGGGAATCAAAAGAGTGAAGATGGTTTCATAAAATCTTCATTAGAATGTGGTGACCGAGCGTATGAACATGACTATTCTGGAGTGTGCCAGGAGCATGCAGATACTGACAGGATTGCCCAAGCAGTTTTGAGCAGATGCAGTCAACACGATGATGTATCTGGTCAACAGAGGCTTTCGGTGCCTCTGAATTGTGGGATTTTAGAGGAAGCATGGACTGGGAAAGAGGTAGACCTGAACCATCTGCGTACATTCCGTTGTATCTCTTATGTGCATGTTGAACTATATCGCAGGGGCAAGTTGGATTCGAAGTCTAAGACGTGCATTTTCATTGGGTATGAAACAAGCGAGCACGGCTATCAGTTTTGGGATTCAGCAAACCGAAAGATTCTTAGGCATAAGGATGTGGTATTCAATGAGAGGATGGTGTACAAGGACTTGCTGACGGAGAGTACTCTGAAGTAGCAGAGCAGTGCTACAGATTTGGAGTTTGTTGAACTTGACGATGTTCCTGTAGAGAAGATTCGGAGCATTCCGGAAGGGTATGAGACATTTCGGGTGGAGCCTCTGACCCCCAAACTGGGATGAGGCGACCGACTAGGCCGATCAAAGCTCCAGAGGGATACTCTTATTTGTATTTGCACTTTTTTTGTTAACTGACAGTGGTGAACCCGAGTGTTATAAGAAAGCTTTACAGGTGGAAACCAAGGACAAGTGGGAGTTTGCTATGAATGATAAGATGTAATCTCTTATGAAGAAGCAAACATGAGATTTGGTTGAGCTTCCCGAAAGCACTGTATAACAAATGAGTTTATCAATTAAAGGAGGAGAATGACGACACAAGAGGTACAAGGCGAGATTGCTTATGAAGGGATTTTAACAATGGGAAGGTATTGATTTTACTGAGGTTTGTCTCCTGTTGTGAAGTTAACCACTATTAGATTTGTTTTGAGGATTGTGGTAGTAAAGAATTTACATCTAGAGCATCTGGATATTAAAACTGCATTTCTCCATGGTGATTTGAAGAACACTTACATGATGCAACCACGTAGATATATCATGTTGGATAAGAAGTATTTAGTTTGCATGCTCAAGAAAAGTCTTTGGCTTGAAAAAGCTCCTAGGCTGTGGTATTTGAAGTTTGATAGATTTATGGCTAGTAATGGATAAGGAGACTGCAAACTAATCATTGTTGCTATTTCAAGTATTTATAGAATTCTTAAATCATACTACTTTTGTATGTAGATGACATGCTTGTTGCTGGTTCAACTATGAAGGAGATTGTGAATCTCAAAGCTCAGTTGGTAAGGTAATTCACAGTGAAGGACTTGGGTCCCACAAAAAAGATACTTGGAATGAAGATCAGCAGAATGAGAGAAAGAAGACTGTTGAAGCTTGTAGGCTGTCTAAAAATCACTAAAAGACAAGCCATTAAAAAGTAGAATTCCAAGTTCTAGACGCAAAGCTAATTTTGGCCGCGTCTCAGCCGCACCAAGGCGCGAGGGTCGAAACCCGCGTCTCAGCAGCACCAAGGCGCGAGGGTCGAAACCCGCGTCTCAGCCGCACCAAGGCGCGAGGGTCAAAACCCGCGTCTCAGCAGCACCAAGGCGCGAGGGTCGAAACTCGCGTCTCAGCAGCTCCAAGTCGCGTGGGTTGACACCCGCGTCTCAGTTGTAACCGTCCCGGTTTCGGGGCTAATCACGGCCCACATAACGGGGAAAGTTAGCCCCCATTATGGAGTGTTTTTAGGAGGCACGTACGCCCCTGAAACCCCTATAAATAGCCCCGTTGCTATGAAGAAGGGGTCGAATTTTCGGTCAGAGGATTTCGGAGAGAAAAGAGAGAGAGTTAAACCTTCAGAGAACTTGCTGTGTTCAAGTTGCTCTTTGCCTATCTTCTCTTTGAGAGTTTTGGTAGACAGAGCTGAGTTACTCCATCCACCACCCGAAGAGAAGACCCCCGGAAGATCTCGATGGTCACCCGGTCAACGGAGAACAAGATTCACTCTCCACCGCCACTTGAAGAACCCAGCCTTAAACAAAGGGAGGATTCAAGACTCAACATCCTCCCTCCCTTGTAATCGGAAGACTGATCTGTTGTAATCTTCTATCCAATCAAAAGAATTTTACAATCGAATCATCCCTTTTCCGACGCATACAAGGGATGGCGACTCCGCTGGGGACTACATTTGTTACCGATGAACAAATCGTGGCGCAAGGTGATGTCCTCCATAAGGGGAAGATGGTCGAATCGCTCGTTGTCGAGTTCGACCAGGCAAAGTATGAAGAGTTTCTCTCTTCCGGCTCCAAGAGCCCAAAGACCCGCGTCTGTCGCAGGGTCTCTACGGGGACTTGCCCCGAAACCCGCTCTGAGACTCTCTCAGGCGCGGCTGCTGTGAAGGGTGTCGCGGCCAACTGCGCCAAGCGTGACACACGCGCCAACGTCTGTCAGGAGACCCGCGTGACCTCAGGCACAGCTACTGAGAAGGGTGTCGCGGCCAACCGCGCCATACGAAACACACGCGGCAGCGTCTCTCAGGAGACCCGCGTAGTCAAAATCTCTGGTGTCCGACCAGTCCACCCTCTCCCTCAGCACCAGGTCGTCGTTGGTTTCTCTCCACCTCCACGACGCAACCGAAACGCTGAGCGTCGACAGAGGAGGCGTGCGCGTCAACTACAAGTTGGAACTTCTGATTGTCCAACCGAGGCAGGACGCAAAGTTCAATCCGGCGCCTTGGCCGCGCCACGTCCAGCACGCGAAGCCCGCGTTTGGCGGCCCAAACGCGAGACTCCCCAAATTAGGTCTTCTGAAGTCCAACTCTCCAAATGCCAAGGCGAAGCCTGCGCGCCTCGTCAAGTACAAGAGGCACACGCCCTTAGGCGTGGGGCCCAGCAGCCCACTCGCTCTCAAGCGTCTTTGCCCCGACGCACCAAGCAGCAACGCGACAGTCGCGCCTCATCTCAACAGAGACGCCAGACACGCGTCGTACAGCTGCGGCGCGAGAACCGCGTCTCTGAATCCTGCGTCCAGGCTGTACAGCACAAAGATGCCTCCCACCCTCGAAGTTGCGAGGCTAATCTCTTCGATCCTCTTTCCATGGATCTAAGGGATTACTTGACGAAGAAAAGAAGTGCTAATCAAATCACTTCATCATGTTGCTGCCAACGGCTTATCTCTATGCTCTCTGAGTGCCGTTGCGGTTCAGGTGTGAACCAGCAGTCTTTAGTTAGACAGCTGACCCTGATTCCCCCATCAGCCAAAAGAAGACGCTCTTACAGGCGGAGGACCTTCTCTGACATTGAGTATCCAGAGCTCACTGCTAACATGGCGAGCAGGAGCAGAGGAAAACAGCCTGTAGTCAGCTCCGACGAGTCTGACTCTGAACCGGAAGGAGTGTACCGACACACTCGCACCCGGACCGGGGCCATTCCCCCGATCAACTACAATGCCCTAGCCCGGGGCATTGAGATTAACGACTCGCACTCTGCCATTGCAGAGTCGCAGGCTTCAAACTCCTCTATAGAGAAAGAGGCCTTCACATACATGACGAGCACCCCTGAGGAGACCGCCAGGCGCTTGGAGCAGCAAGCCCAGGTCCAGAAGAAACAACTCGAGATGATTCGTGCTCAGCAAGAATCCATCGACTCTCTCAAGCAGATGCTCGCACAGTTGCTCAAAAACAGGAGGAAATCTCCCCCTAGAAAGTCTAAGGGCAAACGAAAAGAGGGAGAAAGCTCATCTTCCGAACACTCCGAGAAGAAAGAGCAACCCACCTCTGGTTCGTCTAAATCCTCGTCGCAGGAAAAGAACGATCAAGACCAGGGAAAGGTTCATTCTAAAAGAATGAATCAGTTGGAGCAGCGCCTTGAAGCCCTTACCAATCAGAAAGGTCTCCAAGAAGCAGGAGTGGTCCGCCCATATCCAGCCGAATGGGACCTGGTTCCATACCCGCCCAAGTTCAAGGCTCCAACCCTCCAAGCATTTGATGGGAAAGGTTCACCGAACCAACACATCTACTATTTCAAGTCCCAAACTGGGAATGTGGTAGATAACGACGCCATCCTGGCGCGTTTATTCATCGGCACCCTAAAAGGGCTGGCCTTTGAATGGTTCATGAAGCTCCCAGAAGGTTCCATCAAGAACTGGGGTGATTTGGAGAAGCTTTTCTTAACACGCTTCTTTGAAGATGACTCGGAGGTCAACATGCCTACCCTTTTAGCCACCAAGCAGCGAAAGGGAGAGTCCGTTAAGTCTTTCGTGGAAAGATTTCGGAACGTGGCACTCCGATGTCCGAGCGGTATGACCCAGGTTACCCTGGTGGAAACATGCCGCCACAATCTCCAAACCTCACTCCTTGCTCAAATAGGAGTTGCTGAAAGCCGCACCTGGAAGCAATTTGTAACGCCCCGATCCTAAAGATACGGAGTCGTTATGGCGACGCATATACGCGAGGAAAATACCCCACGTATATACGCTAAGCCTAGATTAACCTGAACAAGTTATAAATCTGAACTATAATGATCAAAGAACACTGCAATAATACATATAAGACTACACATGATAGCAATGAATAACAGGAAGAAAATGACAGCTGAATAGAAGTCAAAGGTGATATACAAGAATCAAATAGTAATAACAAGAATAAATGCAAGTATACCCAGAATCAAAGGGAGAGGACCCAAGCTCCTCGTAAAGCGTACCGCCTCATCAAACATCTGCACATTAGAAACAATCGTCCAATAGCTGGACGTGCAAATCCAGGGTCGTCAGAACGCGACCATAATGAGTGTGTGTATAAAGGGGAAACAGCTCGTGCAGAAGAAACCATGTGCATATATAATAATAAGGACAACTGCAGATAGAAAGACTAAATAACACAATAAATAACTGAACAGTAACACATATGATGAAGACATGAATACAGATAGCAGTCAAATGGCACAACTGTAAATATGCAATCAATGTCAAATAGGTATCCATCACATGTCACTAAACTGGTATCCAAGTCTGGTCATAAGTCTGGTCCTGGTTACAATCATGTGGTCCTGGTTACAATCATGTATACAGTCATGTGTCATAAGGCAGGGTAACCATTCTGGGTATAACACAATGTGTTCATTCAATTCATTCAATAACAATCAGTAATGTGCTACGTTATTTTTGTCACTTTCCCACCGGCGTCCCACAACATCCGACAGTTCACCCTGGAGCCCGCACATCCAGTAGAACTCATCCGAACTCCGATATGCGGGTATCATTGTTCGAATAGGGAAAGAGAACCAAATAACATGTATCCTAGGGTTATCATCATACAAGTGCATGTGGATGCTAATAGGCACTGAGAATGCAATATCACGCTAACACCAGGCGTCACGTACAATAGATAGCCCTACAGATTCAAGAGGTGGCCCCCACAGATTCAAGAGGTGGCCCCCACCATGTGTATGGTGTGGCACTTTGCTCCGTGTGGCACTTTGCTCTGAGGGAAACAGGATTCTAGAGGTGGCCCCCGTGGATTCAAGAGGTGGCCCCCACCATGTGTATGGTGTGGCACTTTGCTCCACGTGGCACTTAGTTCCTTTCAAGATCCGCCGGACGCTAGCACGATTGTGGGATACATCCTCGTCAATCCCGACACCAGGCGGCAAACCGCCGGACGCCGGTTTGACTGTGCTATTAACAGGTCAACAGTGCATGGGACATGGATACCGGGTACAGGAGTCCAGATGTCAAGTAACAGTGATACAGTCATATGTCAAGGTCCAGTGAAAGGTGTCTAGTGTACAGTCAGTGAGGTAATGCCATCAATAACAATCAATACCTTATGCCATTTCAATTACTGGGATGCTACTGGACGGTAACAATATCAGTACAGTAATGATCAATCAGTAATCGTATACACGGTGAACAATATCAGTAACAGTGAACAGTAACAGTGACCGTGTATACAATGAATAATAGGACTGTACAGTGTTACGGTCAACAATACTTTCCCAGTAACTTTCAGTAACATGAATAATACAGTAATAGTCCTGCTACTGCTCAATAAGCAGTCTCAACTAAAGCTGATCATAATCTCATCCATCCGTACTAAAGAGATATCAGTAACTGATCCATCAACTTATAGTCTCAAAACAATCATCATGAATCATTAAGTATCAGTCCATATCAGCGTAATCCAATACGGTAAACTACCATCTCAATGAATCAGTAATTAATCCTCTCCTCGATACCAATCTGTTCTAATCCTATAACCACCAATAACTGAGATCAAATAATAACTGTTATCAAACTCCAAGTATATATAAAATGTGGTCACCGATATCAATAAAATCACTCCTTACTATAACTCTATCTCTACAACTAAATAACTGCAATCACGAGGAATAACTGCATATCACCGATATATTCGGGTCCCAGCATATCAAATACATAATCTCAATAATCTCAAAGCTACAAACTGAAATTTTCTGAGGAAATTACAAAGTAAACCTTCGTGCACAATTTAAGATTTTGATACAGACATCCGACAGAAGCCATAGCATCCATCATACAAAAGAGTTTTCAAGGCCTAGAAGCAAAGACACCAGTAGTGTATTGTTTATTAGAATTTATAAATTATATAAAATGCCCCAATCCTAGGAGAAGTAAAGTCCTAAACACGCATATTTCTGATGATCATCAGTGATTATGAAAACCAGTTACTTCCAAATTTGGGCCAGAAAGAAATTGCAGGCAGTGACACAACATATTCACGAAAGAGGTAGTAAAGCACAATTTATTCCAGAATGCATTAAGCTGCATTAAAAGTGAAAATAATTTCCTGATTATTTCTGCCTTGATTCTAACATTCACTCAACTAAAAGTTATAAAAAAAAAAAGTTCTAAATATTATGCAACGTCAGAAAGTTACCACAGATTCAACATTCACGAAATAGAATAAAAATATCAAAGAAAAGAGGTATTGCAGCTTTCACTTAATCAACTATACATTGCCTGCATTTTCAAGTGGGGCCAGAAGAAGTAATCTTATGCAACCTTTCTTCCACTCCTCTTACTCAACTGCAATATAAAAACCCTAAAGAAACAAAAGAAAATGGGGAGGCATTTTATTCGAGAGAAAGCTAAAATAGGAATTTTTTTGGCTCTAAGATTCATTAATTAAGTTTGCTGGAAAACAAATCAGTTGAAAGAGACTACAACTAAATCAAAAGATTAATTTAAGTTGTTTCCCAGCTTGGCTCCGCAGCATTTACTCAATTCCATGAAATCTCTTCAATGTCTCTCGTAAAATTATTTTTAATAAAAACTAAAAGAGAGGTTTAAGAAGAGAAATTCTGCTAACCTGATAAGCTACAGAAACTCTCGTGCCCAAGCAAAATAAATCACTTCAATACTAAATAATTACTAGAAAAAAGAGAGACTGAAAATAACATCCAAAGGAACAGAGGGGAATTTAATTTGAGGGAGCGGTAAGCACACAAAATAAGAACACACATTAAACTAACACCAACATATTTTATAACTACATAAGATACATTAACGTCAACACCCTATCCAACACTTAATGCAACATATTTTACAGAGAAAGAGAAGAAACACTCACATCATGGGCGTCTAAAGCTCGGGTCCGGCCACCGCGGAGGTTGACGGAGAGTGACGGAAGATGCTCTGGTAAGGAGGAGAAAACCGTGGGGGTTGTCACGTGCTCCGGGGACGGCTCACGGAGTTGCCGCTCGAGCTCGCCGGAGGTGTGCGACACTAGAAGGAGAAGAGGAAGGAGATGCTAGCCAAAGGTGGCGCTCGGGGACTTGGTTGGATGTTCTTGGCGCTGCTGTGGAGGAGATGGGTGTGGCAAAATCAAAGAGGGGGGAGAAATTGCATTGGCTGCTGCTGTTGGGAGATGGAGGATTAGTTGGGATTGAGATTTAATTAGTTAAGATTATGATTTCGGTAGAGAGAATTTAGGATTTGGTTAGGATATAAGATTTGGTTAGTTAAGATATGATAGGATGAAGGATTTGAGTTGGCATTAGCTTAATGGGTAATGAATAGGATTCAGGGTATAGGTAAATGGGTTGTGAATGAGTTATGGGCTTGATTTAGGGCTCAAAGGATTGGGCCAAGGGATAGATAGACAATGCAAACAAAATAAAATAATTAAATATTGATAACAATAATAATAATAATACTAACAATAATAATAGTCACTAACAATTACATGTTAATAACTATTTAAATTAATTATTACTAACAATAGAAATCCTAATCCTATTTTATGAGTCAAAACCCACATAACATAATAATACAGATCATATATACACCTGTAAAAATTTATCACATACATAAAAATCATGTATAAATATATGAGGGATATTACATTCTACCCACCTTATAAAAATTTCGTCCCCGAAATTCAAATAGGGCAGGGAATGGTAAAAGAATCCCAAAAATCAAGGAGAAGACAAACAAACACCACGTCGCTTCTCGGCACATCATAAATCCACCACGCTTCCGCTGCGCTACTCTGATGCATGCTACCGGCTTCAACATGAAGTATCCACTCTCAAGAGACAGAATCAGAAGAAATAGAATAGAAAAGAAGGATGAAATCAAGATGAAAATCCAAATCACTCTAAAGGGAGTGTTGGAATTATGGATATCGAATGATCAAGAAATGGAATTCCAAAGAGAAGACGACCAATTCCAAATGGAGTGAATATCATAATGGATAGTATATGTATATTGCAGTGTCAACATAACTGTCTCAGGTTACAGGTAGGAACTAGGTTCTCTTTTACGTCGAACCTAGGCTCTGATACCACTCTGTAACGCCCAGATCCTAAAGATACGGAGTCGTTATGGCGACGCATATACGCGAGGAAAATACCCCACGTATATACGCTAAGCCTAGATTAACCTGAACAAGTTATAAATCTGAACTATAATGATCAAAGAACACTGCAATAATACATATAAGACTACACATGATAGCAATGAATAACAGGAAGAAAATGACAGCTGAATAGAAGTCAAAGGTGATATACAAGAATCAAATAGTAATAACAAGAATAAAATGCAAGTATACCAGAATCAAAGGGAGAGGACCCAAGCTCCTCGTAAAGCGTACCGCCTCATCAAACACCTGCACATTAGAAACAATCGTCCAATAGCTGGACGTGCAAATCCAGGGTCGTCAGAACGCGACCATAATGAGTGTGTGTGTAAAGGGGAAACAGCTCGTGCAGAAGAAACCATGTGCATATATAATAATAAGGACAACTGCAGATAGAATGACTAAATTACACAATAAATAACTGAACAGTAACACATATGATGAAGACATGAATACAGATAGCAGTCAAATGGCACAACTGTAAATATGCAATCAATGTCAAATTGGTATCCATCACATGTCACTAAACTGGTATCCAAGTCTGGTCATAAGTCTGGTCCTGGTTACAATCATGTGGTCCTGGTTACAATCATGTATACAGTCATGTGTCATAAGGCAGGGTAACCATTCAGGGTATAACACAATGTGTTCATTCAATTCATTCAATAACAATCAGTAATGTGCTACGTTATTTTTGTCACTTTCCCACCGGCGTCCCACAACATCCGACAGTTCACCCTGGAGCCCGCACATCCAGTAGAACTCATCCGAACTCCGATATGCGGGTATCATTGTTCGAATAGGGAAAGAGAACCAAATAACATGTATCCTAGGGTTATCATCATACAAGTGCATGTGGATGCTAATAGGCACTGAGAATGCAATATCACGCTAACACCAGGCGTCACGTACAATAGATAGCCCTACAGATTCAAGAGGTGGCCCCCACAGATTCAAGAGGTGGCCCCCACCATGTGTATGGTGTGGCACTTTGCTCCGTGTGGCACTTTGCTCTGAGGGAAACAGGATTCTAGAGGTGGCCCCCGTGGATTCAAGAGGTGGCCCCCACCATGTGTATGGTGTGGCACTTTGCTCCACGTGGCACTTAGTTCCTTTCAAGATCCGCCGGACGCTAGCACGATTGTGGGATACATCCTCGTCAATCCCGACACCAGGCGGCAAACCGCCGGACGCCGGTTTGACTGTGCTATTAACAGGTCAACAGTGCATGGGACATGGATACCGGGTACAGGAGTCCAGATGTCAAGTAACAGTGATACAGTCATATGTCAAGGTCCAGTGAAAGGTGTCTAGTGTACAGTCAGTGAGGTAATGCCATCAATAACAATCAATACCTTATGCCATTTCAATTACTGGGATGCTACTGGACGGTAACAATATCAGTACAGTAATGATCAATCAGTAATCGTATACACGGTGAACAATATCAGTAACAGTGAACAGTAACAGTGACCGTGTATACAATGAATAATAGGACTGTACAGTGTTACGGTCAACAATACTTTCCCAGTAACTTTCAGTAACATGAATAATACAGTAATAGTCCTGCTACTGCTCAATAAGCAGTCTCAACTAAAGCTGATCATAATCTCATCCATCCGTATTAAAGAGATATCAGTAACTGATCCATCAACTTATAGTCTCAAAACAATCATCATGAATCATTAAGTATCAGTCCATATCAGCGTAATCCAATACGGTAAACTACCATCTCAATGAATCAGTAATTAATCCTCTCCTCGATACCAATCTGTTCTAATCCTATAACCACCAATAACTGAGATCAAATAATAACTGTTATCAAACTCAAAGTATATATAAAATGTGGTCACCGATATCAATAAAATCACTCCTTACTATAACTCTATCTCTACAACTAAATAACTGCAATCACGAGGAATAACTGCAAATCACCGATATATTCGGGTCCCAGCATATCAAATACATAATCTCAATAATCTCAAAGCTACAAACTGAAATTTTCTGAGGAAATTACAAAGTAAACCTTCGTGCACAAATTTAAGATTTTGATACAGACATCCGACAGAAGCCATAGCATCCATCATACAAAAGAGTTTTCAAGGCCTAGAAGCAAAGACACTAGTAGTGTATTGTTTATTAGAATTTATAAATTATATAAAATGCCCCAATCCTAGGAGAAGTAAAGTCCTAAACACGCATATTTCTGATGATCATCAATGATTATGAAAACCAGTTACTTCCAAATTTGGGCCAAAAAGAAATTGCAGGCAGTGACACAACATATTCACGAAAGAGGTAGTAAAGCACAATTTATTCCAGAATGCATTAAGCTGCATTAAAAGTGAAAATAATTTCCTGATTATTTCTGCCTTGATTCTAACATTCACTCAACTAAAAGTTATATAAAAAAAAAGAGTTCTAAATATTATGCAACGTCAGAAAGTTACCACAGATTCAACATTCACGAAATAGAATAAAAATATCAAGAAAAGAGGTATTGCAGCTTCCACTAAATCAACTATACATTGCCTGCATTTTCAAGTGGGGCCAGAAGAAGTAATCTTATGCAACCTTTCTTCCACTCCTCTTACTCAACTGCAATATAAAAACCCTAAAGAAACAAAAAGAAAATGGGGAGGCATTTTATTCGAGAGAAAGCTAAAATAGGAATTTTTTTGGCTCTAAGATTCATTAATTAAGTTTGCTGGAAAACAAATCAGTTGAAAGAGACTACAACTAAATCAAAGATTAATTTAAGTTGTTTCCCAGCTTGCTCCGCAGCATTTACTCAATTCCATGAAATCTCTTCAATGTCTCTCGTAAAATTATTTTTAATAAAAACTAAAAGAGAGGTTTAAGAAGAGAAATTCTGCTAACCTGATAAGCTACAGAAACTCTCGTGCCCAAGCAAAATAAATCACTTCAATACTAAATAATTACTAGAAAAAAGAGAGACTGAAAATAACATCCAAAGGAACAGAGGGGAATTTAATTTGAGGGAGCGGTAAGCACACAAAATAAGAACACACATTAAACTAACACCAACATATTTTATAACTACATAAGATACATTAACGTCAACACCCTATCCAACACTTAATGCAACATATTTTACAGAGAAAGAGAAGAAACACTCACATCATGGGCGTCTAAAGCTCGGGTCCGGCCACCGCGGAGGTTGACGGAGAGTGACGGAAGATGCTCTGGTAAGGAGGAGAAAACCGTGGGGGTTGTCACGTGCTCCGGGGACGGCTCACGGAGTTGCCGCTCGCGCTCGCCGGAGGTGTGCGACACTAGAAGGAGAAGAGGAAGGAGATGCTAGCCAAAGGTGGAGCTCGGGGACTTGGTTGGATGTTCTTGGCGCTGCTGTGGAGGAGATGGGTGTGGCAAAATCAAAGAGGGGGGAGAAATTGCATTGGCTGCTGCTGTTGGGAGATGGAGGATTAGTTGGGATTGAGATTTAATTAGTTAAGATTATGATTTCGGTAGAGAGAATTTAGGATTTGGTTAGGATATAAGATTTGGTTAGTTAAGATATGATAGGATGAAGGATTTGAGTTGGCATTAGCTTATTGGGTAATGAATAGGATTCAGGGTATAGGTAAATGGGTTGTGAATGAGTTATGGGCTTGATTTAGGGCTCAAAGGATTGGGCCAAGGGATAGATAGACAATGCAAGCAAAATAAAATAATTAAATATTGATAACAATAATAATAATAATACTAACAATAATAATAGTCACTAACAATTACATGTTAATAACTATTTAAATTAATTATTACTAACAATAGAAATCCTAATCCTATTTTATGAGTCAAAACCCACATAACATAATAATACAGATCATATATACACCTGTAAAAATTTATCACATACATAAAAATCATGTATAAATATATGAGGGATATTACACAATTAGTCCAACAAGGTGAACAGGCTGAGGAGATTGTCGCCCGCGTCAGAGCGGAAGAAAACAAACCCAGGCCTGAAAGGTCAACGAGGCGTGCGCCAGACACATCCCTCCAAGCCAAAAGGAAGGATAACTTGGCAGCAGAGACCAAGTCCCCTGTCAAACCTCAACCGGTTAAGGGAAGTGGCTCTTCAAGCCAACCACGGCCAACAAGCAGTATTCCTTCAAGGATGAACATGTCGACTCGCTCTTCAAATTACTCAACAAGAGCAATCGACTGAAGCTTCCTGAAGCTAGGCGCCCCGAGGAAGTCGGTAAAACCGACAATCCCAGCTACTGCATGTACCACAGGATGTTGGGACACCCTACCAAGAGCTGTTATGTCTTCAAGGACATCCTTCAGGCCCTGATTGACGCGGAGGTATTGAAACTCCGACCAGAGCATAAGAAGGTGACGGCTAATATGACGTCAGTTCTCCAGTTTGGGAGACAACCCCCAACACCCTCTGGAGTAGTCCCTATCCCAAGAGGAGAGCTGAGAATGGTCAACACAGACCCTCACCAGCAGCAAGAAAAGGGCTTGGTACCTGTTCCCACACCTCGGGGAGAAGTCATGTGGGTTCATCCCGACCTTATTGATGGCCAGCAATGGACTACTGTAACCAGCAGGAAGTCCAAAGGCAAAGCAAAGGCCTCATTCTGCAACGTGGTGTGTGCCTCTTCTCGAGAGGCGGAAACTGATATTCCCTCGCTAACCGACTCAGAAGAGGAGACAATAGTTCTGGCCGCAGAACCCAGTCAGCTGGTGGCAGAAACCCGTTCGGGGCAGCCATATTTGAAAAAGTATGGCGAAGTGGCGGTAACTCCTCCAAGACTCGCTGCAGAGCCAGCCAAGCCCTCCACGAAGCAACCCGGGGAGAAACACAGCCAAGCCCTCCACGAAGCAACCTGGGGAGAAACAGAAAGAACTTCGATTTTCCCGAGTTCTTTCAAAAGACATAGCGGAAGGATCCACGGCACCTTACCGCTTTGATGTCCTGGCTCAGTTAGGCAACATCCCGGCGCGGATTACTCTTTATGAGCTTCTCAGATTATCAAAGTCAACCAGAGAAGTTCTACAAGAAGCTCTGGCTAATGCTGAGGTCTTCATGACCCAGCTACCAAAGGAGGAAGATGTAGAGGATTGCCTCCACGCCTCCCAAAATATTCCCTGCATCACCTTCACGGCAGATGATATGCAAGTCAAAGGGAAACATGATCGACCCCTTTACTTCACAGGGTATATTGGATCATCTGAAGTGAACCGCATTCAGGTGGATCCAGGGTCCGCGTTAAGCATCATGCCTCGCCGGGTCATGCAACATCTGGGCATTCCTACTCATCGTTTGAGCCCTACCCAGACAACCATCTATGGGTTCAATGCCAATAGTACCCGTCCAATGGGGAAGGTCAAGCTCAAATGCCAGATTGGAAGCCTAAAGTCGGAAGTGACATGCTACGTCCTTGATGCCGACACTTCCTATAACCTACTGTTGGGGCGGCCGTGGATTCACCGCAACTCCATCGTTCCCTCTACTCTCCATCAAGTCATGAAATACATTGACGAGAGTGGAAAGGTGCAAACGTTGATTGCCGAAAGGCATCCGTTCAAGGGAGTCGAGAATTATTTCACGGACTCCTTATTGTATCAGGATCCCGTGGAGACGGATGAAGTCCCGCAACCAGAGGAGCCAGACTCTGGTAATGAAGCTGACACCGAGCCGGAAAGAGATGAGTGTGTGTGGGAGCTAGATCCACCTGTAACGGGCATTAATAAGTCCGATGTTGATAATACCCCCGCCGATGATGTAGGCGGATGGTATATTAATGAAGAATTAGATTTAGCGTATTTTCCTGTGTTTGCTTCTGATTCCGTACCATCAGACACTAGCACCGAAGTAGATGATGATCTCTGGTCGGCAATGGATGCTTTGACATCGTTGCATGTACCAGTGAAATCGTCCTTCGAGACATACCAAGATAATGGTAATGCGCAAGAATCTATATTTATGGTTCCAGCAAGACGGAAAGGCCAAAAACCAATTCTTTTTGGGCGAATCTCGTCTGAACCAACGCCCCACGAAGAATCGGAAGGCGAGGAGGAATCCCCTCAGTTCGATCATTACGAACCAAAAGCACTCAGAATGATGAAACGCATGGGGTATGACTTAACAAGCGGACCCGGGTTGAACTTTGGCAAAGGAAGGAGAACGCTACTTCGATCCTTTGTGCCGAAAGGAAAAGCACCCGATTATTATCATCAGACTCGAAGGGGGTTGGGCTATGTATCAACTCCGGCTCCATCAGCCTCTGATTCTGGAGGGTCATCAGGCCATAAAAACTCTTCAGGCACGTCATCGTGGGAGTCAGATGTCAGCGTCGGCAACATCTTCGGAGAACTTTCAGTGAACATGGTTTCAACAAGCCACCTGGAAGACGGAGATGAAGAAATGATCCAATCCGATACAGATCCTTGGATCAAACATTTAAATACTCTTTGGGACACCCGCTTTGAACAGCGCGAGCCACCCACAGAAGACAAGGTTGTCCAGATCAATCTGGGGGATGAGGCTAATCCTAAGCCCATCTTCATAAGTGACGGCCTGTCACCGTCGGAGAAAAAGGATCTAATATCTCTTGTTCAAGAGTATATAGACGTCTTCGCCTGGAATTACGAAGACATGCCCGGACTTGATCCTCAAGTGGCTATGCACCGCCTCAACATCAATTCGGACGTAAAGCCTGTCAAACAACAATAGCGACGATTCCGTCCAGAGATAATGGAGGCGATTCAATCAGAAGTCAGAAAGCTTATAGATTCTGGCTTCATTAGGGAAGAGCAACATCCCGATTGGGTAGCCAACATCGTCCCTGTTGCTAAGAAAAACGGAAAGATCCGGATCTGCATCGACTTCCGTGATCTAAACGAGGCTTGTCCCAAAGACGAATTCCCACTGCCAATCACAGACGTCATGATTGACAATACTTGTGGATTCGAACGAATGTCCTTCATGGACGGGTTCTCAGGATACAATCAAATCAAAATGTATCCTGACGACGAAAAGCACACCTCCTTCAGGACACCATTGGGGGTCTACTGCTATACCGTCATGCCCTTTGGACTGAAGAATGCGGGGGCAACATATCAAAGGGCCATGAACGCCATTTTCCAGCGGCAAATGCGCAAAATGGTGGAATGTTATGTTGATGATATTGCGGTAAAAAGTCGCGCTAAGGGTGATCACATAGCTGACCTGAAGGTGGTCTTTGACATCATGCGAGCTCATCAATTAAAGATGAATCCCACCAAGTCCTTCCTGGGGGTGGCCAGTGGTAAATTCTTAGGATTCATTGTAACCTCCACCGGAATCCATTTGGACCCGGAAAAGGTTCGCGCTATCCAGGAGATGCAACCTCCGAGAAATCTCAAGGAACTCAGGGGATTGCAAGGACGATTGGCGTACATCCGCAGGTTCATCTCAAACCTCTCTAGAAGATGCCAACCCTTCGCTAAGTTAATGAAGAAGGGTGTCTCGTTCATTTGGGATGACGCTTGCCAACAAGCGTTCGAGGAAATCAAGCAATACCTCACCCAACCACCAGTCCTTGCAGCTCCGTATCCGGAAAGCCTTTCCTGGTGTACGTCCAGGCAATGGATCATTCTTTGGGAGCTCTACTAGCTCAGAATAATGATCAAGGACGAGAGCAAGCGATCTACTATCTGAGTAGAACAATGATCGGAGCCGAACATCGGTATAATCCGATCGAGAAGGAATGTTTGGCATTAGTGTTCGCCATTCAGAAAATGCGACACTATCTGGTAGGCCAAACTATAAACGTCATATCAAAAGTCAACCCCCTGAGGTTACTTATGACTAAGCCTTCATCATTGAACGGCCGACTGGCAAAATGGGCCATATTGCTATCCCAATATGAGATGCACTTTTTACCACAAAAGGCTATTAAGAGACAAGCGGTGGCGGATTTCCTAGCCGAGCACCCAGATCCGAGGACAGCCAAAGTCTACGAGGATCTCCCAGATGAAGTCGCCGAAGTCTGCCTCACTCAGACATCGTTCGAAAGGCAAGTGTGGCAACTTTTCTTTGACGGTGCATCAAGAACAAGCCCAAAAGGACACATAGTAGCAGGGGTAGGAGTAGTACTCGTCTCCCCACAGAATTATGTGATTCCCCGAGCCATTTCGCTTACCGAATCTTGCTCCAACAATGTAGCGGAGTACAACGCTCTTTTGATTGGGATGCAGTTCGACGATGAGATTGGCGTTAAAAATCTCGAGGCATACGGCGACTCTAAACTCATCGTCAGCCAAGTTCGCGGGGAGTACGAAGTCAGACATGAGGACCTAGTACCCTACTACAACGCAACTATTCACATGGCCGAGAGGTTCACAAACTTCTACACCGATCATGTACCGCGCAGACAAAATGCGCATGCAGATGCACTCGCATCCCTCGTGGCCTCTTTAGCTCTTCCAGCTGGAGCAATGGAGAAGATATTCGTCGACAGCCACGACCTGTATTGCCCGAGAATTGCTCTCAAGGACTATCAGGAGTCAAATGGAGATTCTCAAAGCAAAGAAGCGCTGGAATTGTCAACCGGTCCAGAGCCTAGAGACTGGCGATTCCCCTACATTGATTATGTCCTGTATGGCATCCTGCCTGAAGACACCAAAGAAGCGGCTGCCATTCGAAGGAAAGCCCTCAAATACTACTATAATGCGATTATGCGAACACTGTATCGTCGATCGCATGACGGGATCTTGCATCGCTGCCTTTCACAAAAGGAGGCACAGGAAGTATTGAAAGAAGCCCATGACGGCATGTGTGGAGCCCATCAACCTGGCCCAAAACTTGCATACCGACTCCAAAGATTGGGATATTATTGGCCCAAGATGATCGCTGACGCCATCACCTACGCTAAAAGATGTCACGCCTGCCAAGTACATATGGCGATTTCATCCATCAAGCACCAGGGTACCTTCACTCTACAACCTCTACCTGGCCATTTGAAATGTGGGGGATGGATGTAGTTGGCCCTATCAGCCCGCCGTCATCAAAAGGACATCGGTTTATTTTGGCAATAACTGATTACTTCTCCAAATGGGCTGAGGCCGTTCCTTTGAAGGAGGTGAAGTCATCTGATGTGATCAAATTCGTGAGGCATCACGTCATTTACCGTTTTGGGGTACCTCGGCGAATTGTCCACGACAACGGATCCCAGTTCATCAGTCAAGCTTTCCAGAGATTCTGCGCCAAGTTCAGAATCCAGAGTGTGTCCTCAACGGCATACTACCCCGCCGCTAATGGTCTCGCAGAAGCTTTTAACAAGACCATTGGCAAGCTTCTCAAGAAATTCGTCTCGAAAAGTCAACGTGACTGGGACGACAAGCTAGGTGAATGCTTATGGGCCTATCGCACAACTGTGCGAACCCCGACTAAAGCTACGCCATTTTCTTTGGTATACGGGTGCGAAGCCATCCTTCCACTAGAAATCCAAATTCCATCTCTATGCGTCGCCCTGACAGCAGAGATGACAACAGAGGAGAAGCATCGACAGCGACTCCAGGAATTGGAAGCCTTAGACGGTAAGCGTCTGCAGGCCCAACAGCAAATCGAGCTTTACCAAGCTCGAATTACCAGAGCCTTCAACAAGAAAGTTAAAATGCGAACTTTCAAGAAAGGCGATCTTGTCTTAGCCGTCAGAAGACCCATGGTGATGACGCACAAGACAAAAGGAAAATTCCAACCCAAATGGGAAGGGCCATTCGTAGTAGAGTCAATCTACTCAAATGGATCGTATCGTCTCATAACTTCAAATGGCGATACACTCATGATGCCGATCAATGGCAGATTCCTGAAGAAATACTATCCTTAGATAGTGTTCTTCACCGATCAAGTTAAAAGTACACCTCTGATCAAAACAAGAAGAGCTTCTTCATTAACATCTGACGCCTCCAACGGCTAAGGATAGAGGAAAATGTTGGCTTCTAAGCCCAACATAAGTCTTCGACAACTCATCATGCTGAGGGGAATAGCATGGCTAGCCCAACTCAAACGGTAGTTGGTAAAGGCATATCAAACCCGTTGACAGCTGAGGATTTGCTAAAAATCCTAAGGGACATGTTCCCATTTGATCCGACGCCTCCAACGGCTAAGGATAGAGGAAAATGTTGGCTTCTAAGCCCAACATAAATCTTCGACAACTTATCATGCTGAGGGGAATAGCATGGCTAGCCCAACTCAAACGGTAGTTGGTAAAGGCACCTCAAATCCGTTGATAGCTGAGGGTTTGCTAAAATCCTAAGTGGACTTGACTCCACTCTCCCCTCCAAAATCCCTTACCAATTCTCATCCACAGAATGGTAGGTCTACGAAATACAGTCGTTGCCAAGTTAACACTATACCTCTGGCACTTCAAACTTCACTTGCCAATTCTCATTAATAGAATGGCAAGTCTTCAAAATTGCTCATATCGCGAATCCAAATTTGTCAAGTTAACACTATACCTCTGACATTTTTTTTTTAAACTCCACTTGCCAATTCTCATCAATAGAATGACAGGTCTTCAAAATTGCTCATATCGCAAATCAATTTCTGTCAAGTTAATACCACACCTCTGACAAATTACTGTTAAGTTAACACTATACTTCTAAATAGTACATCGAGTTTCTGTCAAGTTAACATCACACCTCTGACAGTCACCTTCCTTCAGACTTCCATATCGAAGCTGAAATGAACGATGCTAAGTTTAACACTACACCTCTAGCATCCAGGTCATCGCCAAGTTCAACAATACACTTACGGCCATGACTTTTCCTCGGACTTCCTTGCTGAAGTCGAGATGACTAATGCCAAGTTCAAAATTACACCTCTAGCATTACCCTCACTGCCAAGTTAAACATCACACCTATGACAGTGACACTTTTAGTTTTCTCAGATAAAACTGAAAAGCTTTTGAGTCAAGTTAATATCACACCTCTGACTTACATTCTTGTCAAGTTAACATTACACTTCTGACAAGACTACATTCAACCCGTTAAGTTAATATCACACCTCTAACGGTAAAGATTTTCCTAGATTCCCCGCGAGTCTAGCCTCACTTGTTATTCTCCTCAACAGAACAACAAGTCTACCCAAAAACATTGTTAGGTTAACATTAGACCGTTAACAGTGTTTTCATCAACTCTCCAGTTGAGCTTAAACCTTTGATAAAAGCTCACCTTCCCTGGGGGTACCAATTCAATCTGTCACTTTCTTTTATAAAGTGGCAGGTCCACCAAAAACCATTTTATCCTTGTCAAGTTAATATTACACCTCTGACAGCATTGCTGAGTTCCTGAAATAGGATCTTTCTTCACAAAATTTGACTTGTTAAAGATTATCAACACAGTTTTGACAAGCCAAAGATTCTTTGCTTCTATGCGTCTGACTTTCAATACAAAAAGAGAGTTCAAGACAATAGAAGAGACAAAAAGAAAAGTGTCACTGTTATTTATATTCAGGCATATGAAAGTGATACAAAACGCTCTCTTATACAATGAGATTGAGTGTTACAGTTAAGGAGTACAAAGAAGTCCCTCCCTCTCTCAGAGGTTGCACTCACTCCTCAAAGCTGCATACAATTCCAAGTACAGGATGTTTGGAAGGGCACCAAAGTAGGATCGGACATTGTGGCAACGATCAGAAGCTGGTTGCACCACGATGCATGATGTAAACGCCGAAGAAGTCTCTGGTTGACCGAGAACAATGGTGTTTCTTGAGGTCGAAAGGCAGCAGAATCTTCTGATTCCACCTGACCATCCGAAGTGGGGGTATGATCCTTCGTTGATGAACATCTCTACCTCCAGAAAGTCATCCAATGAGCATAGAGCTTTCCTCGATGTCACTTTTGGGGTCAAGGGAGGTTTTGAGGCCTCACAGGGGATGCTACCCACCACTATATCCACCGCTACCCCCGCCGCCATCCTCACTCTGACCATGCCATGCCAAGAAGCATGACTGGTGCATTGAATCCAAAGAGATCTTGGCGAGGGATAAGTCCCCGTCAGGGACCATGATTTCTGCCCTTGCGGACGACGGGGACCATGATTTCTTCCCTTGTGGACGAACATCGAACAAGTTCGCCGGCCGAAATATTCTCCCAGGGGCCCGGCGAACATGAAAAAGGATGATCAAGCCTACCTGCAAGAAGCAACAAAATTAGAAGATCTGAAGCTTAGTATACTTCAACAGAAAAACTAAGTGACAGACACAGTAATTGCTGAAATCGTCAGACGCGGAAATGACCCGCACAGTGAACGCGTCTTCACTGGCAGAAACAGATGCGGTCAAAATTGTGATATACACAGAATTCAGATGCAGTCTCATTTTGCATCCGCGCTTAAAAGACGAGACGTGAAGAGAATCAGACGCGAAAATTGCCATCTCCCTGTTGAATGAACAGGAGTTGCAAAATTCAAGCCTGAAACCTTCAGCCCGAAGTTAAAATTCTTCCAAGTCAGCGGCCTCAAGGCGCAAGCTCTGTGTGCAAAACCGGCGGCCAGGTGCCTAACTCTACTCGCGTCCAGAGAAGTCTAAGTCAATAGCGCAACTTCCAAAAGAGGAAGGCACCAACTGACTTCAGGAGAAAATCCAGACGATGACTCTCTTTAAGAGATATCAAAATTCAGACTTAGTTGGACTAAAAAATATCATGGCAAATTGGGACGGCGTACCCGCAGAGGCCTCTATTAAGAGTTGAATTCTCTGCATCGAAGCGCGGACATAAAAGATGCTCAAGGAGACGCTTCTTGTTATTGAAATCACTTGACAGTGGTAATCTTCTGAAGAGACCAAACAGAAGCATGGGAGCTCTGGGTCATCTTCATCCATGGAGGCAGGTCCCTGTTAGAGACTCTGAAGAAGGCGGAAATTCTCAAGGCATTCGCTTTCAAAAAGAAAACAGTCTAAGTATAGACTGATACAGGGAGAGGGTGAGCCCTATTTATAGGCAGCCCATAATAACCATAATTAATGGTTCATCAATTAGAACCGTCGGCCTTAATGACCGCACGACTGTCAAAGTCCAATGGAAGGCTGACGCGTGGAGCGTCGCTTCGGGAAGCATCGAAGACGCTGGTCTCCAACCGCCAACGCCGGTTTGACATTAAAAGGCATTAACGCCTGAGCCCAATGAAGAACCGACGCGTGGACAACCGCTTCGGGAAACAACGGATGAGGCGAGTTCCCAATCGTCAACGAAGACTTGACGTTTGAAAATCTCACAGAATCTTTATGACAGGCTGCACATAACGCCTGGGAAGTTGCACCAAACGCAGATGTGAGAGCCGCGTCCAGAGACTCACGCCTCTTTTTCAAAAAGTGGCGTCCTCCTTCATTCCAAGTTAGAAGACCCTTCGCGTCTCTCGGACGACTCAAGGTTGCGTCCATCAACAAAAGGGACTCATTCTGGGGGTCTCAGTGGGAAAGCACATAAAGCTGCGTCCCGAAGCTTATATCTTCAGCAGAGAAGGCCTATCACCTTCACAAGTGTCTTGGAGCTGCGTCCACATGAATAATGATGAGTCTTGCACCGAGTCTCAGCGTCGCGTCCCTGACTGCGTCAATTTTAAGGAGCGTAAGACCACATTTTTGATGCATTCTAATTCTTGCGCCTGGATAAAGTTAAGGACTGCGGCCAGTGAGTCACACTCAAAGCTGCGTCTTTCGCGTCAACTTGAACCGCGTCTTCCCTGGCAGGTCAAAGTCGCGTTCCTCAGAACCGCGTCTCTCTTTGGAACGACGTTGCGTTTCATCAAACGAACTTAGTTCTACCTAAGTCTGTTATTCACAGTCAGTAAGGGAGCACAACCAAAATCTGTGATTGAGAGGTTGGATTCATCTACAGCTGCAATGAAGATGGAACAAAAATTTCAACGACTTTTATTATTCAAATATGATAAAAGTAGATACAAACGCTCTTGGTAAATAGAGTGTCCCTTTCTTTACAAGAAAAAAAAAGAAGGCTAAAAGTCCTGGTTCGCCAAAGAACGGATTTGTTCTCTAAGGCGATGTATCTCATGTTGGCGCGCCTTCTCAGCCTCCATGAGAGCTTGGGCCCGCAGATCCTCCTCGGATAAAAATCTCTTCGCTTGTACTCGGAGGGATTCCAGCTCGGAGGAATAAACAGAGAGATTTGCTTCAACTTGCACCTTGGCAGCCTCTAACTCTGCTAGCCTCTTTTCAGAAGTAGTAAGCTTCTGTTCATTAATAACAATCAAAGCCTCAGCTCTGGCTATGGCAGCCCGAGAGTCAAGGATAGCCTGCTTCGCAGCCTGCATGATCATATCAGATTCCTTTGACTCGACCGCTAGCTTTTGATGATCAGCCTGGAAACCTTCGAGAAGACGGGTCCTTTCGGTTATCTTCTCTTCCACCTCTCTTCGCTCTTACTCTTGAGCAGCAAGGAGCCTATTCAGAGTTTCCTGGGCCTCGTGAAATGAGCCAGCATTCTCCAGGGATCGAAGCTCTCTCAAGTTATGTCCCAACTGCTCCACCAGCAGCAGATACGCCTTGGCTGGTGAAGGGCCTCCGGCTAAACTGATGTTCTCGACCAGGTTTCCGAGAAACATCCGGGCGAATTCAAAGGAGCTATCCCCAGACAGGATGAAATCAATGCATGATCGCATCGAGGCAAAGAACTGCTGCACCATCTGGCGTGTCAGAATCCCCATGGTATCACCACCTAAAGCGCTCCCCGATCCCCTTTCTATCACAGGGTGAGGAATGTAAGCCGATTCTTCCGGAACAGGAGTCGGGCTGACCACGGGTGCGGCTGGAGCAAGAGTAGTCGCCGGCGCTTCTGGGGGTACTACGTCCGTAGAAACCTCCACAACCGATGAAATGACAGTAAGCTCGACCTCTTCAGGGTCCTTGGACGAGGTTTGAGCTGTACGGCCTCCCGGGTGGGCACTGACCGCCAAGTCTCCTACCTGAGCTTCCTCAGTGCCCTCTGCAAATTACAAGAAAATCAGTTACGACAGTAAAAGGAAAACATTCAAAATATCAATATTTACTTACCTAGTTGAGGGTCCAAAGATGGCGAGTTCTTAGGCGAATCCTGCAGGGTGGAGGTCTCCCTGACTTTGATGATTGCCCTCTCTTGAGGCATCCCAGTAATAGGAGTCTCAACTCTCTCCTGCTGGGCCAGCTCCTGTATCATCTCCTCGATCTGGGAGGAAGCAGCGGCCTCGCTAACTACGACCAGCCCTGCGATATGAAGCCAAATGAAAAAGAAAACGTCAAAATCCTTTTCCTAGTTAAAAGGATGAGTTAGGCGAAAAGAGCACCTTCAGCAGCTTCAGCAGGAATAATTGCCGCTGGTGGTGACGCCGTCACCGGCTCACACCCATATATTTCCTCCTCCGAGATGTGTGAGAATTTACTCGGATCAGGAGGAGCGGATTCATCGCCAAAGTCGACTTCATCGCCTGAATCATACCCTTCTTCTTCGGATGAAGAAGACGACAGTTTAACGCAAGAAGCCTCGGCAACCGGGACCTTGCTACCAAATACCCCAATGGTAGGGCTGGGGTCAACTACCCGAGGACTGGGGATTAATACACTAGGGGACCCGGGCTGTTGTGCCTCATCCCTCCTCTCGTGAGCTGAGGAAGACCCGGGCTGAATTGAGACCCCTGGAATCTCAACATCACCTCCGCTCATTATGTCGACTTCAAGCTGCTCAGCCTCGTCAGCGGCGGTGGGTTTGTCAGCGAACTCCCCTTCCTCTAAAATCCTGGGGCCCCTGCTGCGCAACCCATGGGTACGGACTAAGGGTGCGTCATCCTCATCTCCCTATTCTTTCCTCTGTTCCTCAACACCAGAAGGGATGTCCTCGGACGGAGAAACTGCGGCCGCCAAGTCTCTACGGACCTTCTTTGGGGCAGGCTCAACAGTGGAAGTAGAGCCTTGAGGACGCTTACGCACCGCCAGTCGACCCTTTGCTGCTCGCGGCTCCTCCCTCGACACCCTTCTGATCTCCTTCAGAGCCTTCTGATACTCCTCGACGCCTCGTGAGCGTTTTTTGGACTCCAACTTTGCTTCGTAAAATGCATTGATACTCTCGATGCATGAGTACTCCCGAGCAAAGTCAGGCGTTTGGTTGGCTTGGAAGTACCAGGTACAGAAGCTAAGGCTTGTACAGCCTTTCGGCTCTTTGGGAGGCAGACGAAAAAGTGCTTCCGTCCCTCCGGCCACACTATAATACCAAGCCCGAGCACCTTCAAACAAGTTCCCACTGAAGGCGAGTCGAGCATTGGGGTTACCGACATACAATTGATCATAACCGAACTGTCGGGCGAAGCGATTCGGCATGTACGGCTCGATCGTGCACGAATTCCCTTGTCGGAAAAGCACATACCCAGGCCGAATATTGACCAACCACCAGAAAACTCTCGATGACAGCCTCGTGAAGTTATCTAGGCCCACGAAGTCAGCAAATTTATCCCCGAAAGATGCACCAGTAATCTCAGGGAAGCAGCGATTGAGCTGGTAGTTCGAAGCAGTTAGAATGCACTTCCGAATGAAATACATATAAGTATTACACCAGCTTGAACCCTCCAACCGCTGTACGAAAGGGGTAAACCCCTCACACCAAGACACCGGCGTCATCAGGGAGGGACAGTGCATAACGTACCAAGCCATTAGGTACGTATAGGGAAGCTCAACCCGAGGGTTGGGACGCTTTACCGTCGGCCTCCCCTCTGAGTCAACAATCGCCTTACCCTGGGAGTCGACAGTCTTCTCTACTTTGCATAGATTCTGAGTTAAGGCCCGCAACCCGCTTTGAATACTGGCCGCCATGGCCGGAAGGAGGGCTATGGGCCTACCATAAGCCAGGAGCACTGCCGGGTACACTACGTCGGCAACAATCACTTCATGTGGCAGTGTCGGCACCACACAGCGCTTCAACCACAACATTAAGAAGCCCGCCAACAGTGCTCGATTGGAGATAGGGGTCTGGGCTTGATGATGGAAACTTTCGAAAACCGTGTCAGGTTCGAAAGTATCCTCGTTCGACTCCGTGGTGTAGGAGTCTACAGAAGCTTTGATCCTATCGGCAATCTCCTCGTCGGAGCTGGGAGCCAGTCGGGTCACTGGATGGTCTTTCTGATTGACGCCATTAAACAAGTAGCTTGCCCAAGACAGCTGCTTGACTCCCCTCGTCCTCCAAGAGGTTATCTGGCCGCAAATGTGGAAGTGACATAACACCTCCCAATAAGTCTCGTACACTCGAGGAGACGCTTTCTTCAAAAGATGAAGCTCCTCAGTGGTCGGGATGTATTCCTCATAAGGAGAGTCCCCCATTACCAGCCCCGAGACTTCGTACAACTCGTGCAGGGCAAGACCCATCTCTCCGACCGGAGTGAAGAATGTCCCCGTCAGAGGATTGTAACGCTCCAGGATCCCAAAGAATTTTTGAGAACTTGGTGGAATACCATACTGCACGGCCCTGACCGCCTGGTACAATTCCACATGCTCCAACAGGCCTCCAAGATCGGCAAGGACGAAGCTCACCATCTTACCCCACCAATACTTCTCAGTGGAATGGATCCACCCGGGCGAACGAAAGTCGACTGGAAAATCACCCCCCGCCTTCATGAATGCATTGAGAAAGGTGGTGCCGAGTTTAGGAGTTTCTCCTACTGGGTGATCGGTCCTGAACAGCCCGGGAAACAGGCCGATAGCCTCCTTATTATGACCAGCATGATATACCTTCTTGGAGCCTAAGTTGCCGAGAGTAACGTCAGGGACGGGTCGGGAAAGCTCCCATGTCATTTTTCGAGGGACGGACATGTGCTGGAGATAAGATAGTGGGTACATCCTCTCCATGTTCGGAAGAAAGAATCTTCTATCCCCTATCTGACGGAGCCATTTATAATCTCCGTCATGCAAAGAATAGCCGCCCTCGCAAATATGGTCTCCAAAAAAGAAAGCAGGCTTCTCCATCGGAGCGCGAGCATTCGTTGTGAATGCTGCGTCAGTCATAAGCTCCCGAAAGGTTGCCGCGTCAACGTTGGAGAGCCTCTCTCTTCGCTCCTTCGACTTGTCGGCAGTCACAGGAGCAGTCCTTTGCAGCACAAAGGTTAAATCACGGTCAGCACCACCTATGTGCCCGAAGTGGCGCCTCTTGGAGAGTGGGTCGGAAGAGTGTCGCACTGCAGAAGAAAACGACACTTGATCAGAAATCTAATCAGAAATCTAAACAAAAACGTTAAGTGTCTATAATTCAGACGCAGAAGAGATACTGGACGCAGAAATTGTCAAAATCCGCGTCCAGCCTGAGGATCCGCGTCCGGACCTGAGGACCGTGAGGCCAGCAGGGAGTCTGCGTTTTCAAAATCCAAGACTTATGAAAAATCTCTAAGTACTTGAACTCGGTGCAAGATTCATAAAAACCAGCGTTTGATGTCGCAGAACGCAAGAATCAAGTCTGCGTCCGAATCTTTCACAATTAGAAACATTCTAAGTGATGACTCCGGAACGCAAGGCTTACTGGCGCCCTATGTTCAACAAACAAGTACATCCTCAAGCGGATAAAAGCGGTAGGGTCATCAAACCCGCGCCTTGTTTGTTAACTCAAAGACCGCGTCTGAGAACCAAACACGGTTTCGAATCCACGTTGGCGGTTCTCCTTCAAAGAACGGATTTTTAGGGTTATAAGAACTCCATAAACCCCTCTAATGGCGAAGATCAAGCCTGATGGCGTTATACCTGAGATAGGGACTTCCTGCATGGAGGAACCGCCCCTTTGGGCCTCAGTGACGACCGCCTTCGACGATGAAGCAGTTTGCTTGGCCTTGGGTGCCATTGCGAATCAAGAATCTAATGCTAGACGGAAGAGAAGTGAACAAAGGAAATCCTTTTTCTCAAAACCCTAGCAGATACACCTGAAGACGAAAGAGAGACTAATGGTGACTCTCTCGATGACTGTTGCCATTTATAGGCACAGTGATTCGCAAAGATACGCGGCGCTTGGCTCGATTGACTCGGTATCGAATCATCTTTTGACGCGTGGACAGCGCATTTAATGCAGCGTGAAGTTCGCACGCCAAAAAGAAGGTGTCCCGTCGGCTCCACAGGACACGTGGCAGTGCACTCATGCATGGCACGGATTCGCACCCAACAGCCGCGCCTCTTCAATGGACGCATCCCTTCAGCACGGCCACAGTTGCGTCCAGAAAGTCGCGTCTTTACTCAAAAAAGATGCGTCTCTCCGAAAGTTCGCATCCTTCCAATCCGGCCTAGCATCGCGTCTGCCTTGTGGAATATCAGTCGTGTCTTTAAAGCAGTACTATCCCTGCGTCCCAAAAGAGCTGGCGTTCAGTCTTTGCTTCTGCAAATCAGTTCAATAGTACACTGGCACAAGCAGACGACCGTCCACTCCTGGCTTTAAAGTGCACCCACGACAGACTTAAAGCAATCGGGGAGGTTTAGACTGTGCATCTAAACACTCAACACGATCAACTTTGGTGGCTTCAAAGAGTTCCACAGTACACTCACGAAGACCATACCCCAGACAAGATCAAACCCGGAGCATTGACAGTCCAGTCACAAGGGTGAGCTCAGATAGAGTCCAAAGTATTTCGAAATCCGTCCCACTTAACTGCGGAATGTCGAAAACTTTGGAGGGGGTTCTGTAGGCTGTCTAAAAATCACTAAAAGACAAGCCATTAAAAAGCAGAATTCCAAGTTCTAGACGCAAAGCTAATTTTGGCCGCGTCTCAGCCGCACCAAGGCGCGAGGGTCGAAACCCGCGTCTCAGGCGCGAGGGTCGAAACCCGCGTCTCAGCCGCACCAAGGCGCGAGGGTCAAAACCCGCGTCTCAACAGCACCAAGGCGCGAGGGTCGAAACCCGCGTCTCAACAGCTCCAAGGCGCGTGGGTTGACACCCGCGTCTCAGTTGTAACCGTCCCGATTTCTGGGCCAATCACGGCCCACATAACGGGGAAAGTTAGCCCCCATTATAGAGTGTTTTTAGGAGGCACGTACGCCCCTGAAACCCCTATAAATAGCCCCGTTGCTATGAAGAAGGGGTCGAATTTTCGGTCAGAGGATTTCGGAGAGAAAAGAGAGAGAGAGTTAAACCCTTCAGAGAACTTGCTGTGTTCAAGTTGCTCTTTGCCTATCTTCTCTTTGAGAGTTTTGGTAGACAGAGCTGAGTTACTCCATCCACTACCCGAAGAGAAGACCCCCGGAAGATCTCGACGGTCACCCGGTCAACGGAGAACAAGATTCACTCTCCACCTCCACTTGAAGAACCCAGCCTTAAACAAAGGGAGGATTCAAGACTCAACATCCTCCCTCCCTTGTAATCGGAAGACTGATCTGTTGTAATCTTCTATCCAATTAAAAGAATTTTACAATCGAATCATCCCTTTTCCGACGCATACAAAGCTATCACAAGCAAAGACATTGAGAAGGTGTTGAGGAAGTTTACCATAGTGGATGCTAAACCTATAAACATCCTGCTGGGCGGTCACTTTAAGCTCTTAAAGACACAAGAACCAAAGACTGAAGATAAGAAGGCTCTCATGTCGAAGGTACCGTATGCATCATCTGTGAGCATCCTGATGTATGCTATAGTCTGTACGCGGCTAATATTGCTCAAGTAGTGGGATTTGTCAGCAGATACATGAGCAATCTCTGGCAGGAGCAATGGAGAGCAGTTAAATGAACTTGAGATATCTGAAAGGAAGTTCAGATATGGCTTTGTGCTATGATAGCACATACGCTGCACTGATATGTTAGTTTTGACTTTGTGGGTGATGTAAATAGTCAAAAGAGTACCACTGGTACATAAGATGGGTAGTGGAGCAGTAAGCTGGGTATTGAGGTTGCAGAAGATAGTTGTCTTGTCTACACGACAGATGCTTAATATGTTGTAGCGATAGAAGTTTGCAAGGAGTTGATATGGCTGAATAATTTTATGAAAGAGCATGGAAAGGAGAACGTAAGCCCTTCACTGCACAGTGATAGCCAGAGTGCTATAGATCTTGTCAATAATCCAGTCTATTATGACAGAACCAAGTACATTGATGTGCGGTATCTCTTCATTCACATACTTTTGGAAGATGGTGTGTTGTCACTTGAGAAGATACACACAAGTCAGAATCATGCAAATATGACCAAGGTGATTACGGTGGAGAAGCTGAAAACCTGTTCAGCTTTTGTAGGTTTTCAAGTCTGAGGATCCGGAATTGAGTCACATCAAATTCACTATGAGCTGAGAGTTGGTGGAGCAGGAGAGAGATGCCGTTGATGTGTCAATAATCAGTCTCCAAGTGGGAGATTGTTAAGTTGTGCAGTCTAATTATTACCTTGACGATTTGTTGCTCTACTCTGTCATTATGCGAATCGACCTTTGGGGTCAAATCACCATGGGGGTTGGAAAAGGGCGGGGAGTCGGGGCTCGGGGGCGAAGCCCTCGAAACAAAATTACTTTGAGAAGTCCCTCTTGCAGATCCCAAAGCAAGGGTAAAGCACTCCTAGTAAAGAGGTTGGGCGAGTTCAGAGTTTCAAGTTGAGGGCAAGGTCGAAATCTCACTCCGGAGTAGCAACTTGGTATCACTTCGGAGGAGCACTCCAAAGCATCTAAGCGGAGGAGCACTCCGAAGTGACAGTGCAGAGTAGCACATCGGAGATGCATAGCGTTAAAACGGTCCAGCCTGGAAGTTTCGTAGCCCGTGAAATTTGGGGAATACGTCAAGGGCAGTTTGGTTATTCATAACTTGTAACTCCATTTTTCCTATAAAAGAAAATGCGCCGGCGTAAAGGTGATATATATGTGTGTGTATATGCAATTGTAAATACAGAGCAGCTGTTCGTTTCTCTCTTCTTCTCCTGTGATCTCTCTGATAATATAGTGAATTTACGTGCTGCTCTATGATGTTTCCTGATTTGGATTTTTCACATGTATTTGGATTTGTATTTGATCCGTGTTCTTTCTCTTCCCAGTTCATTTTCTCAACACTAACACCCTCTTCTACTCGCACAAGAAAATATGGCTTCCAGGATTTCACGGCATTCACATTTGCATCTGCAGATATTTTGGGAATGGAACCAGCACTTGAACGGCACGCACCATCAATCAAAAACAAGAATGGAAATATGTGTGTGTGAGATAGACTTGTATCATTCCAGGAGAATACGAGGCCAAATCCTTCCCACTCAAACACAATCTTACGATATCCGAATGTAAGATTCACTCTGATGAAGTTGATCTACATTATTTTAAGTAACTATAAATCATGTATTTTGGATACATTTTGCCCATCCATCAAGTAGGCGCAAAATGGATGGTCGAAATAGTGAATTGGTTAGTTTAACGGTATAGAATATTAGAAATCTAATAAAAATGAGTGTTTGAGGGTTTTTAAGTGTTTAGATCGTAATGAAATGGTCGGATTAAGAATTTGTATGTTTAAAGGCGTAAATCTAAGCAATATGTTATTTTTTGGCCGTCGATTTTGTGCCTACTTGATGAATGGGCCAATAGTATTCAATATTCAAAATACACGATTTTTGGTTTTATTACTTGAAATAATGTAGATCAACTTCAAAGGAATGTATCCTGCATTCGGATGTCGTAGGATTGAATTTGAGTGTAAAGGATTCGGCCTCTAATCCTTCCGGAACGACACAAGTGTGTTTGTGTGCGTATATATATAAGAAAAACGAAGTACTGTAGACAAGTTAAGGCATAATAAACTCTTCATGATACTTATTTCTGCATTATTTAGTTGCTTACAGCAGAACATGTAGATGCTTCTTTCATTGCTCTGGAAGATTATGATAACTACCTTACTCACCTTCACAAATTGACACATGCACCCAACTGGCCCTTTGAGATTACGTAATCATTATTTGTAATTAATTAGGATACTAACATGATTTCCACTTCACAATCTCTCAGCTTCTCTACGAACATCCAAAATTTTTTAAACACAATTAAAAAAGAAAAAGGAAGCTAATTCTGCATCCCAAATTGTTACAGCTAATTCAGTTGTTCACGCTGCAACTGAACCACCAGAGCCACAACCGCTACCGGGTTACACCGAAGTCAGCTGCGAACTTGAAGATAAGATAACAAGCATTGCTGATCTCCTCAAAGCGACTCGCTATTGTTCCCCACCTGGACAGGCAATGTGCACTCGGGGAAAAATTGCAAATAATATTCTACTCGCGTTAAAACTATACATATGTGTTTCCTCTATGTGTATATATGTTTGTGTGGCTGTGTGCACGAGCGTGTAAGTGTTTGCGTTCAAGTACCTGTATCTGTATGTTATTACATGTATATAAAGTCTATATATTTACTCATGGTTTGCAACAACAGGATATCATAGGAACAATCATGGGGAACTGTACTTCATGTCTACACTGAGTTCCCACTCCATCGATGCTGTTTCCTCTGCTCCAAATCCATGTCCGACACACAAAAATGCCTAGACCCCACATGCCCGAACACAACTGGAAAAACAACTGAAAGGTAAATGCACATACCTTACTCATATATGCTGGATTCCCTAACAGAAAAACACAGGTACAAAGATCAAGGTCAGAGACAAAACAGCGACAATCAGGTTAACACTCTTCGACACTTTCAGAAGCTCTTTTTGGAATTTCCTCTGCAGAGCTCTCAGTCATTCAAAAGAAGGTAAATGCATACACAAGGGGGAAAAAAATCAAAAAATACATGCATCTACCCACAAATGTACAACTTTGTTCTCATGCTATTGAACATACGCAGGTGGTAGTGCACGTGTTTGTCAGATTCCGAAAACTGTGATAGACGAGGTCTACAAATTCAGAATCAAGGTATACTTTGCCAATTATACCAACATTCAGAGTGGTTCGTACTCGGTCCAGGCTATTGAATGGGTACCAAGGGCGTTCAATGCAGGCCCTGCTGCCTACTACAGCCACCCAAAAGAGCAAATAAAAATACAAGATCAAGGAACAGATTGTAGATATGATGGGCAAAAGATGGACCAGACCAAGAGTCCACGAAGGGTTCATTGATAGAGCTCCTTATCCTCTCTCTAGGGGTTGTTTGTTTCGCCGGAAAAGTCATAAAAGTCCGTAATTTGTAAATGACTTAGAACCCAATTACAATTACGGTGTTTGTTTGGACCGTAATTTGTAAAAGACTTACGCAACTCAACTATCACTCACTTGCAACCCAATTATCACTCACTTGCAGTCTAGTTATAGTTAATTTTGTGGTCATGCAAATTTGTGTGTTATCTTTTTATGTTAATATTAAATTTTTTTTTATATTTAGCATTTTTAATATTTATTTGTAATATTTAAACTTTTTAAATCACCAAATAGTTAATTTTGTGGTCAACTTTTTTCATTTACAACTTACACATTACGACAATCAAGTACCGTAAAATACAATACACTTTCCCACTTACAACTTTATATTATCAACCAAATATTGTAAAACTTACATGCATATAACTCATTTACAAATGTAAAAGATTTTACCAATGACGACTTACGAATTACAGCCAATTACGGCAACCAAACAGACCATACGTGAATTTGTAACATAGTTCCAAGAATAGTATGAAATGTGACATATTTGGGCAGATGCACCAAACAGAATATAGGACTCATAGATGGCAATTTCTCAAAGTTATGTTCTTTTTCTGACATCCTGTTCCTCTAAAAAATTTCCATTTCCCCCATTATGTAGACTAATTTTGTCACATCCCACTTCCCGTTATAGCGAGCTAATCATGTGACTTGAGCCGGTGACATGCTCAAAGGAGCATGCTAAACCTCTAACTTGCAAATTATGTCATTTTCTCTATCTGCTGCATATAGATATCAAGTTTAAATAGAGTACACATACATGAAATAAAACTAATCAAAAGTTTATTTGACTAAAAAAGTTCACAACTAAATAACTTGCATAAATTTAAATACTGAGAAATGAGTCCAAACTCTCTTATTCATATATCTATGAAGTAAGCAAATAATTAAAAGGAGTCTCTAAGTCTTCTACTGAGCTTCAGCTGGCTCCTCGCAGTACTCCTTGTGCTTAGCTGATATATCCACGTATTCTCCACTATCTAGGGTGAGTAAACTCCAGGGAGTTAGAATCTCCTAATAAGTACAAACAAAGAAAATGAAATATGCAATATGTGCAGAGCGCACAGATGTATATGAAAAAGGAAATTACATGTAATATGCAGTTACATGATACTTATTTTTCATTAGATAATCGTGTATTTGTAGCAAGAATTTATTACTAAAATCAGTCATATAATGTTCAAGTCATAATGATAAATAAACATTCACAAAGCATAAGCATGGTCATATTATGGAGCAAGTCAAGTATAACTAAACTATCAATAGTAATCATCACAAGAAACACATAACTATAAGGTTAATTATGAAGATGTCCCTAGAGGTTACTAATTAGATGAGACTATTCCAACTGCCATGAGCAGTAGAACGTATCCTATCCTACGCCTACTGCACATGTCAATTGGATCGATTGGGTCTCATTTCATAACCTATTCTCGCATACTAATTAATGATTATTGTTATTTTAAAACTGTTAGTGTAAAAACCACTCGTGTACCCCAGCGGGGAACTATGCCAGGAGTAATATAGTATAGTAGTATATAATTAGAATGAGCTCATCAATAACTCATGTCACAAAGTGACATGTATTATGAAAATAAACACCACCATACCTTGTATGGGTATAGATACTCAAGGTACACTTTCTCAATTTCTTCCATCAATTTTCCATATTAGCCCCATGTCTTGTCATTTTGCAGCCATTTTTTTTTTTTATAGAATATGAACATCCTTCATGAGCTAGTGCCAAGATCAACAATGCCACCATATTAGCCATGTGTCTTATCATTTTTGCAACCAATTTTATTATAGAATATGAATATCCTTGCGTAAGTTAAGTGTCAAGATTAATCATGCCACCATGTCTTTATCAAGCCCATATAATCACTATATACCACTTTCTCAAGTATTTCTTGTTGGCCCATAAGGTTACACTCTCCATTTGTTTAGAGTTTTGATGATAACAAAACAAATAAGAGCTATATGGTACTAATTAGTTTGTTAAGATAAGTTTCAGGTTTGTACCATAGTTTGGAGGCCATTGCTTAGCTATTGCAAGAAATTCTAGGTTCATGAAGCAAAGAAGGCTTTTTGCATATCAAGGAAGGAACATAGAAGTGAAGGCTCTAGCAATGCATTACATGGCTTAAGATTGCTCAAGAGACTTAATTAGATTTATTTTTAGTTTAGAGTTTTTGTTAAAGAATGGTGAATAAGTTTGAAGCTCTAACACACACGTTTTTGCGCACATCCTATTTCTAAGTTTATTTCATATAAATTATACAAAAATATTTTGATACAAAATCCTCTGCTTGTAAATCTATATTTATGATTTATACTTACTCCTATTTAAAACATCTTTGATAAAAATATTTTTCTCCTCAAAATTCTGTTTGAAAATTGGTTTTTGGCCTGAGCCGGTCGACCGCACCGGTCGACCGTGGCTGTGACAGGCTTTGCCGGTCGACCGCCCGGGTCGACCGTGGTTCTGGCTGTGCACGTATCAGTGTGCACGTTTCACGGTCGACCGACTGTAAGTCCTTACTCTCTGTTTGTTTGGGTCGACCGGGCCGGTCGACCGTATCCTGCAACGGTCGTTTTCTTTGAACTAGCGGTCGACCGGGCCGGTCGACCGGACTAGCCGTTTGAACAGTAACAGCTAGTTTCTGAACAGGTTTAATTTTTGTCCTTTTCTCACTTAAGTGTGTTTAAATGACATGTTTTGGTTTTAATACATTCTGATTAGCCTTAAAAATGTTTTATCTTCTAACCCTAGCCGTCTCCTATAAATAGGGGTGTTTGGGGAGAGATTGGATTACCTAATTATTACAAGAAAAACTCAAAAGTTTAAGGCATTCAAAAGAGCTTGGTTTCTTGGTTTTTGTGCTGAAATTCTCTCTCATTTTTCTGAAGTGTTTTCAAGAATTCTCTGATTTCATTTTCTTTTCTCTTTGCACACAAGAGCTTCATTCCTACTCATTGTTCTCTAAGGACCTTTGTAAGGGAAGAGAATTTTGAAAGAGAAAGTTTGTGATCTTTTGACTACCAAGAGAGAACTTGTACTTGATATTGTGGAGTTGGGTACTCCGGTGTATTTGTGACATCTTTGTGATAGTGGAAGTGGTTGGAATCCTTCTGGGGAAGGCGGGGAAGTAGAGCTGGGTGCTCGAACCTCGATAACAATTCTTTGTGTTTGTGTTTGGTTTACTTTCCTTGTTCTTGCACTACTTTCATTGCTATTGTTGCTTGCTATATTCACTTTTTGTCATTCATCTTGTCAATCATTGTCCCATACAACAAGGTTGCATTGCGCACCTCCAACTCATATTTACGAGGAATCAGGAGGAAGGAGTTCAGAACCCTTCACGGGGCATTCGGCTCTTAGTCTTGTTTTGGGAGATTGTTGCATCATAATTTTAAATTGTGCATTGATTAGCATTATCACCTATTCACCCCCCTCTAGGTGATTTTCAATTGGTATCAGAGCTTGGACTCTAGGTTTTGGCTTAACATTCTTAGAGAGATCCTTAAAATTTGCTAATCAACATTTGCATTCCATTCATTCATCACTAGTAAACATGGCCGATAACATCAAAACCCCTCCTAAATTTGATGGACTTAATTTCCCTATTTGGAAGGTTAGGATGACTATATTCTTGCAATCTTTTGGTAGCTTAGTGGCTAAATCCTTGACCAAACCCTATGTAGTACCCGATAGTGATGAGAGCACATGGACCGACTTTACATTTAGAGAATATGAGGCTAACTCCAAGGCCCAAAACTCCCTATTAACCGCCTTGAATGAGGATGACCTTACACGGGTAATTCATTGCCAATCCGCTTATGAGATTTGGCAACATCTATTGGTCACACACGAAGGGACTTCACAAGTTAAGAGAGCTAAAATAGATCTCTTGAGGTCTCAATATGAATCTTTTAAAATGCTTGATGATGAATCTATTGATTGCATGATTACTAGATTTACTAAAATCACCAATGCTCTTTCTTCCTTAGGTGATGATATCTCCAATGATCAAAAGGTGCGGAAAGTGATTCGGGCTCTTCCTACTTCATGGGAGATAAAGGCCACCACCTTGAAAGAATTGAACGACAAGAATGAGATGGACCTTATTAGTCTCATTGGGAACTTAAAGACCCATGAGATGAAAAAGAAAGCAAGAGAAGAGGCCGCTCCTTCAAAGAAGAAGTCCATAGCCTTCAAGTCTTCATCCACTCTTGAGGACGATGAAGAAGATGAAGAAGAAGATGAGGAGCTCTCCCTCCTTATGCGAAATGTGAAGAGGATGTACCGGAGGAACAAGCTCAACTTCCGAAGAAAATTCGAAGGGAAAGAGGAGAGAAGAATTATATGCTACAATTGCCGAAAACCCGGACACATCATGGCGGATTGCCCGGAGTTCAAGAAGAAGATGACCTCCTCCTTCAAGCCAAAGAAATCGGAAGAAAAGAAGGCATACAAGGCAACTTGGGATTCGGAAAGCGAGTCCGAGGAAGAGGCGGATATAGCAAATATGTGTTTCATGGCAAACACACCTAAGGTAACCCCTCAACCCCTTGATGATGAAGATGATGAATTAAGTAAGGAAGTTCTTGTTCATGCTTTTGTTGAACTTTCCGAAATTTATGATAATAAGAAAATTGAATGTCTTAAATTGCAAAAAGAAGTTATTTTTCTCAAAAGTCAACTTGCTATGGTTTCTAAAGAAAAGGATGATATTTCTTCTAATCTTATTTCTATTCAAAATGAGTTTAATGCCTACAAGGTTTCTTGTAAGGGAAAATCTCCTATTGTTGATGAAAAAGAAATTTCCTCTTTAAAAACTAAAATGGTTGATTTTGAAAAAGTTTTGAAAGATTGTGCTTTTAACACTAAGAAACTTGAAGAAAAATTTTCTAAAAAACACACCCCTCATGCTAAAGATTCACATGTTAAGTCTACTCATGCTCACACTACACATAACACTTCTCATACTAAATCTTTTCATGCTCACAATTCCCATGCTCACAAATCACACACTCACTATGCTTTTAAATATGGTAGAGTGTATAGATGCACATATTGTGGTAAAAATGGGCATTTAGCTAAATTTTGTTATGACCAAGTTAATAGATCAAATAATCTTGTTTGCGTTAATGAAACTAACCCTTTAGGACCTAAGAAAATGTGGGTACCAAAATCAAGTCCTAAATTATTTGATGTAAGTACACACCAAGGCTCCAAGACGTAGGGAGCGGTGGTACCTTGATAGTGGTTGTTCAAGACACATGACGTGGGACATCAATAACTTTACAACCCTATCAAGGTACATGGAAGGTGGCTCCGTCACCTTCGGGGATGACTCCAAAGGAACTATCATTGGTATAGGTAACATTCAAATTGGTTCATCTCCTACTATAGAAAATGTTATACTTGTTGATGGTTTGAAACATAATTTGCTTAGCATTAGTCAATTTTGTGATCGTGGACTTAAAGTTGTTTTTGATGATACTTCTTGCAAGATTTTTGATATAAAATCCAATGATTGTATTCTCACCGGTTTTCGTGATGATAATGTTTATATCATTGACATGCTTAATGTGGAATGTTCTACTAAATGCTTAAATGCTTTTGATGAAAATTCTTGGCTTTGGCATAGAAGATTAGGACATGCATCTTTTGACCATCTTTCTAGGATTAATTCAAAGGAATTGGTGAAGGGTATACCTTGCTTGAAGTTTGAGAAAGACCGCATTTGTGGTGCGTGCCAACTTGGGAAACAAACCAAGTCTTCCTTCAAACCAATCAAGGATATCATGTCAACTAGGCCTTTAGAATTAATTCATATGGATCTTTTTGGACCTACTAAAACTAAGAGTTTAAATGGTAGTAGATATGCATATGTTTTGGTTGATGATTTTTCCCGTTACACTTGGGTTTTCTTTTTAGAACACAAAGATCAAACTTTTTCTCATTTTAAAATTTTTCGAAAAAGAGTTGAAAAAGAAAAGGGTTTTTCGATTTTGAGAATAAGGAGTGATAGAGGTGGTGAGTTTGTTAACCAACTCTTCATGACTTATTGTGATGAAAAGGGAATTAAGCATGAAATGTCTTGTCCTAGAACTCCACAACAAAATAGAGTTGTAGAAAGGAAAAATAGAACACTTTAAGAGATGGCTAGGACAATGATAAGTGAGTATGACCTCCCTCAATATCTATGGGCCGAGGCCGTAAACACCGCATGCTATATCTAACCGTATTTATTTGTGTAAAAATTCTTCCAAAACATCTTTTGAAATGTATCATTCTAGAAAACCTAATGTTGCATATTTCAAAGTTTTTGGATGCAAGTGTTTTGTTTTGAACACTAAAGATAACTTGGGTAAATTTGATGCTAAGGCTTATGAAGCAATCTTTATTGGATATTCTACAACTAGTAAAGCTTATAGAGTATTCAATAGATCTTCACTTACCATTGAAGAATCCATGCATGTTAAATTTGAAGAATCTAATGTGGTTGTTGAGAATGTTGTAGAGATTGACCCATTAGGTGAAGACATGGAGAGACTATCCTTAAGGACTCACCCGCTCAAGAAGATAAGCAAGAATCAATTGGTGATGTTCAAGAGGATAAAGAGAAAAGCTCTCAACCGCTTCCTAAAGCTTGGAGATACGCTACAAATCATCCCAAGGAGCTCATCTTAGGTGATGCATCTAAAGGGGTAACAACTCGCTCCAAACTCCATGACCTATGTGGTAACTTTGCTTTCATTTCTCATTTTGAACCCAAAAGCATCCTCGAAGCCGAGGCGGACTCATATTGGTTGCTAGCCATGCAAGAGGAACTCAATCAATTTGAGCGCAACCAAGTTTGGCACCTTGTTCCTAGGCCCCACGATAGACCAATAATTGGTACTAAGTGGATCTTTAGAAACAAGATGGATGAGTCCGGAAATGTGATTAGGAATAAGGCTAAGCTAGTGGCCCAAGGTTACACTCAAGTTGAGAAAATTGACTTTGAGGAGACCTTTGCACCCGTAGCACGGCTTGAAGCCATACGGATGACACTAGCTTTTGCATCTTTCAAAAATTTTAAACTTTTTCAAATGGATGTGAAAAGTGCATTTTTGAATGGTTTTATAAATGAAGAAGTTTATGTTGCTCAACCTCCCGGTTTTGTTGATCATGTTCATCCCGATTTTATTTTAAACTTGATAAAGCTTTGTATGGATTGAAACAAGCTCCAAGAGCTTGGTATGAAAGACTTTCTAGTTTTCTCATTTCAAATGATTTTATTAAAGGCAAAGTAGATACAACACTATTCACTAAGCATGTTGATAATGACATTTTAATTGTGCAAATTTATGTTGATGATATAATTTTTGGTTCTACGAATGAGTTTCTATGCAAGGAATTTGAAAAGGTTATGCAATGTGAATTTGAAATGTCCTCAATGGGTGAGCTTAATTTCTTTCTTGAACTCCAAATCAAGCAATTGCAAGATGGGAACTTCATATGTCAAGCCAAATACGCAAAGGAACTCGTAAAGAGGTTTGGACTTGAAGACTCAAAGGTTTACAACACTCCCATGGCAACTACCACCAAGCTTGATAAGGATGACCAAGGTAAAAATGTTGATATTAAATTGTATAGAAGCATGATAGGAAGTCTTTTGTATTTGACGGCAAGTAGGCCGGATATCATGTTTAGTGTGTGTCTTTGTGCTAGATTTCAATCGTTTCCCAAAGAGTCTCATCTTATTGCGGTAAAACGTATTATTCGTTATATTAAGGGAATGATTGGAATGGGTCTATGGTATCCAAAAACCGGAGATTTCTCAATGACGAGTTATTCGGATGCCGACTATGCGGGTTGTAGAGTAGATAGAAAGAGTACTAGTGGGACATGTCAATTTCTTGGTAATTGTCTTGTTTCATGGTCCTCTAGGAAACAAAATTCCGTAGCTCTCTCAACCGCCGAGGCGGAGTATGTTGCCGCGGGGGCTTGTTGTGCACAAGTCCTTTGGATGAAACATACTCTCCTTGATTATGATTTGCATTTTGACCATATAAAAATATTTTGTGATAATACTAGTACTATACATATGACAAAGAATGCAAATCAACATAGTAAGACCAAGCACATTGAGATTAGATATCACTTTCTTAGAGATCATTTTGAGAAAGGAGATATAGATATTGATTATGTTTCTACGGATTTGCAACTAGCCGATATTTTCACTAAGCCACTTGATTTTGCTAGATTTTCCTTCATTTGTGGTGAACTTAATGTTTGTGTTATTGAATAAAAATGTTTTCATAACCCTTTTTGATGTATGACAAAAAGGGGGAGAATGAGTTTTTTATGATAGAATTATGAGTTCATATGGTTTTGGTTCCATGTGAGTTCTCATATATGTTTTTAGTTTTTGATATGTTTTTAGTTTTTGATGTGTTTTCATGAATACTTGTAATTTGAGTTTAAGTGTTTTATATTTTCATGGTTTTGGTTTCATAATGTTTACTTGCAAATTACAAATTACATTGTTTTCTCTTATTTAATATAGCATAATTTGAGGGGGAGCTTTCTCCTCCCCTATATTTTTGTTTATAGCCTATTTGTTTTGTCATCATCAAAAAGGGGGAGATTGTTGGCCCATAAGGTTACACTCTCCATTTGTTTAGAGTTTTGATGATAACAAAACAAATAAGAGCTATATGGTACTAATTAGTTTGTTAAGATAAGTTTCAGGTTTGTACCATAGTTTGGAGACCATTGCTTAGCTATTGCAAGAAATTCTAGGTTCATGAAGCAAAGAAGGCTTTTTGCACATCAAGAAGGAACATAGAAGTGAAGGCTCTAGCAAGGCATTACATGGCTTAAGATTGCTCAAGAGACTTAATTAGATTTATTTTTAGTTTAGAGTTTTTGTTAAAGAATAGTGAATAGGTTTGAAGCTCTAACACACACGTTTTTGCGCACATCCTATTTCTAAGTTTATTTCATATAAATTATACAAAAATATTTTGATACAAAATCCTCTGCTTGTAAATCTATATTTATGATTTATACTTACTCCTATTTAAAACATCTTTGATAAAAATATTTTTCTCCTCAAAATTCTGTTTGAAAATTGGTTTTTGGCCTGAGCCGGTCGACCGCACCGGTCGACCGTGGCTGTGACAGGCTTTGCCGGTCGACCGCCCGGGTCGACCGTGGTTCTGGCTGTGCACGTATCAGTGTGCACGTTTCACGGTCGACCGTGACGGTCGACCGACTGTAAGTCCTTACTCTCTGTTTGTTTGGGTCGACCGGGCCGGTCGACCGTATCCTGCAACGGTCGTTTTCTTTGAACTAGCGGTCGACCGGGCCGGTCGACCGACTAGCCGTTTGAACAGTAATGGCTAGTTTCTGAACAGGTTTAATTTTTGTCCTTTTCTCACTTAAGTGTGTTTAAATGACATGTTTTGGTTTTAATACATTCTGATTAGCCTTAAAAATGTTTTATCTTCTAACCCTAGCCCTCTCCTATAAATAGGGGTGTTTGGGGAGAGATTGGATTACCTAATTATTACAAGAAAAACTCAAAAGTTTAAGGCATTCAAAAGAGCTTGGTTTCTTGGTTTTTGTGCTGAAATTCTCTCTCATTTTTCTGAAGTGTTTTCAAGAATTCTCTGATTTCATTTTCTTTTCTCTTTGCACACAAGAGCTTCATTCCTACTCATTGTTCTCTAAGGACCTTTGTAAGGGAAGAGAATTTTGAAAGAGAAAGTTTGTGGTCTGTTGACTACCAAGAGAGAACTTGTACTTGAGATTGTGGAGTTGGGTACTCCGGTGTATTTGTGACATCTTTGTGATAGTGGAAGTGGTTGGAATCCTTCTGGGGAAGGCGGGGAAGTAGAGCTGGGTGCTCGAACCTCAATAACAATTCTTTGTGTTTGCGTTTGGTTTACTTTCCTTGTTCTTGCACTACTTTCATTGCTATTGTTGCTTGCTATATTCACTTGTTGTCATTCATCTTGTCAATCATTATCCCATACAACAAGGTTGCATTGCGCACCTCCAACTCATATTTACGAGGAATCAGGAGGAAGGAGTTCAGAACCCTTCACGGGGCATTCGGCTCTTAGTCTTGTTTTGGGAGATTGTTGCATCATAATTTTAAATTGTGCATTGATTAGCATTATCACCTATTCACCCCCCCCCCCCCCCCTCCTAGGTGATTTTCATTTCTAAGTACGTGCTTCATGTAATTTTTTGTCCATGTCATTTAAACTTTCGTAATCTTGTTCATATTCATGTTCATGTTTCCATGGTGGCTTTCTACAGGAATAAAGTCAATCATGTCAGTTATTTGTCATAATGTAGCAATATATTCAAGTATGACTCATGTAATTAATTAATACAACTTATAGAAAATAATTTTTTATAAATAATTAATGACATATAAATTAATATTAATACAGAAGGGGCTTTTCTGCAAAACTTCAAGTAGGAGAAAATAAAAACTGCATTTTAAAATAGCAAGCTGGACTAAAACTATTTTAAGAAAACTTGTAAGGACTAAACAGTAATATTTTAAGACTGAAAATAGAATTTAAAAACTCAGCCACTAAACAGAAATTTAATCAGGAACAAAAATCAATTCAGAATACTCAAGGACTTAACAGTATTTTTTTCAAAACTGAAGCTATTTTAAAAAAAAAAAATCAGAAAATAAGGCTAATGTGTGGAAGGTTAAGGAATTGTTTGAATGAAATAGTTTTAAGTATAAAGAAAACTACAAATTTAGATACACGCATGAAACAAGAAGTTCACTTGACTATGTTTGGGACCAAAATTTTAATCTAACAACAAATTATCTCTCATTCAATGATTACATTAAAGTAGATCATTATATTAATAAACGAAATAAAATCTATATTGAATCCAGTAGTTCACAAGTACAATGTCCACAAAATTGTTAATAACAGCCCTTTCAAAATAGAAGGAAAATTCTCAATGAAAAATTAATCCAGTTGGGAAGTCTATCGGTTAGTAGCTAGGCACTGACATCAAGGCATGAATCAAGAGAGAGTGTATTCCTACCAATAGCAAACAAGATAATGTAACCAATGATCTGGTATAAGACAGTGATAAACATCAATACATGATGGCTTGTCGGTGTATATTTCAAGCACATGATTAGTTTATGAGTGTTGATTTTGAGTTTATGTCAGTAAAAGAAATTTATATAAGTAAAACGAAGTGAAATACAACTATAAACCACAAGTATTGTGTTAAATATAATCATTCACCACTGTAATTGTAATTTTCAATGTTAATTTATGTTTCGCTAGGAGCATGGATAAATTTGATAGACAAAAATATATGAGCATTCAACATATAACTGAATTGAGTAAGATCATAGTATCACATCTTGAAATTTGAAAAGGGAGGTAAAAAATCAGTTAACATTCATGGACTGACGTTGAATAGTATCATAGAACTCAAAGTAAAGAAAATAACTACAGAAGTAAGGGATGACATGATCTAGATCTTTTAAGGAAGTCCTAGCCATAAATTCTACCAGTTTAACATCAAAGAAAGACTAGGTAGTTGCCTTTTTTATGATTAAGATTCAACTCTTGATCTAGCTTGGTGAATCCTCATGACCTCTTTTTCCCTCCTAGAGTAGATTGATTTTTAGAGTTTTGGGGATTAATTTCGAATTTATTTATAGGTGATCATATAAGATGATTTTATCATTTTTTTTAGTGTTTAGTTTAAGTTTGAATTGATTTTTAGTTAGGATTTAGTTATAACCATAAATTTAAATGTTTATCTATTAGTTTGAACTTGATTTGGCTATTTTTTTGGATAAGGAGAAATTTTATATGAATTTTAAATGATTTTTGTTTTATTTTATCCTCGGATACTCTTAGATATAAAGAGAGAAGGATTTTAGAGGAATTCAATTTTGATTTAGTTTTTTATTGGGTATGGGTATGAAAATCTAAACCCTATTGGATAGTAAATTAAGTTATAGGCTTTGGGTCACAATATTTGTTATTACTAAAATATTTTTTATTCCTATTTATTATTTCCTATTTATTTTTTTATTCAATGCCTCCTAATATCACCTAGTTTTTAGGATATTACAAATTTCTTGTTTAGAAGAGTTCTATTCCATAACTTAGGAGAGATGAACATTCCATCATTTCTTAGTACTCTAAGAACATGAAAAGGAAATACACATCTTACAATCAAATAATAACAAACAACAACAACAACAACAATAGAAGTAAACATCAGTTACATACATTCAACCTAGCAAGCATCACAAGATATATAAATCAAAGTGGATTCCAAACATACCTATGTTTGCATCTTGTAACATTGCGCGTGACACCCATTGTGACTTCTGAGGTTAATTGTGGCCTTGAACATAATCAATCCTTCAGAATAATAGACTTCAACCTCGCAATACTTATTGCTAATTTCACATAAACCCAATCATAGAATTTGTCAACAAGCTGGAAATATGTGATCCTCCAGGATACTTTGATCAATAATGTGCCGATTATAGACCAAAATCCTATAATAAATCCTGATGCAGTAATGCCATAAATCCATATCACATCGATCTCATCTTTTTTCTCTTCTGTATCTCCTCCCTCATGAGATGGTGCTTGAGAAGGCTCATTAATTGAGCATTCCAACAAGGGCCATCCACATAGTTCAAGGTTGCCACTGTAGATTGAGGGATCAATAAAGGATTGAAGTTGATTTCCTGATGGAATTCTTCCCGACAAGTTGTTGTGTGACAAGTTAAGGTGGCATAGAAAATTTAGGTTGGACATGCTTAGTGGAATACTGCCTGAGAGATTGTTCATTGATAGATCGAGTGATTCCAACTGTTTCAAGGCGCCAATATTTTTTGGATCTCTCCGGTGAAGTGATTTCTAGACAAATTCAAAAAAAACAGTCCATGTAGCTCTGTGAGATAAGTAGGAATCTCTCCGTAAAAACCATTGCAAGATAGGTCAATACTTGTCACAAGAGAAAGCACTGTAGTGTACACAATCTCCATTCCCTTTACCGTCACCATGAGACTCTCTTTGTAACCCGCATAATTTTGAATCATTGGTTTGTCCACATTTAGTGTCTGAAGCATGGCACTGAAATTCAAAGAAGAGGGAGAAAGAATGCCCGAGAGATTGTTGTCTGCAAGGTCCAAAACCTGCAGATTGGTAAGGTGGGAATTTGGAAAGGAGATGTCGCCATGAAAAAAATTAGACCGTAATCGAAGAACTCGCAAAAGAGGTAAGTGCACTCCTATCCATGTAGGAATGTCCCCTGATAATCTGTTTTCACCGAGATCAAGAACAACCAATTGTCGGCAATGATGCAAGGACCAAGGGATCCTTCCAGTGAGACTATTATTTTCCAAATGCAATGATTGAAGATTTTTGAGGGATCGAATTGAGTCAGGTATATGACTTGACAAATTATTACTTGATAGATCAAGAACAACAAGCTGTGGACAATTAAACCAAGGAAGTCTTCCACCTAGCTTATTGTTTGAGAGATCAAGTACTTGCAAATAATAGACATTGAATGGTGGGATGGTACCGGTGAGATGATTATTTGATAGAGAGATGAAATAGATGTCATTAGCTGCAGCCAAACTTGAAGGGATAGGTCCACAAAATGAGTTATTAGATAGATCTATCCGATCTAAATAAGTAGGATCAAAATTAGGTATATGACCATCAAAGGAGTTGGAACTCAAATTAAGATATTGGATTCTTTGAAGAGATGGTGGTAGTTGACCCCTAATCTGATTGTTCGACATGTCCAACCAAACAATATCATAATTCCAAAACCAAGAGGGAATGTCGTCTGAGATTCCAGCTTCAGACATGTAAAGAATCTTCAGCATAGTTTGGGTTCGGATCCAATTAGGGAAGGCAGGCCCCAAGTGACAAGAGGACATATCAATTTCAGAGGCATTAAATGGAGGAACCCAATCTTGACTAAAGATCATTTCAAGGTGATTATTTGATAGATAAATATATTTTAAATTTATGAGGTTGGAAAAGTGGGCCTCTGTCATGCTACCCACAAATGAGTTTGAGAGGAGATACAAAAATTCCAATTTAGACAGCTGGCCTAGTTTAGCTGGGATTGTCCCGTTCAAACTATTATCATGTAGAGACAAGTCTTGTAGATCACTTCCCGGGCTACACCTGGACAATTCTTCTACTAGGCTCGTGATCTCGCCAGCAATCTTGTTATAGTGCAGCCATAACATTTGCAATTTGCAGAGGCTTCCCAGAGTTTCTGGTATTTTCCCGCTAATTTTATTATTGTTCAAGTAGAGATATTGCAACTTGTAGAGCTTCCCAATGGTTTTTGGTATCTCTCCAGTTATTTTATTTGCAGACAAATCTAGATAGATCAAACAAGTAAAATTTCCCAGCGTCTCTGGAAGAGGACCAATAATATTGTTGAAAGCCAAATCTAGATGCTCCAATTTGCTGAAGCTCGCTAATACTTTTAAAATCCTCAGTGCCTTGAAAGAACAATACCCAAGGTCAAGATGCCGAAGAGAGGTAATATTAAATAGCCAACCGGGTACGAGAGAACTAAATATGTTATCAGATAGGTCAAGCATGGCAAGTGAAGTGAGATTGATATGCGGCAATGTATTAGGAATATTTTTGAGATCAACATTTGACAGAAGCAGCACGGAGAGAGAAGGGAGCATGTTGATATCATGAATCCAGTAGTCCCCTGATTTGGAGAGATTGACATTACTCATGTCAAGGTACTCTAGAGAAGTTATCGTGGAGAGCCAATGAAGATCTTTCCCAATGCTCAAGGGAGAATAATCATATGTATTGGAATGAAGATCAAGAGATCGCAAGCTAGAGAGGTTGCCCAGATGCGGAGGAATGCTTCCATAGAATCCGGCATTGGATAGGTTGAGGTACTCTAGTTTTACCAAGGACCCAAGAAACTCAGGAATAGGCTTTGGAGAAAAATTGTTCATGCTAAGATCCAAGTACCTGAGATGTATCAAACCAAGCAGAGAAGAATTGAGCTTACTTGGACCAGGGAGGAGATTGTCATCTTCATGAATAAAGCGGAGATCGAGCTCAACAACATGGCCAGTTAAATTGTCACAGCCGACACCTTGCCAACTGCAACAATCTGTGCCATCCCTCCAAGTAGAGAGCCAATTATCGCCAGGTGGTTGGTAAATGCCTGCTTTGACAGCAAGGAGAGACCTCCTTTCGCTCTCTATGCAGCCGCCACCTCCCTTCATCAAGCCGACACCGAGTTCATCACTAGCATGGGTGCGACAGAGAGGATAAAATGAGGAGGAATCTAGTTATTCCTCTCAGCATGAGACACTCAGTTTTCCGCATACTTCTACGAGATGAGATCAAGAACGAACTACTAGGCAACAACCGATTGTGTGGAGGCTTTCACACAGCTCAAGGCTAATTTATAGAAGAAGAAAATCTAGGGAGTATTGGACCATGTTTACTGTGATCATTAACAAGTTAACTCTGTACAGTCTGGGATTGAGAGACTTTTCCACTCGTCGTTGCACAATTTTCCAAACTAACTAGGTGAGTCAATCTTCGACTGAAAAGAAAGGTGTCCTTTTTGAAGAAACACGGCATGGAAATTGACTCTCTTGAGCAAGACACTTGGGCAAGCCAAGTAAACGTAGACTTGAAATCTTGACTGACCTGTGCTAGCTGTACCACCTAGCATTTATTCCAGGCTTGATTGGTGGAAATTGGGGCCGCAATATTCTCTCTGTAGATTGAATCCTCTTTCACATGAACTCAGGGTGTGTATCAACGCAAATCAGATTCTCGACTACATTACAATCTGCCTTACATTTTATGGTCCCGCAAATCTGAAGTGCAATTCCATTTATCAAAATCAAATGTCTCAAACTCATCTCTGTAAAAAGAGAACATTAATTTGTACATATAGTTGATGAACTGAAGACATGAGATGAGCACATCTGACGGTGCGTTGAAAAGAGAATCAAGTCACATTACTATTCAAAAATAGTGAAAGCAAATTATCCTTTAAACTAAAGAAGGAGCTAACGAATTATCTAGGTGCAATTATTAAACAGTAAATTGCTTCTCTGCTACAAGATGAAAACTGAAAAAAAATTAACAGTAACAGAAACCCAAGCTGTAAACTAGGACTCTATTTTTGCTTAATTTTAATTTTTAAAGGCAGTGCAATGCTAGTGAACCCACAGTACCAAGGCAGAAGTCAACAGATGAAGGTATTGCACCTGAAGTTAAATAACATTCTCCATCTGACCACAATGTAAAAAGTGTTAGGATTTTGTCTTGCTTCCAAGAAAAAATGATTGTCCAAGAAGACCCAATTAAATTGGAGAAGAAGAAGAATGAGAAAAGAAGCAGATCAAGCGATTGGAGAGAGACAAGTCGACTAATAGAATCTATTAGTCGATTAATAGTATTCAACAGAAACTCAGACATCTACGTGAGTCAACTAATTGAAGGTATTAGTCAACTCATTCAAGTATTATCTGACTAATGAAAGTATAAGTCAACTAACCTGATCGTGCTGAGTTTGTTTCTAATTCAGATTTCTATCCGATTAGGTTTCATTTTCTGGTGGAGTACAAATAGAAACCAATTCCTATTCAATGAGGATTTGTTTCTGAAGTTTAAAAGGTTTAGAATTCTTTTAGATCAAGAGAGTATTGGACAAGTTAACTGTACAATTTTAGATTGAGTTATTTTTTCTCACTCGTCACTGCACAACTTACCAAACTAACTAGGTGAATCAGTCTTCGATTGAAAAGAAAGGGGTCGTTTTTGAAGGAACATGGTATGAAAATTGACTCTCTTTTACAAGTCAAGTAAACACTAGACTTGGAATCTTGTTTATCAACTGGGCATGTGTTGGCTGTACTACCTAGCATTTTTCTTCCGGGCTTGGTGGAAATTGTGGCCGCAATATTCTCTCTGTAAATTGAATCCTTTTTCATATAAATAACAGATTCTTGATTAAATTACAATCTGCATTACATTTTATCATGAACTTGGTCTCTACAATTTAACAACCAATTCCATTTGTCAAAATCAAATATCTCAAACTCGCCTGTAACCTTTTTCTGTAAGAAGAGGATATTGATTTGCACAAATAGTTGATAAATCTGAAGAAATGAAATGAGCACATCCGACAGTGCATTGAAAAGAGCATCTAGTTATACCACTAATGCAAAAATAGTGAAAGCAAATTATCTTTTAAACTAAAAAAGGATCTAACGAATTATCTAGGTGACAATCATTTGACAGTAATTGCTTGTCAGCTACAAGAGGCTAACTGAAAATTTTAACTGTAACAGAAAACTAAGCTGTAAACTAGAACTCTATTTTACTTAATTTTATTTTGGAAAGGCAGTGGAGTGGGAGTGCACCACCAGGACCTAGGCAAAAGTCAATAGATGTAAGGTATTGTACATGAAATTAAATAACATTCTCTATTTGACCACTAATGTAAAAAGTACGAGAGACACTGTCGGAGAACACAGCTTCAGCACATAGGCTCTTATCCATGGCATTCTCATTTCTAACTCCAATATAACGTTACGTAACCAACCATTCATAGGGCTGCTAATTGTGCGAATAAGTCCAGCTTTGATGAGAAAGATTGGTCTTTCCGTCCCAGCAATCTGATCCATACAAGTCTTTCTCAGCTTTGATGAGAAATATAAGTCTTTTCGCCACAGCAATCTGATCCATACAAGTCTTTCTCAACTTTGATGAGAAAGACACTTACAGAGAATTTATTTGCTGATAATTGACATCTTAGTGTGAAAGATACTTCCAGCGAAACTTCCAGCGACCAACAGGTAAACCATCAGTTGACGAAGACTTTGACAAAGCCTATATTATCGACAAAAGAGAAAGAGCTTCACTGTTGACTCAGCCAATAATACAAAAATTTACTTAGCCTACTAATATTTTACATCCACCCAACATGTCTGTGACTCAAGCTGGTATCAATCAACACATGTTTACTTACCTTTTCCTCTTCTGAAACAAAATAGCCAAGAAAGAATTCTTCTAGTGCTTTTCCATTTCAACAGTGCTTCGGCTCAAAATCATCCAATCCGTATTTCCTTGCCTGTATCCAGAAAATTAGAAAGAAAGCTGCATAAAAAGTAAGAGAACAACCCTTCTCACCTTCAAAGCAGGCCTCTAACGAAAGAGAATAATAGAATGTAACCAAAAAAATAAAAAATCTAGAAACAGATGAATTTAGAGCTAAAGTTAAAGAAAACAAAGAATTTTTGAAAGAAGAAAAATCCAAAAAAAATTTTAAAAAGAGGACTAACTTAAAAAAAAAGTAGAAAGAATAGAAATATAATAAAATAATAAATAACAAAAATATAGAAATGTAATTGAAAAGAAAAAGTTTGCGAAAATTTAAAAATAAAGAAAGAAATAAAGATTTTAAAAACAAAAAAAATGCCAAAAAAATTCTTAAAAACAAAAAGGAATACAAATTTCTAATAAAAGATAGAAAAATTCTTTGAAGATGAGGACAAAAAATATATAATATAAAATACAATAATAAAGAAAATAAAAGGTTTAGAACACACACACACACATATAAATATATAAATTAAAGTATCAAATAAATATAAAAACTTTGTTAATAAAAACAAATAATCAATGGAGGAAAAAGTAAATAAATAATTGGAAAAGAGAAAAGATAATTCTTTTAATAAAAATAAAAATTAGGAATTTTGAAAATTATGGAAAGAAACCAAAATAAATAATTAGAGAAAATGTAAGGAATATTTTGCTACAACCATCTACTTCGCTTCATAATTAAAAAAAAAACTCAGCTTCATAATTTTGTTCGCTATAGCCTCATCCAAGTCAGCATATATTGATTCTTTCCCAACTGTCACTTCTTTATATATTTTTATTTCCTCTTTTACCCTTCCCCATCACCCTCGACGTTGCTCTTCTCTCAACCATAATCCCGACACAGAGTTATTCGAGTGAGCCCCCTCCCGGGGTAAGGGGCGAAGCCACAGGAATTTTTTTTGAGATCCATCTTTTGTAGATTTCGTATGTTCGTGCTCGCGATGAATTTTGTTTGTGTTTAGATTTGAAAAATATTAGGAATCATTCGATGTCAGTGGACAGGGTTTGTTGATGCTAACGATACTGATATGAGGATTGTGACTCATGATCGCAGTCATTTGTGAGGAATGACTCAGAAATAGGGCATTTTGGAGAACTGCGATCATGGTCGCAGTCCTCACAAAAACCAAAAATAGGGCATTTTGTGAGAACGACAACCACAATTCTCTTTTAGGACTGCGATCATGATCGCAATGCTCATAAAGACTCAAATATAAGACATTTTTGTGAATACTGCGATCATGTTCGCAATCCTAATAAAAAGGACTGCAATCAAGGTCGCAATCTATAAAGCCTCAAAAACATGATATTTTTGTGAAGACTGCGATCATGATCGCAGTGATCACAGTCCTCATAAATAGTACATTTTGTGAGGACCGTGATCATGATCAGAGTCCTTAGAAACAGGGCTGGGAACATTTTGTGAGGATTGATATCATAGTCACAGTCTCAGAATAAGACATTTTTTGTAAAGACTGCGATCATAGTCGCAGTCCTCTATATTGTTGTAATGCCCCGCCCAGGTGGGTACGGGAACACTACTGTGATGTACATACACTGGGCTGGTACACTCTCACGTAAGTACGCTAAGCATCAGTATAGTCAAGAGTCAGAGTGTGAAAGCACGGTGGTAATATACATTCCAATAGAAAAGGGTTACAAATACATAGTTATCACAGGGTGTAACTTAAATATTACATGAATATTACATCACCAGAAGGCACAAGTAAGTAAGATTACAAGACAAGAGAAGACTGATAGATGCTCACGAGCTGCGAAAAGAAATCTCGCAAGCTAGTCAAGAGAGGGCAGATCGGGGATGAACTACGGCTGATCTGCTTGATCCACAAGGAAAGCTCGATCCTCCGCTAAAGGGTCCACTTCGTTCCACTCTCAGAGATCTGGACATGAAGGTTTTGGGTTGTCAGAAGGCAACCCGGCGAGTATGTAAAATGAAGCCAATTGGCGTGCACAGGTAGTTACACATGAGTACAACAATGAGTCAGCCAAATGGCTTGTACAAGTAATAATACATAGCAAAACAGTATGTCTAACTTAAGCCGTACAAACATGAATTGGAGGACTATAATACAATGGCAAGTCTTATGTACAAGTAAATTAACATGCTCTATTTTGAGTTATACAATAATAAGAATAATCAGTATCATCTGATATTTTAATCATTACTTTTTCAATATCTCATACCACTGGCAGTCCACATTGGAGCCCTTACTCTAGTAGAACTCATTTGAATATGATATATGGGTACTATTAGCCGAACGAGGAAGTGACCAAATAACACAATTTCCTAATATCATCATTGTTGGTTATTAAGTTACGTCGTGTACAGGGCCTAAGTAACTAGTGCACTGAGGATGTCTTCATCATGCCAACCCACCGCATTATGGGATTCAAGAAGTGGCCTGATAATTGTGATTATCATCTATATTTTGTACGATTTTTATACCTATTTTGTTACACATTTATTATTGCATGGGTGTTTTTCTTTATATTTATGCAGAAATTTGGTCAAAAAGCAAAGAGATGAAAAAGAAGAAAATCGACGTTAAAGAGATGATTAAAGTAGTATATTTCAAGATCCAAACATCCAGAGACCTAATAGACTTGCCAAAACAGTCAATAAAATATGGGAAAGCATCTATCAAAATTTGAATTCTAAACAAGTCAAAATTCGGTTGGGTAGCCGAATTTTTAGCTACACAGCCGTCCACTGCTTAACAGAGAGCCGAAATCTATTTCAGACTCGAATTTAGACTAGACACTTTTTACTATTTCGACTATACCTTTCGCTATACGAATCCAATTTTGATGATTTAAGATGCTACATAAAGAAGACTTAAAGGGCTACAATTCTTCTATTGATACTATTTCCTAATTCAGTTATTTGTCGAGTCGTATTTAGCAATAAACACTAACTGTCTGCAAATCAATTTAGAATTAGATTTTCACACTAAATTGAAGTAGTTTTAGAAGTCTTAATGTATTCCTAATTGTAATTGGCTCTAAGGTCTATATAAAAGGTTGCAATCTCTTTTAACCTGATAATCTCATCAATCAAAGTATAGAAACAAGCTTTGTAATTTAGGTTTTAGTTTCTCTTTTTCTTATATAAAATTTTGATTTGGAGAAGAAACTCTGGTGTTTTAGAAGAAGAAGATCAGAGAAGTGACAATTAAGGATTAGAAGTGATTTTTAAATTAGTGTTATCCTTTTCTTTCTTTTTTAATTTACAATATGAAGATAGAAATCATGTTTATTATTTTACTTTGCAATTTCTTTATCATGAGCTAAATCTCCATAACTAGAGCGTTGATGTAGGCAATTATTATGAAGATTTAATCTTTTTGTTTTGTGTTAGTTCTATGTTACTACTCCATTCTTCATAATAGATTCTATGCAAGTTAAGTTTTTATTCTCTTTTTTCATGTTATTAATTGATGCACACAATTATATAGATGACCAGGTTTGAGGCCGGGAGGAGATAATTTAGCAATACTTCATGAGAATAGAAATCACAACTTGATAGTTGAGACGTAAAAGTTGTGTAATCATATAAAAAGATTCACCGTGCTTAATAGTTCCTCTAACTTGTAAATCTACTAACCGAGAGATTATAGGTTTCTGTATTAGAGGTTAGAATTATTATTGCTCAGAGAGAATATTAGTTAAGATAGGGACGACTGATTGTTAAAATGAGTAATATGTAGTTACTAGTACAATCAACTTATTAATTCAGATTATTAATTGTTGAAATCAATTGCCCTAGTGATTTTCCTATCTAAAGCCAGTATCTTTCTTGTTTATTTCACTTTCCAATTTATATCTTTCCTTCAAATAAAATTTTGAGTTAGTACACCAATGTTACTTAATTAGATAACAATTCTCATGGGTTCGACACTCTACTCTATCATTTTATTACTTGTAAATAATTGGTGCACTTATCATTCGCAACATCAAGTTTTTTGGCGCCGTTTCCGGGGATTGTTTTATCTTTATTAATAACAATACCTTTTGATTCTAGTTTTAATTTGAAAATTTATCTTTATCTTTATTTCTTTCTTTTTCTTTTATTTTCAGGCCTATGAATTACAATTAACAATGGTCCTTAAAAAGAGTCGAGCCAATGCAAGTATACGAGTGGTGTGGAGGAAATCATGTTAGTATGGCTTGTCAATATTATGCCAACAATTACACCTACAATCCGGCTTGGGGAGATCATCAAAACCTTTTGTGGAACTACAACAATCATGTAATCGAGCCTCAATAGTGTGAAAGATACTTCCAGCAACAAACAAGTAATGAGGTGAAACATCAGTTGACGAAGACTTTGACGAAGCTTATATTATCGACAAAAGGGAAAGGACCTTCACTTTTGACTCAGCCAATAATGTGAAATTTTGAATTCAAAACACTTAGCCTACTACTATTTTACATTCACCCAACATGTCGACTCCCAGCTACTATAAATTTCAGCAGCCCTGTGACTCAAGCTGATATCAATCAATACTTGTTTACTTACCTTTTCCTCTTCTGAAACAAAATGGCTAAGAAAGAATTCTTCTGGCGCCTTTCCATTTCAACAGTGCTTCGGCTCAAAATCATCCAACCCGTATTTCCTTGCTTGTATTCAGAGAATCAGAAAGAAAGCTGCATAGAAAGTAAGAGAACAACCATTCTCACCTTCAAATCAGCCTCAACGAAAGAGAATAATAGAATGTAACTAGAAAAAAAATTCTAGAAACAAATGAAGGTAGAACTAAAATAAAAGAAAACAAAGGATTTTTGAAAGAAGAAAATCCAGAAAAAATTTAAAAAAAGAACTAACTAAAAAATTAAAGTAGAAAAAATAAATATATATAAAATAATAAAAACAGAAATATAGAAATGTAATTGAAAAGAAAAAGTTTGCATAAAATCACAAATAAAGAAAGAAATAAAGAAAATAAAGACAAAAAGTGCCAAAAATCTTTAAAATAAAAAGGAAGACAAAATTCTAAATAAAGTAAGAAAAAATTATTTAAATATGAGTATAAAAATATATAATATAAAATAGAATAATAAAGAAAATAAAAGGTTTAGAACATGTATATATAAACTAAAGTATCAAATAAATATAAAAAATATTGTAAATATAAACATATAAACAATGGAGGAAAAGAAAAAAATAATTGGAAAAATGAAAAGATAATTCTTTAATAAAACTAAATAATAGAACATTTTGAAAATTATGGAAAGAAATCAAAATAAATAATTAGATAAAATGGAAAGATTAAATCTTGAAAAAGAGACGAAATAAAAAAGTAGAATAGTATTAAAAGAAAGAAGAAAAATTAAAAAAAGAAGATCCACCTATGGCTTAAGAGTTCCATTACCCATTACTTGGCATATACTAGACTAAACTTTGAAAACACATAAGAAATATAAAAGAAAAATGTAGAATCTCAAAAAAAAGAAAGAAAGGAAAAAACAGAAAGAAAAGAAACAATTAAAACAAATTCAATAAAATGTCAAATATGGAATTGTTAAACAAACAAGATAATGAATTACAAATAAATAAAAAAAAGGAAAATTTAATAGAAAAACCAAATAAATTATTCAAACTAAGGGAATAACATAAAGTAAAAGAAAACTCTAGAAAAAATTGAAAGAGGAACATAATTAAAAATAAAAGTAAATAAAAATCTAGAAAGAAAAGAACAAATAATAGTTAAACACAAAAATAAAATGGCTATATATATATATATATATATATATATATATATATATATATATATATATATATATATTATATAGTGAGTTGATCCCCTGAGAACGGTTCTCACGAATTCATGTGAGAACTTTCACGTAGGCCGTCGGATCTGATAGAGATATAGTTTTATTTGATTTGATCTATCAGATCCGACGACCCACGTGAAAGTTCTCACAGAAATCTGTGAGAACCGTTCTTAGGGGATCAACTCACACACACACACACACACACACATATATATATATATATATATGGGGTTACTGTACCTCAGCTGACAGTTGAGAGAGTTTCTCAGCCGGCGGGACATGGCAACAAAATAGCCATAAATTTGATATTAATTTTGGTGGACAAAACCAAAAAATTCCCGCCTGAGTTAGTATCAGTCACTTCAACAATCGCTTTGACGAAAATAACCTCCCTCGCAACTTTTTACTGTTTGTAAAACCTTTCCTTTCAAAAAAATTTACAGATCTAAATTTTTAGTTGATCAATTCGAAAAAATTATTGCTATTGTTTCCCAAATTTTTCGATCATTTTCGTTCAAAAGTAAGTTTTTTTAAAAAAAATACCTGCTACAGATGGCACCAAGAAATCATCCCCGGAAAAAGGTAATTATTTTTTTAGGGTTTGTAATTTTAATGGTTATTTTTTTTTTTGAAATTTGATTCTGTTTTTACTTTTTTTAGAAATATTCCTTTTTTAACTTAACTTAAATTAAAACTGATTGATCAAATATATTTTTACGAATTTTTTCTGATTTTTTACGAAATTATTTTGATTTTTTTAAAATTTGAAGATTCTTGGTTTTTAAAAAAATAGTTAAATATTTTTTTTAAAACTTATGTCCATGGTCGCAAATAAGAGAGAAAGATTCGCAAACTTGCGACCATGAATCGTTTTTTAAATTTTTTATCACAGTGACCAAGGTCAAAAAAGTTTTTTTCATTCCCTTTTATGTCGACTTGGGTCGCAGTTATCTGAATTAGCGTCTTAGATTTATGCGACCTTCGTCGCAGACTTAAAAAAATTATTTGTTTTAAAATTATTCACTTCCGTTTTTTCATCTTTCAGGGGGCTCCCCGAGGGGTCGTCATCAGGGTGAACACCCATATAGGCTGGGGGACCTCTTGGGTGGCCGTCAGGATATATCCCATTATAGGTTGGCTCTAAGCATTCAGAATGGGCGAGCCTCTATCTTTCAGGAGGCTCCCGAGGGGTCGCCATCACGATGAAGACCCATATAAGCTGGAAGACTGCTCGGGCAGCCATCGAGGTATATCCTATTATAGACTGGCTCTGAACATCATGTATGAGCAAGCCTCCATCTTTCAGGAGGCTCCCCGAGGAGTTGCCATTATGGTGAAGACCCATATAGTCTGCGAGACTGCTCAGGCAGCCATCAGGGTATATTCCATTATAGGTTGGCTCCGAGCATTCAGCATGGGGCTAGCCTCTGTCTTTCAAAAAGTTCCCCGAGGGACCGCCATCAGGGTGAGGGCCCATATAGGCTGCAGGACTGCTGGGCGGCCAACAGAGTATATCCTATTATAGGCTGGCTCTAAGCATTCGGCATGGGCGAGCCAACATCTTTCAGGAGGCTTCCCGAGAGATCACCGTCAGGGTAAGGACCCATATAGTCTGCAGGACTACCTGGGCAACCATTAGGATATATCCCATTATAGACTCGTTTCAAGCATCCGACATGAAGAACATCCATCTTTCAGGGGCTCCTCGAGGGGTCACCATCAGGATGAAGACCTATATAGGCTTCGGGACTGCTCAAGCGGCTATCAGGGTATATATGATTATAGGCTGGCTCCAAACATTCAGTATGGGTGAGCTTCCATCTTTCAGGAGGCTTCTTGTGGGGTTGCTATCAGGGTAAAGACCTGTATAGGCTATGGGGAGTATGCATGATATGCAAGGCAGGTATTAGGCTTTAGTGTAATGCAAATAAGGCAGCAAAAAAAAGATCTTTTCCTCGAATGTTACATGGCTCAAATATAATATCGCTTCAAGTGAAAAGAGTTCCATTGCTTTTTGAGTTAGTTCCCATTATGGTCGGCCAGGTGTACAACCCCCTGTCTTCTCGAGCAACAATGGTGTAGGGACCCTCCTAGTTGGGTCCCAGGTTTCCTTGATCCCTCGATCGCGTGGTCTGATTCACGCTTTTCAAGACCAGGTCGCTGACTTGAAACTCCCAAGAATTCACCTTCTTGTGGTGAGCGGCCCGAATTTTCTGTTGATAGGCCACGCTGTGGATTTGGGCCTATTGGTGCCGTTTCTCCTAGTGATCCAGCATCAAGCAGAGTAGAGCATCATTCTGGTCATGGATCGTTCCTTCCACTTTGAGTGTCGGCATGCTGATGTCGACCGAGATGATAGCTTCTATTCTATATGCTAATAAGAAGGAGGTTCTCCTGTTGAGACACATTTGGTGGTCCTGTAGGCCTAGAGTACTCCGGGGAGTTTCTCTGAGCACTTGCCTTTAGCTTTATCTAGATTTTTGCACATGTTATTGAGAATTGTGCGGTTGCTGATTTCTGCTTGTCCATTGCTTTGAATATTAAGATGAGGAGAATCGATGGGTGATTTTGTATTTGGCGTAAAAGTTGGCTACTTACTTGCTGGCGAATTTTGTTCCATTGTCAGAGGTGATAGTGTGGGGGAGTCTGAAGTGGCACACTATGTTCTGTCAGAGGAACTGGACAATCTGCTACCTTTGGAGTGGTACTGCCTTAACCTATTTGGTGAAGTAGTCTGTGCTCCCAGCAGGAATCACAGCTGAGACTGCACTTGGGGAAGTGGTCTAACCACGAACAGCCCACATTGCATGAAGGGTCAAGGACTGCGCAAGGTGTGGAGGTCAATGCTCAGCCTGCTTGATACTGGAGTAAACCATTGACATTGCGGGCACTTCTTCACAAACCTTTGGCATCGTCGAACATTTTGAGCCAGTAGTCCCCTTGGTTGATGACTTTTGGGGAGAGGGAGCGTCCTCCCTCATGGTTCTCGTAGTCACCATTGTGGATTTTCTACATTGCTTTTCAAGCTTCATTTGGCCGAGACCCCTCAAATACAGGTTGGAGTGGAGCTCAGAGTATGATTTTTTGTATAACACATCTCTGAAAAGTTTATATCTGGTAGCCAAATGTTGGAGGTTCCGTGCCTCTATCTTATTGTTGGGAAGTGTTCCATCTTTCAGGTAGGAGATAATGGGTTCCCTACACCCTGGTGAGGTATCAAGGCATAGGATCTCCCCGTTGTTTGCTAGATGCTAGGGTAGGCGATGTGCTCGATGGGGATTTTTTGCATAACTGGAACTCCTTGGGCTGCCCCCAAGTTCGCGATTTGACCTAAAGGTCCATCACTCTAGTTTTGATGATGACTAACCATGTAGTTATAGTAATGATCTTGTTGTGTTTAAATTTTAGATAATGATAGAAATCTTAGTTGATATTTAGTTTCACTAAAGACTCCAAGTCAAGTTTGAAGCTATCACGTGATGATTCAATAGCTCAAGCCAAAAGATCACATCAAGCACTCAAAGTTGGAGTCTAGCTCGGAGAATAAAGTTTGAATCAAGTTTACTTGAAGAAGAAGATCTACAAGAAGATTTGAGTCTAGAGTTGGTGAGTTTAGATCTCTTGTAAAAATAGATTAGTTTTGATTCCTCAAGCTTACACACATACACAAAAGTTTAGTTTAAGTTTAACCGGTTAACGTTTCATGTATTGGTTTATAAAACGTATTTCATCAAAAATAAGTTCATATCATTTTGTTTGTGGATACATACGCTATTGAGATTCAAATATATTTGAACAACTTGTTTTCATATTTATGAAGTTTTGGAAAAACTAGTTTCCATTTAAAGTTGATTTTCAGAAAATACGATTTTTGTTTCTAGATTGAAATTCATCATCTCACAAACAAGTTCACATGTTTGTAATATGTTATAATTTTTGATTACACATATTTATGCTCTATTTTATTTATATAAACTTATTTTTGTGGAATTTATTGGAATTTAATGGGGTTTAAAAAAATATTTAATAATACTATTTATATTATGTTTTTAGGCTAAGCCGGTCGACTGCACGGTCAACTGACAACAGAGCTCATTTGCTCTGCCGATTGATCGAATGGTCGACCGACATGCACAGATGTGCACAACTTAATAATATGGGATCTCGATCGACCTGTCGGTCAACCGACAACAGAGATCGGCCTACTAATCGGTCGACCGTCCAACTCTGTAGTGCTCTCAGGTTTTCTCGGTCGACTATCCGGTCGATCGACAAACCCCAACGATCAAGAATTTTACCGTTGGCGGTCGACCAACAGGCCCATCTGGCCTGTGTTTGGATCCCAACGGCTAGTTTTCCTAAGCCTATAAATATGGGTGTTTTGGACTAATTTTTACTAAGATTTTGAAGAGGATTTTTACCTAATTTTCATGAGCCTTCTTTCCCATTTCTAAAAAGTTTTTAACACATTTTTTAGCTTCAAATCTACATCTGTTCATTTGTTTTAAAGTTTTTGGAAAAATTAAAGAAGACAAGTTTTGGTAAATTCTAGTTTTAATTTCCAATTTCTATATCATTCAAGAAGTTTTCCCAAGTATTTTTTTTTGTGTTTCATTTCAAAAATCTTTGTTTTCTGATTGGTCACTAATATTGCACATTTATTATCATATTCTCCTACTTATTATAGAATAAACTCTGCATTTTCCTAATTAAATATTTAATTTATTTGCAGGCCCATTCCTAAAAGAGAATGAAGAGAAATGAGCCCAAAAGCCCACCAAATTCTGACTTAATTCAGAATAAATTCAAAATTAAGGAATCAGGGTAAAATCTTGGCATATCAGAGAGGTTGAAAATTGGTTGAGAAGAATCCTCCCTGAATCGATCGGTTAAAGCCAATGATCAAAGGCCATTTCGTCAAAATCCCGGACTTAAACGAGAAAACCAACTGAAGATAAAGTCAGAACGCAAAACCAGGGAATCCACCAATAGGGTGTGGCCAACGCAAAACCAGGAAATTCCACCAACAGGGTGTGGCCACCTGGCCACACCCTGGCCGCAAAAACGCGACCAAAGCCGCGTTTCCACGGCTTTGTTAGGGAGTTAGGGGGAGCGTTTGCTCCCCTTATCTTCTCACACCTCTCCCCTCTGGGTTTTTGCCTATAAAAGGGCAGGATGTTGACTGAAAAAGGGACGATCCTGCAGAAATAGGATTTAGTCAAGTTTTCATTCTTTGTAGTATAGCTTTTTTGTTTTCTTTTTATGTAATTTTAATTTGTATGTAAGCTTAGGTTAGATTGAGATTCATGTAAGTAAGAGAGAGAGGCTTATGTTGAGAGTGACACCGATGTACCCTCCTCCTTTCTTCCATCATTTCTGCAAGCAATAAAAGGTAAATTTTTTATGTTCGTCTCTTTACTTTTGCATTCTTTTGCATCTTTCTACTTTACCTCTGTTTGGTTTTGATGAGCATGCAAGTAAATCTAGAAGCATAAGGATATCAATGTTTGTGTGAGTGCCAACGATAATTCATGATGATGTTCTCCTCCTCAAGACTCCGTATCACTTCATTCTTGTTCGTCTTGATGATATAATGTGAATGGGGACTGAGCTCGATCCTATGGCTTATGCGTTGAATGCCTTCGAAGCAAGATAGAACATGCAAGGGTTCCAGGTAAATCATCAACCAAACTAGGTAAGTATTTCTTTGATCTTCTTTCTTTTCTTTTCTTTAGTTTAAATTATCATCACCCGCTTCTTTCATCACTCCTTTTCCATTTCTTTGTAAATAATCATTCTCCATTTTTCTCCACCTTCTCCATCTATCGCTTTCTTTCTAACTTAACCTAACTCTTTTTCATTTTCATTTCTTAAAACAAAGAAGAACCTTGTTTTTCTTCACAAAGATTTCAATACGAACCTTGAACGCTTCTATCGCTAACCTTCCTTGTGGATCACGACCCGCATAGCCACTTGCTATTGCGGTAGAATTGAGCACTTGCACTCTTCATTCCAAATCTGAAATTTTGTATTCTTGTGTGCAGGTTCAAGATCAATCAATTTTTGCGTCGTTGCGGGAAGGGTAACGGTTTTTATTGAATTTTTAGAACTAAAATGAATTTTTCTTCTCTGTTGCAGGTTATAGGGCAGGAAAAGTAGGAAAAAAAGATTACAGTAACATATAAGTGGTCTTGGGCTCTGTTCTAGAAAATAGATACCAAGTACCCTCTGAATTGCCGCGTTTGCTTGGCTCTAGCCGCGTTTCCGCGGCAAGGAAGAGTTCACTACTGACTGGCTTTTTGTAGGGCTGCTTGCTTTGCAAAATTAGAGTTTATGCAAACTTTATTTCTTGTATGACATCACCATGAGCTTGCTAATAAACCAACAGTAAAATACTTGTTGAAAAGTTTGAAAAATTGATTAGACGTTTGCATTTTAGGTACGTGTCTTTTCAATTTATTTACTTTACTGTTGAAGAGTGCTGGAGCAAGGTACGTTCGCATTGCATTTAGAATAGGACTCATCTCTTGGTTGATTTATATTGCTTTGAGTGAATCTTGTTTGGATATCTTGTACACTTGCATAAACTGACCTTAAAGGCACCACCCCATAACAAGATAAGGTGGGGATTTAATCATCCTTCCTTGGCCTAAAAATCAGATTTCAAGCACTCACTAACCCGAGCCTAACTAAAAATGAGTAGACATTGGCCCTAGGGACATCTCAGACTCAATTAGGAGATTATCCTAAGGGAAAAGGTGTTGGAATTTGACTCTTGCCAAATCAGTGTCTAGGAAAGGGATTAAGGGCCGAAAGCCCGAAGGTTGGTGGTTATTTAATTAAGGAACGTCTTTGACGGAAAATCTCCCACCAATCTTGCCCTAACCTGGCTGATTAGCTTGTGGTCAAAGTTGACATTATACCTCCCGTAGATAGTCTAACTAGTTAGGAGTCGTCTAGGTCATAGGTCTACCCTAACTTAGTTTAGACTTTTTTTCTTTGTGTGCTTATTTGTTTGTTTTTCTTTGTTTGTATTTTATTGTGTGATATGACTTATAGTAACATTTTTTTCAATTTTAATAGTAATCCATATTACACACAGACCTCTTTTTCAGATATTATCAACCCGGCATATCATAACTTTAACCAACCTAGTGTGCCGGATTGGTCTTATCCGAATTAGTATAACCCATGCCCCTAATCTTATAACCATAATTTTCATAATAATTTCAACTCTTCACAGAGTCAGTGGGGATTCACCTCCTTCGAGTCCAATTTTCAACCAACTTGTCCTCCTTATCCACCTTGTCCACAATATTTTTAAGATTTATACTCAGTTCCACCAGTCCAAAATAGAAAACTATCAATTTTGAAAATGAGTATGCGTGAGTCCAAACAACAATTACAAAATCTGATGAACTCACAATTTCACCACCAATCCAAGACAACACTTCATCTTTTCAACAAAACAATGAAATAATCAACTATGAAAAGATGCTTGAAGCCATGACTCAGGCTCAAACGCTCGTAATCGTGACATAGATATGATGGTCCAATCTCTATGTTCTCACCGTTTGACCAATTCTGATGTCGCTAACCATTCTATTAGAGCCGAAGAGTCATGTTGTCTTGAAAAACAAGGTTCCATTTTAGAACAATTATTTGAACTTGTCCAAACCCTAAAATTGAAAGAGACATTGAGAGTTTGGCAAGTTATCCTTTTCCTGAAATTGAACTTGAAAATGAATATGATCATGAACCTCAACTTAGTGATTCAATTCTACTTCCTGATTCAATTATGACTCCAGTATTTTCACCTGATTTCAACCTCTTTCCCGAGTCAACATTGGATCCTGTGCCAATTCATCATGAAATTGAATCACCCATCTTTGATGATCATATTAAACTTGACCAATTTTACACTTTTGAAAGTCCTATTGATAAATTGGTAAGTTCTCATTTTTATGACATTGAACTCAATGAGAAATGTGACTTAGATTCTCAAATCTGTGATCCAGTTCAAATTTCCGAATCAATATTGACTCCTGTTTTGTTACCTGACTTGAGTAATATTTTAGAGTCAGTTTTGATTTCCACACCTATCATTCTTGAACTTGAATCACCAATATTATGTCACATTCCATTGTTGGAAAATAAATGTGGACTTGAGTTTCAACTTCTTGACTTTGACCCACTTCCTGAACCAATTTCGACTCCTGAACCTTTACTTGACTTAAGTCGTCTTCCTGAGTCGGTATTAGTTCATGTACTTCTTGAGTCCAAGTCAATCATTCTATCTTTTCACAATCCATTTTGGGACAAGGCCGTTGACAAATTTGACTCCAAAATTAATTATGAAATTTGAAAATTAGATGGGGTCAAATATTTAATAAAAATTATTCATGCATATATCATTTTAGTGGGTTATATTAGAGAAATTTCTGGTGGGTTCCTCCGAACTCCACGAAAAGTCGATTGGGCCGTATTTCGTGGACCAATCAGACCACGACCCGAACCACCACCTTAAGGTAACATTTTTCTTCCCTTTCTTCTTTTTCATGCATCTATGCATTAATTCATACATTGAGGACAATGCATGAGATAGGTGTGGGGAAGGGTTCTAACATAACTTAGGTTTTCTTTTCTTTTTATAAAAAAAAATTTAATATTTTCTTTACTTTTAAAAACTTTTTGAAAATAGAAACAATATTTTGACATATGTTTTATAAGAAATTAAGTCAATTTTAAGGAATAGAAAAATCAAAATTAGGATTTCTTAAATTGGTCAAAATAAGATTATTTGTTTGATTTTTAGGGTTAGGATGATAGTTTGTCAAAGTAATTTAGTCTTGATCTTTGCCTTAATGAAATATGCACACTTTATACACTTACACACTTAGGGTTCAAAAACAAAGATTCTTATGCCTTATATATTAAAAAGAAAAAAAGAAAAAAAAATCTATGAACAAATCTAATTATTGATTAGCTAGGTACTTTGGCCTAAGCAAGCCTTAGTATTTATGCGAAAGATGATTAGATAAGTTTGAGAAAATATATATATAAAAATCCTCTGATTAAGCTGGGTATTTGTGCCTAATAAAGCATATGTATCCACGCCTAAAAGGGGTTCATATAATAAAATCCTTAGTTTTGTGGCCTTATTTGCTCGAGTCCTTAAGTCCTTGGGGTGTTTTCTCACCCGGTGCCCTAAGACCGTTTGGTTTGGGAGTCATCGATTAAAGGCTCGTTACATGGGCAAATTAGAAAGCCTAATAGAACTAAGGAATAATACCAAAAATATATATATATATATATATATATATATATATATATATATAAATAAGGCATAAGAGTTAGAATTAACGAACCCTTAGTCAAACTTCACAGTCACAAGGTGCATATGACTTAGGGTAAAGTAATAGACTAAATGAGAAGTACAATTTGACTCCTTACTTTGATTGATAACAAATTTTTGAATAGAGACTAAATTTAAGAATGAAAAATTCAGTTTTCCTATAACTTATAGATTACTTAAGTCTTACAATTATATTTCAAATATTTTTTTCTTTCAAAATGCTTTTTGAAAATACTAACTCTTTGTTTCTCTTTCTTTATGGATTTTGTGGGTGTAATCCACTGAAAACCCTCACGAGACAAAACTCGTCCTCTAGGAGAAGCCTAGAGGTTTAACGGCTTGTTGTACATGCTCAGTGCAATCGAATGACCTGCGAAAGTGGTCTAATAATCCTTAGTATAGTTTAGTTATTTTGCTCGAGGACGAGCAAAAGATAGGCATGGAAGTGTGATTGGTCACTAATATTGCACATTTATTATCATATTCTCCTACTTATTATAGAATAAACTCTGCATTTTTTTAATTAAATGTTTAATTAATTTGCAGGCCTATTCTAAAAGAGAATGAAGAGAAATGAGCCCAAAAGCCCACCAAATTCTAACTTAATTCAGAATAAATTCGAAATTAAGGAATCAGGGCAAAATCTTGGCATATCAGAGAGGTTGAAAATCGGTTGAGAAGAATCCTCCCTAAATCGATCGGTTAAAGCCAAGGATCAAAGGCCATTTCGTCAAAATCTCGGACTTAAACGAGAAAACCAACTGAAGATAAAGGCAGAACGCAAAACCAGGGAATTCCACCAACAGGGTGTGGCCACCTGGCCACACCCTGGCCACGGAAACGTGGCCAAAGCCGCGTTTCCGTGGCTTTGTTAGGGAGTTAGGGGAGCGTTTGCTCCCCCTATCTTCTCACACCTCTCCCCTCTGGGTTTTTGCCTATAAAAGGGCATGATGTTTACTGAAAATGGGACGACCATGCAGAGATAGGATTTAGTCCAATTTTCATTCTTTGTAGTATAGGTTTTTGTTTTCTTTTTATGTAATTTTAATTTGTATGTAAGCTTAGGTTAGATTAAGATTCATGTAAGTAAGGGAGAGAGGCTTATGTTGAGAGTGACATCGATGTACCCTCCTCCTTTCTTCCATCGTTTCTGCAAGCATTAAAAGGTAAATTTTTTTTATTTGTCTCTTTACTTTTGCTTTCTTTTTCTTGTTTCTACTTTACCTCTTTTTGGTTTTGATGAGCATTATTTGTGTGAGTGCCAACGATAATTCATGATGATGTTCTCCTCCTCAAGACTCCATATCACTTCATTCTTGTTCGTCTTGATGATATAATGCGAATGGGGACTGAGTTCGATCCTATGGCTTATGCATTGAACGCCTCCAAAGTAAGGTAGAACATGCAAGGGTTCCAGGTAAATCATCAACCAAACTAGGTAAGTATTTCTTTGATCTTCTTTCTTTTCTTTTTCTTTAGTTTAAATCACCATCACCCACTTCTTTCATCACTCCTTTTCCATTTCTTTGTAAATAATCATTCTCCATTTTTCTCCACCTTCTCCATCTATCGCTTTCTTTCTAACTTAACCTAACTCTTTTTCATTTTCATTTCTTAAAATAAAGAAGAACTTCGTTTTCTTCACAAAGATTTCAATACGAACCTTGAACGCTTCTATCGCTAACCCTCCTTGTGGATCACGACCCGCATAGCCACTTGCTATTGCGGTAGAATTGAGCACTTGCACTCTTCATTTCAAATCTGAAATTTTGTATTCTTGTGTGAGGTTCAAGTTCAATCATTTTCTCATGAGCTTGAGCTATTCATTGTAAAGTCTATCCTCTAAGATCTTATATTGTGAGAGGTGTTGTTAGTGATCTTTGTGGTCATTAAGTGTCGTACCCTTGTTTTCTCTTTGGGTTTGTGCCTTGGATTTGTGCCTTAGCTTTGCGCTTCCCTCTTGCATAGAGGAGTTGGCTTTGTGCCCATCTCTTGTGTAGAGATCATTGGCTTTATGCCTCCTCTTGTATAGAGGATTGAGGTTTGTATCCTGTGTAGAGTTCCTTAGTGGAGATAGTAGAAATCCTTCACGCAGTGAAAGCGGGGACCTAAAGCAAGTGGCTCGAACTCAAAACATATCCTTGTGTGTGTTTGGCTATCTTACACAACACTACTCTCTTTATATCTCACATTGTTAGAATTGTTCATCTATACATACTTGATATTGTACTTATACTTGTATCAATCCAAGAGTTTCCTCAACCCTTAATCTAGAGGAATCTTATGGAGAAGTTTTAGATCCCTTCGCCGGGAATTCAGCTTCGCTCTTTGGATATCACTTGTGATTAATTTTGTTAGTATAAAAGTTTTTAATTTCAAGGTTAAAGGACTGCTCGATGATGGATCCTTCTGGAGTAGTTAGGACAATCCTGATGCATGCGCCCTTACTATTTGAAGCTCTGTCCAACCCTCTAGTAAGTCAGCGTGCTCTACAGATCCCAAGGTGAAATCAGCTATAAAGTCAGCTAAGACCTAGTTGATCGCTGTCCTTGGCTCATATCTAAGTCCGTAGGGGCTTATCTCCAATGACCATTTTGATATCCTCCCAGTTGCTTATGGGTTTTCTTCTAGGTTTTCTATGAGGCTTCTCAGGGGGTGTTCTGTGAGGATTATGATCGAGAAGGTTTGAAAGTAGTGCTTAAGCTTCCTTAAAATGATAAAGAGGGTGGGTACTAAGTTCTCTAGCCTTTGGTATCAGGTTTGCAGGCCGTTCATGGAGTGATTGATGTAATACATCGGCTTCTGACCCCTGTCTTCTTGAACCAAGGCTCCGCTCATAGCTGAATCCGATACGGCAAAGTATAGGTATAGCGTTTCTTCGAGGAAGGCTTTGATAGCAGGTTTGGTGTAGACAAGTATTTTTTTCATCCTTGGAAGGCTGTCTCGCATTCCTCGTTCCAGCAGAAGTTGGCCCCATTCTTCTTCAAGGCTTGAAAAAAGGGCCTGCATTTGTCCGTGGATTGGCTGATGAATCGATTGAGGGTTGCAAGACGTCTATTCAGCATCTAGACCTCCTTCACACAAGTGGGTGACTTCATATTTAAGATTGCAGATATCTAGGCGAGGTCAGCTTCGATGCCCAGTTGAGTGACTAGATATCCCAAAAACTTTCCAGAGTCTGCCTCGAATGTGCACTTCTCGGGGTTGAGCTTCATCTTGTATTGCCTAAGGAGATCAAAGGCTTTGACTAGGTGTTAGAGGTGATTCATGCGTTGTACTCTTTTTACCAACATATCATCAACATATACTTTGATGGTGCCCCCGATCAAATCCTTGAAGACTTTGTTGACCATTCACTGGAAAGTGGCCTCAGCGTGCTTGAGTCCAAAATGAATTAACTTGTAGTAGTAGTTCTCCAACTGGTAGTGAAGGCGATTTTGTCTCGTTTGATAGGTGTATTTTTGTTTGATTGTAGCCGAAATAAGCGTACATGAAGCTGAGGAGCTCGTGGTCCGCCGTCACCTCTACTAGTTGGGCAATCCTCGGAGGGGGATAATTGTCCTTCAGGCAAGTTTCATTGAGGTTGGTGAAGTCGATGCGGACTCTCCATTTCCCATTCTTTTTCTTCATGAGGACGGGATTACAGAGCCAGTTGGGGTAGAACGTCTATCGTATGAAGCCAGCTTGAAGTAGGCGATCAATTTCATCATTGATGGCATGACTCCTTTCTTTATTTATTCTCATAGGCTTCTACTTCACTGGCTTGGCATATGTCTTGATAAAGAGCTTATGACAGATGATCTCGGGGTCAATTCCCTACATGTTGGTGGTGGGACTACATGAAACATCTAAATTCTCTAACAAGAATTGTTTGAACAATGTCTTCTCATGCGAGTGCAGGTCAGAGCTGATTCGGAGTGTCTGTTATGGGTGATATGGGTCCACACTGAATGTCTCGGGCTACTTCTCAGTCTTCAATCGGGATTCTCTGACTCGTTGGGGGAGTTGGGATCTTGGCTTTCACCGTACTACGATTGCTATTGATCAACAATCCTCTTTTGCTTTTTATCCATAGGAGATTCTTCATGAGAGCCTACTCGGGAGGTCCTTTGTACCCAACCTAACTTCTTTCGGGCTACCGCAGTGGCCGTCCTTGCCATCACTTGGTCACCTATAATGCTGGTCATTCTAGATGGTATGGGGTACCTTAGTAGTTGATGATGAGTGGACGGGAGTGCTCTCATCATGTGGATCCATGATCTCCCAAAGATGAAATTGTATGGTGAGTGGACGTCAAGGATACAAAAATCTGTGACAACATTGAACGGATCTGCACGGACCGAGAACTTGACCGTGCTGGGGACACGGGCCTCGCTCCCGTCGAATTCATAGAGGAGTGAATGGGTCTAGGGGGATGATCAACTTTCGGGCCAGCTCGGGAGTGTCGTCCATTTGATGTAGAGCGTGGTCATAAAGGATATTGACACTACTCCCCATCAACTAAGATCGTCGACACTTTGCAGCAACCAATATGTACAGGCATGACCAAAGCATCATTATGTAGGAAGTGCATGAAATGGGAGTCTTCTTTCGAGAAAAGACTGGCCTGCAAGGAGATGTGGGTGGGTGAGTCACCACTGCTGGGTAGTTGTCTTTCCAGGCTTCATTGACGGAGAGGATTCTCTCCTTGGTGATGGTGCCTTCTACCAGTGAGTTTTTGAAGACAACTTTTACCTCCTTATATTGGACGAGGGTGCTACTCGCACATTTGTCTATGGTCTCTGGCTGCCTCTGCACTATAATCTTCGAGGGTAGTCCTGGGTTGAGGATGAACCCTTGGAGGTATCCTTCATTGACTAAATCCTACAGGTGTCGTCTGAGGGTTCAAAAATCCACTGTGAGGTGGCCCCTCCCTTCGTGGAAGGCACAGTAGTCATTGGACCCAGGTCCCCTCAGGTTCGGTGAAAGTGGTCTGGTTGGGCGCCTGACCCAAGGCTGGTCTGTGATTGTGTTGAAAATATGGTCGATGGGTACCTTAAACAGAACATGGTTGGACTCTCCTTCACTCCCCTTGCTGGGTTCGGTAGCGCATCTGGCAGGCTTATGTATAGCAAAGGAATTGTGGCTTGGGCTCTTCCTCAGGGGGAACTGTGGCTTGGGCTTTTCGACCTCGGGATCCTGTCTCGGGGGATGACCGAAGGCAGCTCGGGTCACCGCTTCAATCTGTATGTACTTCTGCACCTGGATAAGGATATTCCGCATCTTGGTGACATCATTCTTCACTAGATATTTGTAGAAGGGGTTGGTGACATGCAGCCAAGTTGATGAAGGCGGCAACGATTACGTCCTCATTACAATTGTATACTAGGGCCATCTGGCTTTGAAAGTAGTTGACATAGTTTTTTCGGCTTTCCTCGAATTTCATCTTGACCGTAAGGAGATGGTTGCTACTCCTCTGGAATTCTCTCCTAGAATCAAACTGGTTATAAAATATGTCAGTCACATCATGGAAGCTCTAGAGTGAATTCTTCAGGAGCAAGTAAAACCAATTGTAGCCGGCTCCCTTGAGGCTGGACGGGAAGGCGATGAAAGCCATCGTGAGCGTAGACCTCCATTTTGTCCTGGTACTGACGAAGATGTAGGAGAGTGTCAGAGGTTCCAGAATAGTGGCCGAATGTCGGCATCACAAACTTTTTCTGGAAGATAAGCATGGTGATTTTCCTCGACAGTGGTGAGTCAGAGGGCCTCAAGCCATTGTACTCCATCCCTTTTGAAAACTACTGGCTCATTTGGTTGAGCCGCTTCTGGACTAGATCCGCGATGTCCTTTATGCGAGGGAACAATGGGGTTCAGGGACGCCCAGAGTCCCCAGAATTCGCAACATCATCGGAGGTCTCTGATCAGTTGTGCCTTGAGCTTTCGGTGGAGTGGTCGGATTCCCGAGTGCGCATTGGTGACGAGGGAATCTATGTATTTCCTTCCGCAGTAGGGGAAGATTGCGACTTCCACAGTGACTCAACTGGTTTGAGTAGGCGTCTCTAGGCACGGATCTCTACATCTTTTTCATGATCAGTTGACTCATGGAGTCGGATCATTTCTGTTTGCTGGTCCTCCATCTGCTTTCGCAGGGTGGAAAGATTTGAAGGAGTTGCTCGTTATTGAGTTGGGATTTAGGTTCGGCGACCTACATCCTCCATGGCGATGCGAAGTTTGAATGAGAATCTTTAGCATCAGAGATATGGATGTCGGATAGTTGGGCTGACGATTTGTAGGCTCAGTCACTTTGATGGTTTTCCCCTTTCCTTTGCGAACGGTGGGGGCAGCGGTTGTAGCCTGGTTGACATTCTTCTTCAATGGAGCCATACCTATCGTGGGAGGTTGTTTAGAGGATGGGTTAGGGCATTGAATGGAGAGAGATCCTGAGTATGGATATACAATAGCTCTCAACGAAAGAACCAAATACTCTGGGTAATTTCCTAAGGAATTAATCCACACACCAAATTATGAAGATGGATCAAATAAATCTCTAAAAAGGCAACGTAAAAACAACAAATTACGTGGAAACCAGAATGGGAGAAAACCACGGAGGGAGAGAGAGAATCAACTATAACAATAGCGATTACAATGGCGTTCTCTATTGTGCTAGGGCTTCTGAGATCGAACCCTTTCTATGTTGGAAGGGCTCTCCTATTTATACAGGTCATGTTTATTGGATAAAGTTGTGGAATATAATCACATTTAAATACTTGACCACTTATCAAGGAGGCGGTTAAAGCTAAACATCTAGGTTGGAACCGGTTGGGTGATAGTCCAGCTTTATCTAGTAGTCGTTGTCTAGTTATAGGCACAGTTGATTCTCAGGTTGCAATTGTTGAGTTCAAATGAAGATTTGGCGTATAAATAGGATACATGTACCTGATTTTATCCCTTTCTTCTGAACTGCTTGGAGTTTGAGATGATGAAGGAATCACGCTCGGAAGTTTTGAAAGCGGCCACATGTCACTCTCCTGTTTGGTGCCAGATGACACGTTGCGTGATCTCGAAGAGGTCAGAAACTGACCAATGCAATGTGCTTACACTTGTATTGAACTAAGATAGAATTAAGCACCTCAACTCTTAATCAAGAGGATTCTTGAGGAGAAGTCTAGAGCCCTTCACCAGAAATCGGCTTCACTCTTTGGTTATCACTTGTGTGTTGAATTTGTTAGTGTAAAGTTTTAAATTCCGCATTCGATTAACACATCACCTATTCACTTCCCCCCTCTAGGTAATTTTCACCTATTAATTAGTTAACCAAGTAAATTAGTAAATTGGTGATTTTCAACCATTAGTTAGTAGACCCCGCAAACTACCCTAAATACCATTATACTTTACACACCAAATTTAAGTGTAAAACCCCAGTTATACCCCCAATTTGAAATTAATTCCCCCTTTTCCCATCTCAAACCCCAGTTCCTCCCTCTCCTTCTCCCTCACTCCTCCCGTCGATCTCCCACCTCCCTCACAACCCTCCTTGTAGAATAAGCCCCGACATAAGTGTATATGTGTTTAGAAATAGACATCTTTTAAATTTCTCAGAGCAAATAAAATAATCCATAAGCCCAAATAAGAGTCATTTCTTTGAGATTTATTCCTAGTAAACAAATCACCCTTAATATTGATATACCACTTGAAAAGGGCTGACAAAAAGAGATATTTGGGAAGGTGGATTAAAACAAAAAATTACCTTGGTAACATATGTAGCAACATGCATAGAGCTGGAAAGCTGCATCAAAATGAAGTGTTGTAGTTAACACTTCACATTTATAGAAACCTGACCAATGTTCACAATCCACAGAGAAAAAGTTTTAATTAGCATTAACTAATCATCAAAACTGACCTCTGTTCATCCAACCAACTATCATTAACTACAAAAGGAAAAATTGTAAAGCAATCTGGCAATGAGATTTCTTGTGTTACATTCCATCTAACTTTGCCTCAATCAAGGGAACCTTGTGTGTAAAGTGGAATGACTATGAAGCTGGGGTGAATCTTTCACCGATTTGGAATCATGCCCTTATGGAGTTTAAACGGAGTTGAGTTTGATTTCTTCAGCATACAAAGGTTTTAAATATAAATTGATGGCTTCATTAACTGCAGGCCAATGTGGCATAATAGTTAGCGTGCTTGATTCAAGCACTAGTGACCGGGTTCGTTTTCCAGTATCACACGTTTATTTATGTTTTTAGTTTTTAAATTTTTTTTAAAGATTGAACGATGTGGGCTTTGGGCCTTTGGGCTCAGAAGTTAAATAAATGGAGATGAAAAGAGAAAAGAGGAGTGATGTAGGCCTGGGCTTTGGGCTGGGCTGGCCAAGGCAAAGAGAAAAAGAAGAGAAAATAGAAATTGTTGGACTTGAGCTTGGCTTATTCTTTTACTTATTCCATGATAATAATTACATTTTTTTAAAATTATAAATTATAAGTAATTAGAGTTTTTATTACAATTACAAAATTATAAGTAATTATAAATTATGTTATAATTATTAAATTAGTAATGATGATTATCAGATATTGATATAATTATAATTATTACAAGATAATAAGTAGTTCTTTAAATTTTTCATTAATTAAATAATTTCCAAGTTGATAATTTTTAATGACTATATTATAAATTGTGATAGTAATAATTAATAAATTATTTTTTTAAAAAAATTAATAATGAGATGTCATAAACTATATTATAAAATAAAATTTTATGAGAGAAAGATATATATATATATATATATATATATATATATATATATAGAGATAGAGAGAGAGAGAGAGAGAGAGAGAGAGGAGAGGATGGTGGTGCAGTGGAGGCGGTGAGGTGGAGGGCGCGTGGAGGAGTTGGATTGGCAGCAAGAAGAAAAGGCAGGAAACGGAGAGAAATGAGGGAAAAGAAAAAAAAAAGAAAAGTAAAGGAATTGGGATGGACCTCTTGGGCTTGGTTCAAAGAAAATGAGAGGAAAAGAGAGGGAAAAAGAGAGTAGGCCGGGTTCATATGTGGGCTAAGAATATTAAGAATAATTATAACTTGTTATTATTATTATCATTGTTATTTGAAAAATTTTGCTACAACTGCCTACTTTCCTTCATGATTAGAAAAAACTCAGCTTCATAATTTTTCTGCGCTACATTCTAATCCACATTGTTATAAACTAATTCCTCTCAATAACCACTTCTTTATATATTTTTATTTTCTATTTTACCCTTCCCCATCATCAACAACATTGCTCTCCTCTCAACCTTGACCCCAACGCAAAGTTATTCGCGGGTCGACCTGTGCGGCCAGGTTACTGTAAGGGTTGGAGGAGGTGAGAGCCCCCTCCTGGGCTCAGGGGTAGAGTCTCCAGATTTTTTTTGGATTGACCTTTTGCAGGTATCGTCTGCTCATGCTCGTGATGAGTTTTGTTTATGTTTAGATCTGGAAAGCATTAGGAATCATTTGATGTCAGTGGACATGGTCTACTGATAATGGCAATGCTGATATGAGGATTGTGACTCATGATCGCAATCCTCTGTGAGGACTGACTCAGAAATAGGGCATTTTGTGAGGACTGCGATCATGATCGTAGCCCTAATAAAGAGGACTACGATTATAATCACAGTCCTCACAAAAACTCAAAAATAAAATATTTTGTGAGGACTATAACTCGCATTCCTCTTTTTTGCACTGTGACCATGGTCGCAGCCCACATAAAGACTCAAATATAGGACATTTTTGTGAATACTGCAATCATGATCACTGTCATAATAAAGAGGATTACGATCCTGGTAGCAATCCTATAAGCTTCAGAAACATGACTTTTTTATGAGAACTGAAGCTATAGTCGTAGTTCTCATAAATAGTACATTTTGTGAGGAGTACGATAATGATCGTAGTCCTTATAAATAAGGTTGTGATCATTTTGTGAGGATTACGATCATTTTCGTAGTCTTCAGAAATTGGGCATTTTCGAACCAGTCCCTTTTCTGAAGCGGTTACTTAGGAGTATTTTCGTCTTTCATCACTGATAAGCGCTTCAGCGCTTGATACGTGAGTGTACATCCTTAGTTTAAAAAAAGAGGTGTCTGATTTGAATAAAATTATGAAGTTGAGTTTTTTTCGAAATACGATTTTATATAGGGGCTGTAGCGAAATGACCCTTATTATTAATAATTAATAATAATTAGTATTATAGCCATATTCACACACATCACAAATATTTTAGCAGTATTTCTGACCTAAAATATTTTTGAATAAATTTTTTTTATATAAATATATTTATCAATATTTTTTATATATACAAATTCCCAGAGAAATATATATACAAGTGTACATGTATTTGTTAAATATAAAATTTATTTATATGAAATACATATTTTTACATAACAAAATATTTACACAACATGAAGAATAATATAATTTATTTATTAACATAATTTTATTACAACACAGATAATTTGATTAATTATATAATTATAAGTTATTAGATAAATACAAATATCTATATAATTATTTAAATCTTTCAAAATTTTCATTAAACTGATGAGTTCTAACCATTTGCCAGCCGGGGGCGCTTGCTAGTTATGAAGATGGCTAGAGATAAATCTCCTTCACGTGGCTTCTACAGGATCCTCTTGCCTGGATTCTCTCTGAGACTTGTAGTTGTGGGTCTCTCACCCCTGCATTATGTCTCCTTTTTGTTTAATTTAGCTTTACTCTCTTCATAATCTTTGGAAGAAATTCCTTCTGCTTTTGCAAATCCCATTGTCAAGGGGAAGAAATGCAGAACAAAAGCTACAGTAGTGAATCCAAATGACAAATCATGGCACGTCAATGTTCACAGAGACAAGCAACAACTACATTTGGGTGGAGCTAGTTGGCTAGACCTTGCACATGTACACAATTTAATGCCTGGATACTTCATGGAATTCCTCTACAGAGGCAACATGGTGTTCAGTTTTCGAGCATTCCATCTCAGCGCATGCGAGATAACTATTCTTCAATGAACACAAACAAGAAGAAGAAAAAGTCCAGTATGGTTTCTGATTTATGCTTTCAAGTATATATGTGACATCAAATTTTCTGCATAGTTAATTGTTTTCTGCAAACATAAGCATGCTTTGAGGCCACCATAACTAATTAAACGGCCAGAAGGAGTCACATGGTGAGACTCTCAGTGAACATTTTAGATTCATCAGTAGTATTACTTGCTTAACAATGTTTCAACCTGTACAGTTCCAATGGGCTTTGTAGCATTAATTGGACTTCTCGGCCAGACGGAAGTGATCCTCGGGGATCTGGAGGGGCGGTCATGAGCCCGTTCAGATTAGCTACAGCAACTCGAAACCGGTGAGCTGCAATATGGCTTATGGCCGGCACAAGTTCGTTTGCGATGACGAGTTGAAGAGGGTAGATAAATGCATCATTGAGATGGCAAGCGAAGCTTTGAGGTTGAAGAAGAAATATGGTATAGGGATTGCGTGTATAATAACTAAATGTTATGGTAAAATTGTAATATTTGAAAAGTTAATTTTATATTTTAAACTTTTCATTTTGAGAATAAAACTGTTCAAGAAAATTTTAACTTCAATTTTTGGTTACTTATCACTTCTTTGGTTTTAAATAACCACACTCAAGTTATTGAGATTTAGAAGATTTCGGGGGTATGTTTTCAATATTAAATATTTGGAGGTAAATTTCTAAATACTAAATATTTGAATGTTATATATCTAAAATAACCCAGAATAAAACGAAGGAACTATTGAAAGAGAAGTATCAAAGGAAAAAAAAATCATGAACTTAAAATAGCACAAACTTGATTTAAAAAAAAAAAAGCTATCATAAAAGAGGATAAGAGGATTATAAAAAGGGGGCATGTCAAACCATAATTAGGAAAAAAAAATTCAGCTTTATAATTTTATTCGCTTCAGCCACTTTCTTTTTCTAAGTAAGTGTGTGTGCCTACGTGTCAAGCGTTGAAGTGCTCATTAGTGGTGAAAGACGAAAATGTCCTTAAGTAATTGCTTCAAAAAAGTACACTGCTTTGAAAATACCCTATTTCTGAAGACTACGATTATGATCGCAGTCCTTATAAAATGATTGCAGTATAGAAGACTGTGACTATGATCACAGTCCTCAAAAATGATCGCAGTTTCATTTCTGAGGACTGCGATCATGATCACAGTCTTTACAAAATGCACTATTTAGGAGAACTCCGATCATGATCGTAGTCCTCACAAAAACATCGTGTTCTGGGTCTTCATAGGATTGCAACCATGATCTTAGTCTTTTTTATTAGGACGGCGACCATGATCTCAGTATTCACATAAATATCCCATGTTTGAGTCTTTCGCAGTCCTCACAAAATGCCCAATTTTTGAGTTTTTGTAAGTACTACGATCATGATCGCAACCTCTTTATTATTACTACGACTATGATCGCAGTCTGCACAAAATGCCCTATTTATGAGTCACTCCTCACAGAGACTGCGATCATGAGTCATAATCCTCATATCAGTATTGACATCATCAGACCCCCGTTCACTGACATCGAATGATTCATAATGCTTTTTAGATCTAAACATAAACAAAAAGGCACCGTGTAAGATAAGGAAGCATTTAATATTACATCTTTCTTGACAATGATGGACATTGCGAAGGATAGAGAGATGCGTTTACTTGGCAAGTCAAGCAAACATGAAAAGATTTGGGATCTTAGCTGCTTCATTTAGAATCTGACCCATTATCTTCCCTACTTGAGGGCAAGCTATCAGCCACTAATCACAGTTCTGATGGTGGTTTTAGTGAATAAAACATAAATGCAGAAAGCAAAATAAAATAAAGGATCTCTTTAAGAAAGAGCAAATGAAGTAGCCTTGAAGGCTGAATGAAGAACACTGCACACCGAGCCATCAAGGCTCTCTCTGAACACCCATCTTATTAATCTTAATGTAAATTCCATCATTTCATATGAAACAAGGCACACATCTTACAATGAAATAAACAAAAACAACAACAACAAAAGTAAACAACGACTAACTAGCAGTTTCTAATGATACTGCTTCTCTGCTAAACTAAAAAGATTTAACAGTACCAAAAAGCAAAGCTTTCAACTAGAATCCCCCGCCAATCTTAAATATGTAAAGTTTGTGGATTGCACCCAGCGGACCAAAGCTAAACTCACTAGATGTAAGTATTGCACAAATGACATTCTATATTAAACCACTCATGAAATAAGGTACATGAGACACCATCTGAAAACACTACTTCAGCTCATAGGCTTTATTCATGCATGGTGTTCTATCATCTAACTCCAATATAACAAAATTAACCTACCATTCTTGTTCCTCCACAATAATTCATCTCATTTATTCCTCTCAGATTAGAATAGAGAAGCAATCCCAATCATATCCATATGTCAGATGTGCAGTCACCTCCCGGATACCGCATATCATGGGCAAGCGACGGACCATCAGGTTCAGACCCAAAATCCACAAAGAAGTCTGGGTTCACTGACAGACCTCCGTTCTCTGTGTCCACATCGATCTGCAGCATATGGGAACCCTTCTCTATAACACAGGGTAAAACTGTTTATCCCATACACTTAACAGGGAATTGGTTACATAGAGCCTCTTGCCGTCTAAGCTCAACTGTATCATCTGTGGCCCTCCTCTCAACTTGTTACCCTGAGAGAAAGAAAATGAAGCTGGATTGTTTTATGACACCGTGAGGGTAAACAACATAGATAAGTGGTCAGATGCATCAAACAAATCAGATAATGCAGACTAGTAATTTCTCAAAGAAAGGTCTTTGGCCAACAGTTTGTTACATGTATCTGAAATATATGAACTTCCGAGAGCAATGCATTTCCCATTAACAAAAAAGAATCAAGTCTTCCTTCATCTAGACTCATTCCTCGCTTGCAAAATATTTTACTCTATAGTCCATAACAGAATAATCTGTAATGCATTATAAGTTTTAACTATGAAAATGCTCTATAATAGTAATTGTAATATACTAGAAGGTAATTAATTGAGGAAGGATAATGCTGACCTTGACCTCAGGCACATGAAACTGCAACTCCTCCCCATCCTCTGTTACATAAACAATACTGCTACCCTTCTGAAGCTGTCCTCCCACCCACACCTGCCCAGTCAAGACAGGCTTGCTAGGGTTCTCAATGTTGTACTGTCTGATATCTCCATGCAGCCAGTTCACAAAGTATAAGAACCGGTCATCCAGAGAAATGAGAAAACTTGTTATCAGCCCAGGCATTTCAGGTAGTATCCAGTTCTTTACCTTCAATGGTTTCACAGATATTGCAACCTGCAATAACAAGTTCCAAGAGTAGTGACAAGTTCAGCGTTAAAGAGAAATTAAGCAATCCAGAAATATTTGGAACTGGTCCGTAAAATTAATTGTAAATTAGATAGATATAATTGCTTTAATTTTTAAATACCAGGATTACATTTAACAAATCTATATCAGGCAGATTAAAATCTCTGTATTTATTGACATCAGCCAACGGTTTCTAGTATCAATATTGTCAATATTAGCTGGCAATATTTCCTATTAGATGTTAGATATTATAAGTATCGATAAATTAGTTAGCCCCATCCTTTTCCTCAAAAAAAAGAAAAAAATAAAATAAAAAGAAAACAAAGAAAATAAAAAGAAAACAAAAAGGAAAAGAAACACACGTGCGGCATAAAAGAAAAGGGAAGCATACCCATCCAAATATCGTACCCCCATCACTATATACTACAAACCAAAGCTCACCATTTAATCTGGTAACACTGCTCCGAACATCTAAGATTACACAATTTGGCAAGAGTCTATAATTGAAGATTTAAGAGTACCACAGAATAAAGGTGAACAATTAACGAACATCTACCTCATGTCCCCAGGATCCATCTGATGTCTTGAAAAATCTCACCATGTTGGTGGTCAAAGCACAACCCACAAAGCCAATATCTTTGGAAGGGTCGTGGAGAAACCTAATCTGCAAATAAGTAGTATAACTTTAGATTGTAATCTGTTAGGCCAAATTTGTGATTATAGAACTTCAGGTAAAGCCAATACTAACTTCTAAAGGTAAATGCCCTATGCTGCCCAGGTCTATTGTCTGCTTTAATTCACCATCGGGCCAGCTGTATACATGCAGGTGTCTTCCATATAGCCCATCTGAAACATGCTGATGGTTGAACCCTTTCGTGAAGGCTGCAGGAGCTCCAAATGATGAGCTAATCATAGTTTTATGTCGGGGTTGATACCAGAAATCAAAACCAAAAAGTGGGCAGTGGCCTGGTTTTTCCCACCTGAGAAGCAGATGTATGCAGTTATGCAATGTAGAATAGGTAAATAAACTTTGTCAATATGACCATGAAATAATTTAAGGTGATTAAAACATGCTGAATCTCATCATTGTCATGTTACAAATAAAAGGAAGAACAAAAGCATAAATATGCGAAGGGGCAAAAAGTATTAAATATTGTAAAGATATTGTCTCAGATGAATGAAACAAGGCAATGTGGTGGGGATAATGTCAAGGGCAAGTTTCTACAAAAAAAAAAAAAAAATAAAGCTGCAAATTTATGTGGTTCACAATGTTAAGCAATAAACATGATCCAAGAAAACAATCAATATATAGAACTGAGAACTTAGAGATGGTACGCCTGGAAAAACGGCAAGGAAAGAAATAAATGTTTTAGATAAGACAGAAGAGATATAAACCTAAAACTTTATGTGGTTCACAATGTTCAGCAATAAACATGATCCAAGCAAACAATCAGAATATGAAATTGAGAATTACAAGATGTTAAGTTAGAAAAACTAGGAAGGTAAGGCCGGAAATAAAGATTTTAGAGGAATATTTTCTTGTTATATTTTAGTTGTTAAATTATTTGTGAGTAAGTTGTTAGTTTAGTTGTTAAATTATTTGTGAGTCAGTTGTTGGTTAAAGTCTTTATATATTTCTATTTATTTTTTGTTAGTTAAAGTCTTTATATATTTCTATTTTATTTTTTAGGATTTTTCTGGGATTTTTGGGTTGTTCGCAGCCTTTTAAACTGAAGAATTTTTAATAATCTTTTAATGTTGACCCCATATACGTTTATGTTAGGGATGCCCCTAGAATATAGGATGATATTGCTTTTTATTGATTAATGAATATTATTAGAAGTTTCCTCCATTGATTTTATGCGTAATGCATTATTGCGTCGGAAATCCATATCTGGTGTGATGTCAAATCTAAGTCATAAAGCTCATGACCATGATTTAAAATTTTGATATAGGCCAATAACTTTAGTATCAATATCGTCAATATTGGCCGTCAATATCTTGGTCATTTCAGCAACATCAGCCATGATATCATCCAATATTATAGGGCATATTTGAAACAAAAAGAAACTTTCAGTTCTGGTGGGTCCTCACTTTGTGACCAATCATGGACTATGTGGTCGAATTGGATGCCAGTACATGCTCAAACCAATCCCTTTATTTATTTTTGAAAATTGACTAACGGACTAATTATGCTAGATCTACTGAATCTTCAAGTTCATGCAGGTGAAGGACATACAGGAATGCCATTAGCAAAGGAGGTGGCCCTCAATAGAGCTGAATGGACAAACAAAGATTAGGAGGTGGCTGTTAACAGGTAATAAGCATTTTGTGGAGTGATAAAACATTTTGAAACGTCCAGAGAAAACTTTGCATGTAGTAGAAGAATACAAGAAATGCTTCAAATATGCTACAAAGACGAGTAATATATATAAAGAAGAAACTCCAAAACTTTTAAATAAGGGTCACAATATTTCAGCATCAATAAAAGAATAGACTAAACAAAAGTAGTGATTCTTTGATAATTCAACAGTATACAGAATTACCAATTAGGTTACTGTACCAAAACTAAAAGATGAAAAGGAGGGATAAACATAATATTAGCCACAACTTTCAAGTTAATATTCTTCTCAAAGTAGGTAAAAACTTAATGTTAAACATTGAACTAAATCCAGTTCTCTCCCCCAAAATGCATAATGAATAAAACAAATAGTTAAGTATTAAATTTTAGGGAATAGAAAGATAAATAAAAGAAGGCGCTTCAACAGAAAAACAATATATATAAGTAGCTATTGCATGCCTTTATGCTTTTAAACCTAGAATTGGTAAAGTTTAGTTAGTACCTTCCTTTCACATTGAAATCTGAATCAATGAGGAGGAATCCATTTCCATTTGCATTCCCATTTTTATCTCCAAGGCAAGACAACAGAATGTCACCAGATGCAAGGCAATGAGAAGTGTGAGGATATGCCAGTCCTGTCTTCTGCAAAATATCAGCAGGCTCAACCACCTTATGTAAAGATGGAGCCTTTGGATTTGTTGCAGCATCAACGACATATATACGGCCTGACCTGAAGAAGTATAGGCATAAAAGACACTTGTTAAAGATAAAAGTCAAACATTTAGAATGAGAAAAATGAAAGACAATCCCCGTTCAAATGCTCCTTGCGTAAAATATGATTCAAGATACTAAAAACACGGGGGGGGGGGATCAATAAATAAATAAAAAAAAAGAGAAAAGGAAAAAAAAGAAAAAGAAAGAAAAATAAGAGAGAACTGTTGCAACTGAAAGATACTTTGAAGCAAAAAAAATGTAAATTAACGAATCTCCCACAAAGGCGCTAAAAATAGAAGTAAAATCAACAAGTGAGAAAGTGAATCCTAAAATTCATTTCCTTATGTTTCCTCGGTTCTCATTGCTAGCATGAAATGTACTAAGAAAGCTTAGAGACGAGAACTAAAATGCATGACAGTCAAATTGATGATCCACACCATCCATCATGATCCTATGCATAAGAATACATCAAAATATCAAATGTTTCATAAGCTTGTCACCTGGTCACAAATAAATCTGCTGAAAGGTTAAAGTTGGAGAGACGTGAAACTATTAGATATCTCCAAGAGCAATCAGGGTTCTAAATATCGGATATCGGGATCGTATCGGATGGGGTTTTTCATATCGGATATCGGATATCGAGGGAGATATCGGGGATACGGGCGCATATCGGGTGCTCATATCATACGCTATATATAATAAAATATTAATAACTAAAACTTGGTTTAGTGTTATAGATATCATCTACCTAATAAAAATGATGTTATATACATACAAAAATAGTAAAAAATAATGTACATTTGTACGCAATCGTGCAATAAATAAGTTATTTCATATCGAACGATATATCGAGCGATTTATCGGCCGACATCAGGCGATTTATCGACTGATATTTCAAATACCGACAGTTTTTTGCTGCAAAAGATATGGTGAATGATTTCCCCGTATCGTATCAGCAACATGCAAAAAAGGAGATATCGGACGATATCTCGACCGATATTTAAAACAGGGAGAGCAATTAATCAATTTGGGTACAATAAGCATTTCAGTATATTTTTAGCTCCATATAATATTGTGCTTGCATTAAAACTTTACTATGTCTCATCAAAATGTCAATCCACAAATCTTACTTTAAAAATATCACCCGTCAGGGGTTCAAGGTATCTAATCATTGATGAGAACAAATCCAATGTAAATTCCAATGTTTGAGAATCATAATTACCGAATACATCTTAGGTATAAGGATCTTTAATAATATTTTGGGTGACTAAATGGTCATGCCAAAGAATAAAAAGTTTTAGATCATTGAACTTCTGATTTATCACAATATTTGATTCTATTGTCTTTATTGTTGTAGAGTATAGTCCACATGAGAAAGCTGAGAGTTCTACTACACGCAATATGACAATTACTTAACTAATACACGAGGAGAAAGATGTGTGCGTGTGCAGTTTGGTGTGCGCAAGTAGAAAGTTCTGTGTGTGTGCAGTTTGGTGTGGGTGGGTGTCTTTTCTGTGTGAGCGCGCCGTTTTTTTTTTGTGGGGGGGGGGAGGGGGTTGGGTGGGGTGGGGTGGGGTGGGGGTGGTCATTACAAATCACAGTCCTTCTTCCCATGTCCATATATATAGTAGATAAAAGATTTCTCATTAGCCCATGCGGGACAAAATTTATCTGAGGTAAATCATAAGACAGAAAAGGACAAAGTTATGATTTGTGACTAAACCAAAATAAAGTTAAGAAGATGTTTAATAGTAATTAGAAACAAAAAATGGAAAGAAACTTCAAATTTAGTCAGCTATACGTGATCAATAATTATGAGTACAAAACCTATAACTTAAAACATGAAAGGACTTACAACAATGAAGGCAAGATTAGATAACGTCTAGCTCCTGATGGGTCACCATGGCAAGAGCTGCAGGAATTCCAACCAGAATGATGTCATTCATCACCTTTATGAAGTACAGGCAACCGATGAATAACTTTAGAATAGGTTGGTGAGCTAGGATCAGTATCCACTGTCGCTAAGTAATCAGGCTTCTCTTTCCCACTTCCTGTACATTAAAAAAGTATCTTTACAAATTTCAAATCATTAAGAGTAAAAAGAAAAGGATAACAAGATCAAATAAATATCTGCATTATCTAACTGCACCAGTATTTCTGTGATATATCAAGTACTAGCTGGTGACACATGAAATGCACATGAACCTGTTAATAACCTTGTCAATTAAGAATTATACAAACACAACATTTAACTTCATTAACTTGCATAGAAACAAATAATTTCTTAAGCAAGCTACAAATCAATTGCAAATCCCATCTTCTAGGATATGATACTTCAAAATCATCAATCATAGAATAGAAAGGAAGATTAAGAGCCAATCATCTCCTGCTAGTCATATATGGCTAAATGTTATGTCACCACACACATTACGTTTGTAAGAAATGTCAGGTAAAAATCATCAATCATAGCACAGATAGGAAGATTAAGAGCCAATCATCTCCTGTGAGTCAAATAAGGCTAAATGTTAAGTCACCGCACACATTATGTTGTAAGAAATGTCGGGTACAAACTTCAAGACATGTGCCTCTCAATTTATGACGATTTGTTAGTCATAGTACAGCAAATCTTGTTCTTCATGAAGGAAATGACTAGTTGATCAAGACTAACATCTCACTTGGGAACTCCAATTTGACTTCATAGCATGAAAATACTCATGTTCCAGCTTTCAGCAAGTAGCTGATATCTTCAGAAAATTGTTGGGAACAGAGATCCAACTTGCATGGAAATTGTGGATGGTATGGACAAATGAACAAGGAGTTTATTGTACATATCATGTTTGTCCATTCCATAGTACTAATCGTGCAACTAATTAAATCAACTGTTACAAGTGCATTGGTCTAATGAATGAACTGAGAAGCATCCATATTCTTTATCAACTCTATAAGAAGACTGTTGTGAACGTGTCTTATTTTCAGGAGTTAATTAAAAGATTTTCATAATGAGTGATTTCTTTGAGATTGATAGTTGAGATTTTTCTCAATATTTAATGTTATCAAAATTCTTTATGAGGAGTTTGACAATCGAGGTTTTATGAGAGAGAGAGATAGATAACTGTTTGGAGACAAAGATGCAGATCAAGGAGAAGAAAGAGGAGGATCGAGTAGAGAGAGCCATGAATATCTCTTTGTAGACAAGAACAAATGCTTGACATCATTGAGTGATTGATTCATCTCGAAAAAGGTATTCTTCATCAATGTATTAATCTTTGGTGATATGAGTGCTCAAAATTCATGCTAATATTAAAAAAAAGTATTGGGGGGTTTAATCTCTCTCTCCCTGTCATACTCCATGTTATTATAATATATCTTTCTCAACACACTCTCTGTGGATGTAAGTTGGATTTAGCTAAACTACATAAAATATTGTGCCTCTTGTATTTTTCTTCTACGTTTTGCTAGAATCTTGTAAAACTGAATGTCCAATGAAAGGCTCGAGGGTCTCCCTTCCGCTCAGTTCATAAAACTCCGACACGGTTGCAACATTGACTTCACCAACACTACTGTTAACTTGATTAATTGTAATTAAGTGGCAATCTTGCACTGACCATCTTGATTAAGGTTCATGCAGAATTAGAACAACAAAGCCTTCAACTTGACCAAATGGGGAGTATCATGTATAAACTAACCATTCTTTTATATTGAGCACCTAAAGAAAGCATGATCTACAATAAAGTAAACTTGCAAGCACACTTTCAAACATCAGCCGATTCCGATATATATTATATATTGTATCAGGTTTTGAGGTACCCGATAGAATATTAACCCTATAAAATTGCCCAATATTGGGGGCCCTATTGTCAATATTGATATTAAAACCATTAGCCGATACCGATACCGATACTGAGATTTTAAACCATGTTTGCAAGCTTAAAGCAATCAGCGAGAAGAATATCATATTTAATGTGGCTCAGCCAAAACCAACCTAGGGATAGCCGTGAGAGGGCTCAACTATTGATAAACAAAGTACAAGATAAGAAATTACAAGAGGGCACTCATACCTTGTACGTCCATTGACCTTACATTTTTAAAAACAAAAAAATCACTCTTTCTTCATGTATAAAGAAATTCTCTCTTTATCTAGACCTCTTTATGTTTTCTCCATTTTCCCCTCCTTCGAGAAATGTATAACCCCTTTCTGTGTGCATATTGATAGAAAAGAAACACATACCAAGAGAGGAATATTGGACTTTCTGGTATATTATTGCCATTAAAAGAAGTAACACAATCAAATTTGGACACACACAGCAGTGTCTATGGACCTCCACGGTAGGACCGTCGACGTACAATTAATGTTATGGACAAGGTAAAGTTGTTCTTTTCATTGTGGAATTTTCTGTGACTAGGGGCATTCAACTTTGCTCACAAGTGACGATGGGAAAGGCAAACAAAGAATATTTGAGACTTGAGAGTTTTAGGCTCCTCTTCTGTTAGTAGATTTCTTTGTTGTCTTTGTTAGTAAACATAGGTCATATTTGACCAAACCATGTATATTCTTGCGTGTTGTCCTTTTATCTTTTCTAATAGAATTTTGACATCCAGCTACTTTGTTTTATATAGCCATCTCCTCGGTCTTGAACACCAGAGTTGAAATGCAATCAAATATGGGATATCTACTTATACAATATTAGAAGGAGATCTAATAATGTCTAAGAGAGGTTTCTTCTAAATTTACTTGTTATGACAAGTTACAAGAGGGTGTCACTTAAAGAGTCGTGAATCATGAAGTATATTAACAACTAGACCTTAAGAAATACAGGATAGGAGTTCTAGAATCAGATAAATAATAAGACCAACCCAAATAACCATTTCTGAAGGTAAAAGGTAAAAAATTTGTTGGACTTCAAATACAAAGTACCATGGAAGTGAATCACTGAGAAAGATGCGAAAACCAATTCAAGATCCCAAGCATAATACATATTCAAAGCAAGTCAAACCTATGAATTGTAACGATATATTCCCGACACAGGAGTCAAGCATGAAGGCATTTTGTAAAAGAAATAGTTCACATGAAAGACAACAGAAACATGCAATTTTCTCAAATTAAAAAAAAGTAAGAACAGGGCAAACGAGACCACAAACAATTTCCCACAGGTAACAAGTAATATCCCCGAATACAATTTAATAAGATACCTCAGCAAGACTATAAGGGGAAGAAAAGGGGGAAAAAAACCATCTTCAAACAGAAAAACAAAGAACAGAACCAAAGCAAACAGACCAAAGACATGTTAATTAACTTATAAAATCTGAAAGAATGGCCCTTTAGATTATATCCCCCTTCATAAAGGCAAAGATGGACCCAAGTCCGGACCAAATTGGAATAAATCCTGTCTAAAATTCACATGCATCAATCTCAGTCAAGCATATTCAAATCCTACCAAATCTTACAACTGTCACTAGAATCAGTTCAGACCATCATCTAATTTTCTTAAGTAAACATCTCCAACAACAGATTAGTATTGAACAATTCAACAAAAAACTGTTCATATTTCAAGTTATAAATTCAAAAAAAAATTGAAGAAAAAGAAAATAAAAAAGAAATAACCATTGTAAACACAGGTGACATAGATCAAAGCCTCCCTGGGCCCTTCATGGCCTCGAGGGGAGAAGCATAGCCGGGCCCCTTGCAGCAATTACTTATTGTTTTATTTCTGGGGGAGAGATTTTTGAGAGAGAGAGAGAGAGAGAGAGAGAGAGAGAGCAGTTTAAGAAGGAGCTGGAGAGCCAGACGCAGGATTCCCTTGAGAATAAGCAAGAAAAGTCCATCCCACACGTGTCCCCTTGCTATTGGAAACTGTAAGAGGAATCGTACATAGTGTTGTGCAGCGGATCAGTTCGGCAGCATACACGTGGATGGAGAAACGCTGTCGTGTCTGGAAGAGGATTTTGTGGTGGGGGCAGACTCTGAGTAACAAAAGTTTCTGTACGTTTATTGATTAGCCGACAATCCAGATTTGTATGGTAATGTTTGAACGGAACATATTGTCTCCTGCACAGAGAGTTGTTTTGGTGGGGTTTGGTAACCTGATGGCATTAAAAGTTGTTTATCGGAAGAAAAAATAAAAGGTGGGAGATTAATTATTGGAGGCGTGCGTTACACGAGAAATTGGATCCGGATCTTAGTCGGGTGACTTCGGTTTTTGGTAAAATCTAACTATGATATGGAGCCATACATAAAATAATATATCTTTAATATTAATATTGTGAGAGACTTGTCCAAAAGGATTTGAGCCCAAATTCTTCTCACTCAAATTCAACCCTCAGACATTTGATTAAAGATCCATTCCGTTGAAATTGATTTATAATATTTTAAGTATCTATAAACCAAAAATCAATGTTTTAAATACTTTTTACTCATCCATCAAGTAGGAAAAAAATGGACGGCCTAAATAGTGAGTTGGTTAGTTTAACGGTGTAGAACATTTGAAACCTAACAAAAATTGATTTGTTGGGTTTTTAAATGTTTAGATCATAATGAAATAGCCGGATCGAGAATTTGTATGTCTAAAGACATATATCTACAATTTTTTTATGTGGGTTGTTGTTTGATGTGGGCACGAGGGTCATATCCCCTCTTTCCATGTGACCACAAACAGCTGCCCAAAAATAATACGCAGAGAATAACTTATGTACCAAAAATCTTTCTTTTTATTTTTTAAAGGTATAGCTTTAACTACTCTTGCATGTGCCCACTACTATGTCCCTATGGCTTTATGGCTACCCAAAAGTCAACTTTATTATGCCCAATGACTTCTCTTTTTCTTTTCACATTAAACATTAGGTCTGTCTATGATTACAAAGAACTCAATTGATTCACACAAATTAAAGTCCAATTCTTTTCTTACCTTCAGGTTAGGAAGAGTTCATCCATTAGATGAGAGCTCGAGCAAAATTATGAGTAGCGATTTAACTTTAAACCTACCATAATTAGTAGAGCTTTAAAAACAAAAATAAAGTAAAGAGAGTAGAGGTAAGACTTATGTTATATTCTGATTCAGCCTTAGTTGTTTTCAATGTGAACCAATGTGAGTTCTATGCTTAAAACTGTTTTTCTATTGTAATCTAGATCAGCCATTGTTGTTTCTAGGTCATGAACCTGTCTTAGTTCGGTGCTCCAATATTTTATTTGTGTCTAGTTAGAACTACATCTATTCACTACTTGGATAAAATTCTAATTGTTTTTTTAGATAGCGAAGTATATAGAGCCATTTGTTTCATTAAAGAGAGCAATATGAAACAAAATGCAAAAGGCGGTGTAAGGAAGAACTTATTATTGCAGCGGGAGAACATTTTTCATGCTAACTGAATGCCTCAAGTTGGTCAAGGACTCAATATCAAAACATAAGAGTCATAGACATCGGGACTGTTTACAAAAATATCTTAATCCACTTATATAAGCAACCACTTTCACAGCTATCCAAAACCACAGTTCAGAGAGGAAACAACATAATTCAAACTAAGATTAAAGATATAGTCTGAAACTTGCAAAGTTGAGATAGGATTTTGTCGTAGTCGGATTCTGATCTTCAACAAGCCCACCTCATCAGGAGCGTCTCGAGCAAACAACAAGCCCAGCATACGAGCAGGCCATTACGATCGGAAGAAAGTCCGAGCACCTGCCCAAGACGGCTTCGAACGGGTCCAAGAAGAAAGTACGAGCACCTAAGTTAAAAAAATGATTTCATACTTCCGCATAGTCTCTGTCACTTCAACATGTAAAATATAATTCGGCATAGTCTCTGTCTCTGTCATAATTCCGCATAGCCAATGATTCTAGTGCAACGTCAAACTAATGATTTTCTTGTTCTTGACTCCCTGCCATTTCAAAATAATTGAATATTAGACGTTATATATAACATTGTAGCATCCAAAATACATATTAAAAAAATATATAATAGAGTTAAATAATTTCACACTCACTATAAGATGTAGACAGATTTTCTAGAAAAAGTTGAAGCTCTAAATTGTTAGATGGAATCATCTTCTTTTCTTTGGCACCTATAAAAGATAACATAGTTTTAACGAATTTAGTACTGTTGGGAATATGAAGAATATATGTGAATCTTTGAATTGAATTACGGCAAGATCCGTTAATAGAATCAATTGGATAATGGTTGGGGTGTGTTCTCCTTCCATTGGGGATGAACGTGGTATATTCACATGTTCAATTCCGACTTCGAATGAATGAGATATTCAAGCCTAAAGTTTGCCTAATTCAAAGCCAAAATGGGACTAAAGGTAGCTAAAAGCATTTAGTCCCACATTGGCCATGGGATGAAAGTTTGAAGTGTTTAAATAGAGAAAAATGGGAATAAAGGGTGTGCCCTTTGGGTACTTAGAGTTTTCGTGCGCGATTTGGGGGAAACCATGCCCTCACATGTGCGCGGCGGCCAGTCTGGGATTGGTTCTGGGTTTGGGTCTGGGTTCGAGTTCGGGTTCCCTACCCGGTCTGGTTCTTTTTGAACCAGGTCTCACGGATATGGGTTACACGGAGCATACCCGCTCCGCCATCCAGATCCAAACCGCCCCGTCCAACAGCTGTCAGCCAACCGCCATGGACAGTTAGGCGGTTGCTGCGGTTAAAACGAACCGTTGCAACGGTTCAGACCGAACCGTTGCAACTGTCCGATTAGGTTCGGACCCTTTTACCCCTCCCGGAGCGCTATAAATAGCGCTCCATTTTCCCAAAACAAAACATACCAACAATCTTCTCTCTCTCTGTCTTGAAGCAACTTCCAACGGGAAGTGGGAAATCTGCAACTTCCAACGGAAAGTGGAAAATCTGTAACTCGGTTTTCGAAGCAACTTCAAAGAGATTCTGCAAAATTCATTCTGAAAGAGGGCTCAGAAAATTCAACAGATTCTTTAATAGAATTGTTATCTGAATCTGGGACTTCCAAAGAAGATATTCTTCTACCTTCCTTCTTCCTCTATAGTAGGTGCTCCTCCAAAGTAAAGACAAATATTCTCCGGAAATTTGTCTTGGTCTCGCTGCTTCAATAATCCTGTGAAAGTACTGGTTAATTACGGTTCGACTGTACGGTGATTTGGTAGTGCTATCTAAATACCGTGAAGGAGTGTTGTATCTTGGGAGACCAGCGTCCAGGAACCCGTTAGCACCGGTGCGGGGGACGTAATTGTCTTAAGGAGATTCGCTTTAAGCGTACCTCACTCCAAGTACTGTATAAGTGAATTAATTTTCTTTATACAGGGATTATATTGATATTCAGTATATTGAGACTGACTTATACCAGTCTAATTGGTGTTTAACCAAGGAAGGTAATTGAAAGGTGGTTCTTTAATTAAGGAACGTTCTATTTAACGGAAAACCTCCTACCTGATATTAACCGACCTGGCCAATTAGATCGGTGATATTTCAGTGATATTGATTAGTTGTCAGATTGATCCTAGAAAGTAACAAGTACTTTATAATTGAAAAACAAATACAATACCTCATTTCACTACCGACCTGCTACTCCTTTCAATTATTTCGATTGAGGTTTGCAGATCTTTTTCCCCTTCTTTAAAGCACTCTTGAATCTTCGAGTAGGTTGACCTTTCACCTTCTTACGAGGAGGATCTCTTAGTGTGATATTGTCTCCATTAGATCTTGATTTCTTTCTTCAATTTTAGTATGATGAGGCAGGTGAGATTCCGAATAAGATTTTGTCTCATCAAGTGATTGTAACAATGCACGCTTAGCCACCAAACTAAGCTCTTCAGTTTCACAACCTTTGTGGCTATAGCTAGGGCCAAGTGTGACAACTCATTATATCATGTAGTCAAAGAGGGATTACAATCAACTTTCATATTTTTATCATGAGTGCCAAGAATGATACCAGCTGTTGCATTTTTAGTCCATCTCTTTAGATAATATTGAGTTGGAAGATCATGTAAATCTAGCACGCGCAATATTTTCAGAACATGTGCACAAAGTAATCCTGAGAACTCAAATTTTTTGCAACTACATTTGGACTGTATGACCTGAAAAGGAGAAAGTAACTGTACGAGGTCTATCCCCAGTATACGATAATACTTTATATATTCTTGTACTTTCATCAACACAATCAAGTGTCAATTTTAAATCTATAAGCCGCTTAAACTCCTCTTGGAACTCATTGAAAATTTTTCTAGTATATATTTCTGCCGCCTTGACTTCTAATTTTCATGCTGACACCAAGTTAGGTTTTGTTGACAAGGATTTAAAATCTGTTTTTGCCTTTTTTTCACGCCGACATGCCACCGCTTTATCATACTGATCTACAAACTCTCGAAGAGTTTATTTTTTCTTGAAATATTTTTTAAAATAGTTGTTTATGCTTTCACTTCTTTGTGTGGTTGTCAAACGTGCACAAAAGTGTTGCCGACTATATACTAGTGCCCACTTCTCACGTATTTGGTATAAGTTATTCAACCACTCATTACGCCTCAACTCATACTTATCAAATTAGTGTTCCCAGCATGACTGAAACTCATCTTCATTTTCATTATCATGCATTTTCTGAAGTCATATGCAAAAGATTTATGTGTAGTGAACACATTTGATAAGTGTTTCAATGCATTTTGATACATATGCCATAAACACAAACAATGATGCGTGTACGTACACGGAGAAGGTACGAGCTCGAAGTAAGATTTCCTTGAATCAAATTGAAAAATTACAACGGACTAGTATTCCGGTTACAAGGGAGGGAGGATGTTGAGTCTTGAATCCTCCCTTTGTTTAAGGCTGGGTTCTTCAAGTGGCGATGGAGAGTGAATCTTGTTCTCCGTTGACCGGGTGACCGTCTAGACCTTCGGGGATCTTCTCTTCGGCTGGTAGAAGGAGTAGCACAGCTCTGTCTACCAAAACTCTCAAAGAGAAGGTAGGCAAAGAGCAACTTGTACGCAGCAAGCTTGCTGAAGAGTTGAGCTCTATCTTGCTTCTCTCTCTGTCTGCCTGTGTGTAGTCTGTTGTCTATCTCTTGTTTCTTGTGTCATCCCCCTATTCCTCATAGCGGCGGGGCTATTTATAGAGGTTTCAGGGGTGAACGTGCCCCCTAAAAATGCTCCATAATGAGGGGCTAACTTCCCCGCTATGTGGGCGGTGACTGGCCCCATAACCAGGGCGGTTTATAACCAAGGCGTGGGCCTTGGACACTCGCGCCTTGAGGTTGAGACGCGGGTGTTGAGCCCACGCGCCTTGATGTTGAGACGCGGGTGTCGAGCCCTCGCGCCTTGATGTCGAGCCCTCGCGCGGGTGTCGAGCCCTCGCGCGGGTGTCGAGCCCTCGCGCCTTGATGTTGAGACGCGGGTGTCGAGCCCTCACACCTTGATGTTGAGACGCGGGTGTTGAGCCCACGCGCCTTGATGTTGAGACGCGGGTGTCGAGCCCTCGCGCCTTGATGTTGAGACGCGGGTGTCGAGCCCTCGCGCCTTGATGTTGAGAAGCGGGTGTGGAGCCCACGCGCCTTGATGTTGAGACGCGGGTGTCGAGCCCACGCGCCTTGATGTTGAGACGCGGGTGTCGAGCCCTCGCGCCTTGATGTTGAGACGCGGGTGTCGAGCCCTCGCGCCTTGATGTTGAGACGCGGGTGTCGAGCCCTCGCGCCTTGATGTTGAGACGCGGGTGGCCATCATTAGTCCTGCGTCTAGAACCTGAAACTCTGCCTTTTTTAATGGCTTATCTTTTAATGATTTTTAGACAGCCTACAGAACCCCCTCCAAGGTTTTCGATATTCCGCGGTTAACTGGGACGGATTTCGAAATACTTTGGACTCTAGCTGAGCTTACCCTTATGACTGGAATGTTAATGCTCCGGTTTGATCTTATCTGGAGTATGGTCTTCGTGAGTGTACTGTAGAACTCTTTGAAGCCATCAGAGTTGATCAAGTTGAGTGTTTAGATACACAGTCTAAACCTCCCCAATTGCTTTAAGTCTGTCGTGGGTGTACTTTAAGCCAGGAGTGGACAGTCGTCTGCTTGCGCCAGTGTACTGTTGAACTGATTTGCAGAAGTAAGGACTGAACGCCAGTTCTTTTTGAAGAGCAGAGATAGTACTGCTTTAAAGACGCGACTTTCATGGGGTGCGTCTTTTGGAAATGGAAACGCGACTGATATTCGATTGGGCAGACGCGATGCTAGGCCGGATTGGAAGGACGCGAACTTTGGAGAGACGCATCCTTTTGAGTAAGGACGCGACTTTCTGGACGCGACTATGGCTGTGCTGACGGGGCACGTCCATCGAAGAGGCGCGCCTATTGGGTGCGAATCCGTGCCATGTCATGAGTGCACCGCCACTTGTTCTGGGGAATCGACGGGACATCTCTTTTTGGCGCGCGGACTTCCCGGTATATTAAATGAGCTGTCCACGCGTCAAGCGATGACTCGATGCCGAACCAATCGAGCCACGCGCCGCGTATCTTTGCGAATCTTCGTGCCTATAAATGGCAACAGTCAGAGAGATATCTCTTTCGTCTCGAGCGCATCTGTTAGGGTTTTTTGAAAAAGGAGTCTTCTCTGTCTCTTTTCATTTCTTCATCGTCCATCATCGGATTCTTGATTAACGATGGCACCCAAGGCCAAGCTAACCGCATCATCTTCAAAAGCGGCCGTCGTCGAGGCCCAGAGGGGCGGTTCCTCCGCGCAGGAAGCCCCAATCTCAGGTATAATGCCATTAGGCTTAAAATGGAAGTTCATGGACTCCTAAAAATCCCTCTTTTAAAGGAGAACCGTCAACACAGAATAGAAACCATGTTTGATTCTCAGACGCGGTCTTTGAGTTGATAAACAAGGCGCGGGTTTGATGACCCCACCACTTTTATCCACTTGGGGATGCGCTTTTTTATTGGATATAGAGCGCCAGTAAGCCCTGCACTTCGGATTCTTCACTTAGAATATTTCTAATTGTGAAGGGTTCGGACGCGGACTTGATCCTTGCGTTCTGTGACATCAGGTGCTGGTCTTTTATGAATCTCGCACCTGAGTCCAAATACTTAGAAATTTTTCATAAGTCTTGGATTTCAAAACGCAGGCTCCCTGTTGGCCTCACGGTCGCGGATTTTCAGGTCTGGACGCGGATTTTTTGGACGCGGAATTTGACAATTTCTGCGTCCAGTATCTTTTCTGCGTCTGGACTATAGACACTTAACTTTTTTTTTTTGGGTTTCTGATCAGATTTCTGATTAAGTGTCATCTTCTTCTGCAGTGCAACACTCTTCTGTCCCACTCTCCAAGAGGCCCCACTTCGGGCACGTAGGTGGTGCTGACCGTGATTTGACCTTTGTGCTGCAAAGGACTATACCTGTGACTGCTGATGGGTCGCAGGAGCGCAGGAGGAGGCTCTCCAATGTTGACATGGCAACCTTTCGGGAGCTTATGACTGACGCAGCATTCACAACGGATGCTCGCATTCCGCTGGGGAAGCCTGCCTTCTTCTTTGGAGACCGTATTAGCGAGGGCGGCTATTCCTTGTATGACGGAGATTATAAATGGCTCCGTCAGATAGAGGATAGAAGATTCTTTCTCCCAAACATGGAGAGGATGTACCCGCTATCTTATCTTCAACACATGTCCGTCCCTCGGAAAATGAAATGGGAACTCTCCCGATATGTCCCTGAGGTTACTCTTGGCGACCTAGGCTCCGAAAAGGTATATCACCATGATAGTCATGATAGGGAGGTTCTCGGCCTGTTTTCAGGGCTGCTCAGGACTGATCACCCAGTTGGAGAGACACCAAAACTTGGCACCACTTTCCTCAACGCGTTCATGAAAGTGGGGGGTGATTTTCCGGTCGAGTTCCGTTCGCCCGGGTGGATCCATTCCACTGAGAGGTATTGGTGGGGCAGGATGGTGAGCTTCGTCCTTGCCGACCTTAGAGGCTTGTTGGAGCAAGCGGAATTGTACCAAGCAGTCAGGGCCGTACAGTATGGTATCCCACCAAGCTCTCAAAACTTCTTTGGGATCCTGGAGCGTTACAATCCTCTGACGGGGACATTCTTCACTCCGGTCGGGGAGATGGGTCTCGCCCTGCACGAGTTGTACGAGGTCTCGGGGCTGGTAATGGGGGATTCTCCCTATGAAGAATACGTTCCAACCACTGAGGAGCTTCACCTTATGAAGAAAGGGTCTCCTCGAGTGTACGAGACTTACTGGGAGGTGTTATGTCACTTCCACGTCTGCGGCCAGATAACCTCTTGGAGGGCGGGGGGAGTCAAGCAGCTGTCTTGGGCAAGCTACTTGTTCAATGGCGTCAACCAGAAAGACCGTCCGGTGACCCGACTGGCTCCCAGCTCCGACGAGGAGATTGCCGACAGGATCAAGGCTTCTGTAGACTCCTACACCACGGAGTCGAACGAGGATGTTTTCGAACCTGACACGGTTTTCGAAAGCTTCCATCATCAAGCCCGGATCCCTATCTCTGACCATGCACTATTGGCGGGCTTCTTAATGCTGTGGTTGAAGCGCTGTGTGGTGCCAACGCTGCCACATGAAGTCATTGTTGCCGACGTAGTGTACCCGGCGGTGCTCCTGGCTTATGGTAGGCCCATAGCCCTTCTCCCGGCCATGGCGGCGAGTATTCAAAGCGGGTTGCGGACGTTAACCCAAAATCTGTGCGAGGCAGGGAAGGCCGTCGACTCCCATGGCAAGGTGATTGTTGACTCGGAGGGGAGGCCGACGATAAAGCGCCCCAACCCTCGGGTTGAGCTTCCCTACACGTACCTAATGGCTTGGTACGTTATGCACTGTCCCTCTCTGATGACGCCGGTGTCTTGGTGTGAGGGGTTTATTCCCTTCGTGCAGCGGTTGGAGGGTTCAAACTGGTGTAATACTTACGTGTATTACGTTCGAAAGTGCGTCATGTCGGCTTCGAACTACCAGCTTAATCGCTGCTTCCCCGCGATTCCTGGTGCATCTTTCGGGGAACAATTTATTGACTCCGCAGGCCAAGATGACTTCACGAGGCTGTCAACGGGGGTTTTCTGGTGGTTGGTCAACATTCGGCCCGGGTATGTGCTTTTCCGGCAAGGGAATTCATGCACGATCGAGCCGTATATGCCGAATCGCTTCGCCCGACAGTTCGGCTATGATCAACTATATGTCGGCAACCCCAATGCTCGACTCGCCTTCAGTGGGAATATGTTCGAAGGTGCTCGGGCTTGGTATTATAGCGTGGCCGGAGGGACGGAAGCAACTTTTCGGCTGCCTATCAAAGGGCCGAAGGGCCGTACTAGCTTCAGCTTCTGTACTTGGTACTTCCAGGCCAACCAAACACCAGATTTCACTCCGGAGTATTCATGCATTGAGAGTATCAATGCAGGTTACGAAGCAAGGTCGGGGTCCACTAAACGCTCGCGAGGCGTCGAGCAGTATCTGAAGGCTCTGAAGGAGGTCAGAAGGGGGTCGAGGGAGGAGCCGCGAGCAGCAAAGGCTCGACAGGCGGTGGGTAAGCGTCCTCAAGGCTCTACTTCCACTGCTGAGCCTGCCCCAAAGAAGGTCCGGAGAGACTTGACGGCTGCAGTTTCTCCATCCGAGGACATCCCTTTTGGTGTTGAGGAACCGAGGGAAGAAGAGGCGGGTGAGGATGATGCCCCCTTAGTCCATGCCCGCAGGTTGCGCAGCAGGGGCCCCAGGATTGTGGAGGAAGCGGAGCCTGCTGACAAACCCACCGCCACTGACGAGGCCGAGCAGTTCGAAGTCGACATAATGAGCGGAGGCGATGTTGAGAGGCCAGGGGTCTCAGCTCAGCCCGGGGCTTCCTCAGCTCACGAGAGGAGGGATGAGGCACAGCAGCCGGAGGTCGACATAATGGGTGATGTTGAGATTCCAGGAGTCTCAACTCAGCCTGGGTCTTCCTCAGCTCACGAGAGGAGAGATGAGGCACAACAGCCTGGGTCTCCCAGTGTATTCATCTCCAGTGCTCGGACAGTTGACCCCAGCCCTACCACTGGGGTGTTTGGAGGCAAGGCTCCGGTTGCCGAGGTCCCTCGCGTTGAACTGTCGTCTTCATCATCCGAAGAGGAAATCGATTTTGAGGATGAGGTCGACTTTGGCGATGAACCCGCTCCTCCTGATCCGAGTAAATTCTCACACATCTCGGAGGAGGAAATATATGGGTGTGAGCCGTTGACGACATCACCACTAGCGGCAGTTATTCCTGCTGAAGCTTCTGAAGGTACACTACTCGCCAAACTCATCCTTCTAACTAGAAGAAGGATTTTTGACGTTTTCTTTTTTATTTGGCCTCGTGTTGCAGGGCTAGTCATGGTTAGCGAGGCCGCTGCTTCCTCCCAGATCGAGGAGATGATACAAGAACTGGCTCAGCAGGAGAGAGCTGAGTCTCCTTGTACTGGGGTGCCTCAAGAGAGGGCAATCGTCGAAGTCGGGGAGACCTCCACCCTACAGGATTCACCCAAGGACTCGCCACCTTTGGACCCCCAGCCAAGTAAGGAAATGTTGGTATAAATGTTTTCCTTTTGCTGTCATGGCTAATATTCTCGTAATTTGCAGAGGGCATTGAGGAAGTTCAGGCAAGTGCAGAGAGCATTGAGGAAGCTCAGGTAGGAGGAGATTTGGCGGTCAGTGCCTGCCCGGGAGACCACACAGCTCAAGCCTCGGCCGAGGATTCTGAGGAGGTCGAGCTCACTACCCTGTCATCGGCTGTGGAGGTTTCTACGGAGGTAGCACCCCCAGAAGCGCCAGTGGCTACTCTTGCTCCTGCCGTACCCGTGGTCAGCCCGACTCTTGCACCAGAAGAGCCGACCTACATCCCCCACACCGTGATAGAAAGGGGATCGGGGAACACCTCGGGTGATGATACCATAGAGTTCCTGACACGCCAGACGGTGCAGCAGTTCTTTGCCTCAATGCGATCATGCATCTATTTCATCCTGTCTGGGGGTAGCTCTTTTGAATTCGCCCAGACGTATCTCGGAAACTTGGTCGAAAACATCAAGTTGGCCGGAGGCCCTTCACTAGCCAAGGCGTGTCTGCTGCTGGTGGAGCAGCTGGGACAAAACCTGAGAGAGCTTCGATCCCTGGAGAATGCCGGCTCATTCCACGAGACCCAGGAAACTCTGAATAGGTTCCTTGCTGCTCAAGAGCAAGAGCGAAGAGAGGTGGAGGAGCAGATAACCGATAACACCCGTCTTCTCGAAGGTTTCTAGGCTGATCATCAAAGGCTAGCGATCGAGTCCAAGGAATCTGAGATGATCATACAGGCTGCAAAGCAGGCTATCCTTGATTCTCGGGCCGCCATAGCCAGAGCTGAGGCGCAGTGCAGTGATTGCTACTAACGAACAGAAGCTTGCTACCTCTGAAAAGAGGCTAGCGGAGTTAGAGGCTGCCAAGGCGCAAGTTGAAGCAAACCTCTCTGTTCGTTCGTCCAAGCTGGAATCCCTCCGAGTACGAGCGCAGGGATTTTTACCTGAGGCGGATCTGCGGGCCCAAGCTCTCATGGAGGCTGAGAAGGCGCGTCAACATGAGATACATCGCCTTAGAGAGCAAATCCGTTCCTTGGCGAACCAGGACCTTTAGCCTTCTCTTCTCTTCTTTTTTTTTTGTAAAAAAAAAGGACACTCCATTTACCAAGAGTGTTTGTATTTACTTTTATCATTTTTTGAATAACAAAAGTCTTTAAAAGTTTTTTTTGCTCCACTTTCATTGCCTCGCTGCAGATGGATTCAATCCTTTAATCACAGTCTTTAATTGTGCTCTCCGGCTGACTGTGAATACTGAACTTAGAAAAACTAAGTTCTTTTGACGAAACGCAGCGTCGAAAGAGACGCGGCTCTGAGGCACGCGATTCTGACTTGCCAGTGAAGACGCGGTTCAAGCAGACGCGGAGGACGCGGCTTTGAGTGTGGTTCATTGGCCGCAATCCTTAACTCTATCCAGACGCAGAGTTCAGGATAATGAGGTCTTACGCCCCTTAACATTAACGCAGTCAGGGACGCAGCGCTGGGCCTCAGTGTAAGACCCATAATCATGGATGTAGACGCAGCTCCAAGATGCTTGTAAAGGTGATGGGCTTTTTCTGCTGAAGTCATAAGCCTTAGGACGCAGCTTTATGTGCTTTCCCACTGGGGCCCCCAAAATGAGTCCTTTTGTTGAGAGACGCGGATCGACTTTGAATCATCCAAGAGACGCGAAGGATCTTCTAACTTGGAATGAAAGAGGACGCCGATTTTTGAGAAAAGAGGGGACGCGGGTCTTTGGACGCAGCTCTCACACCTGCGTTTTGGCACGATTTCCCAGGCGTTATAAACAGCCTGTCATAAAGATTTTGTGAAATCTTTGAACGTCAAGTCTCCGTTGACGATTGGGAACCCGCATCATCCGTTGTTTCCCGAAGCGGTTTGTCCACGCGTCAGTTCTTCATTGGGCTTAGGTGTTAATGCCTTTTAATGCCAATACGGCGCTGGCGGTTGGAAACCAGCGTCTTCGACGCTTCCCGAAGCGACGCTCCACGCGTCAGCCTCCCATTGGGCTTTGACAGTCGTGCGGTCATTAAGGCCGACGGTTCCAATTGATGAACCATTAATTACGGTTATTATGGGCTGCCTATAAATAGGGGCTCCTCCTCTCCCTTTAACAGTCCATACTTAGACTGTGTTCTTTTTGAGAGGAGTGCTCTGAGAGACTCTGTCTTCTCCCTTTCTGAGAGACTCTATCTTCTCCCTTCAAGGACCCTATCAGGGGTTTGCCTCCATGGACGAAGATGACCCAGAGCTTCCATGCTTCTGTTTGGTCTCTTCAGTAGATTACCACTGTCAAGTGATTTCAATGATAGGAAGCGTCTCCCTGAGCACCTTTTACGTCCGCGCCTCAATGCAGAGAGTTCAACTCTTAACAGAGGCCTCTTCGGGTATGCCATGCCCACTTACCATGACATTTTAGATCCAACCAAGTTTGAATTTTAGTATATCTCTTAGAGAGATATCATCTGGACTTTCTTGCGAAGTCGTGGTTGGTGCATTCCTCTTCTGGAATTTGAGCCATCGACTTAAACTTTTTTGAACGCAAGTATTGAAGTCGTTGGTACCTGGCCGCGGGCTTTGCACACAGAGCTCGCGTCTTGAGGCCACTGACTTGGAAGAACTTCAATTCGGGTCGAAGGTTTCAGGCCCGAACTTTTGCAACTCCTGTTCCTCCAACAGAGAGATGGCAATTTTTGGCGTCTGATTCTCTGCGCGCCTTGTATCTTAGACGCGGATGTGGAATTAGGTCGCGTTTGAATTCTGTGTGTATCACAGTCTTGCTCGCGTCTGTTTCTGTTGTCGTAGGAATCTGGCCCAGCGTGCGGGTCATTCCCGCGTCTGCAGTCTTCAGCAATAACCGCGTTTGTGACTTAGTTTTCTTCTGTCGAAGTATACTAAGCTCTGAATTGTCTAATTCCCTTGTTTGCTTCTTGCAGGTAGGCTTGATCATCCTTTTTCACGTTCGCTGGGCCCGTGGGAGAATATATCGGCCAGCGAATTTGTTCGATGTTCGTCCACAAGGGAAGAAGTCATGGTCCTCGTCGTCTACAAGGGAAGAAGTCATGGCCTTGTCTTCGGGGGACGGGGGCCTAACCCTCGCCAGGATCACTTTGGATTCAATGCACCAGTCATGCTTGCTGGCATGGCATGGTCAGAGTGAGTATGGCGCGGGGGTTGCGGTGGATATAGTGGTGCATGTCATCCCCTGTGAGGTCTCAAAACCTCCTCTCTCACCCCAGAAGTGGCATCGAGATGACTCTATGTTCACTGGATGAGCTTCTGGTGGAAGAGATGTTCATCAGGAAGGATCATAACCCGCCACTTCGGATGGTCAGGTGGAATCGGAGGATTCTGCTGCCACCGGACCTCAAGAACACCATTGCTCTTAGTCAAGGATGGGCTCTTTCGATGTTTACGTCATGCATTGAAGTGCAATCAGTTCCTGATCGTTGCCACAGTATCCGATCCTGCTTTGGCGCCCTTCCAAGCATCCTGTACTCGGAATAACATGCAGCTGAGGAGCGAGTGCAACCTCTGAGAGAGAGACTTCTTTGTACTCCTTAACTGTAACACTCAATCTTATTGTATAAGAGAGCGTTTTTGTATCACTTTCATGTGCCTGGATATAAATAAAAGTGACACTTTTCTTTTTTTTCCTTCTATTGTCTTGAACTCTTTTTTTAGTCAGACGCATAGAAGCAAAGGACTTTGACTTGTCAAGACTATGATGATAATTTCAAACAGTCAAACTTTTTAGAGAGAAATCCTACTTTGGAACTCCCCAATGCTGTCAGAGGTGTAATATTAACTTAACAAGAGATAAGATAATTTTGTGGACCTGTCACTCTATAAAGGAGAAGGACAAGTGAAGTTCGTACCCCCAGGGAAAATGGGCCTTTATCAAGGTTTAGGATTCACTTGATTAAGCTCAGCTGGGGATTTGAAGGAAAACACTGTTAATGGTGTAGTATTAACCTAACAATGTGTTTAGGTAGACTTGTTATTTTGTTGAAGAGAATAGCAAGTGAATCTAGATCCCGGGGAATCTAAGAAGGTTTTTACCGTTAGAGGTGTGATATTAACTTAACGGGTTGAATGTAGTCCTGTCAGAAATATGATGTTAACCTGACAAGGATGTGAGTCAGAGGTGTGATATTAACCTGACTCAGAAATACTTCAGTTTCATTTGGGAAAACAGAAGTGTCACTGACATGGGTGTGATGTTTAACTTGACAGTGAGGGTAATGCTAGAGGTGTAATGTTGAACTTGGCATTGGTCATCTCGACTCCGATACAGAAGTTCGAGGGAAATTCATTGTCATAGGTGTATTGTTGAACTTAACAATGAATTGGATGCTAGAGGTGTGATGTTGAACTTAGCATCATCCATTTCGGCTTCGACATGGAAGTCTGGAGGAAAGTGACTGTCAGAGGTGTGATATTAAACTTGGCAGAAACTTGATGTACTGTTAGAAGTGTAATGTTAACTTAACAGTAATTTGTCAGAGGTGTGATATTAACTTGACAGAAATTGATTTGCGATATGAGCAATTTGAGGACCTGTCATCCTATTGATGAGAATGGACAAGTGGAGTTTGAAGTGCCAGAGGTATAGTGTTAACTTGGCAACAACTGTATTTTGTAGACCTACCATTCTGTGGGTGAGAATTGGTAAGGGATTTTGGAGGGGAGGGAGAGTGGAGTTGAGTCCACTTAGGATTTTTAGCAAACCCTCAGCTATCAACGGATTGAGGTGCCTTACCAACTACCGTTTGAGTTGGGCTAGCCATGCTATTCCCCTCAGCATGATGAGTTGTCGAAGATTTATGTTGGGCTTAAAGTCAACGTTTTCTCTATCCTTAGCCGTCGGAGGCGTCGGATCAAAGGGGAACGTGTCCCTTAGGATTTTTAGCAAATCCTCAGCTGTCAACGGGTTTGATGCCTTTACCAACTACCGTTTGAGTTGGGCTAGCCATGCTATTCCCCTCAGCATGATGAGTTGTCGAAGATTTATGTTGGGCTTAAAAGCCAACGTTTTCCTCTATCCTTAGCCGTCGGAGGCGTCGGATCAAAGGGGAACGTGTCCCTTAGGATTTTTAACAAATCCTCAGCTGTCAACAGGTTTGATATGCCTTTACAACTACCGTTTGAGTTGGGCTAGCCATGCTATTCCCCTCAGCATGATGAGTTGTCGAAGATTTATGTTGGGCTTAAACGCCAACGTTTTCCTCTATCCTTAGCCGTCGGAGGCGTCGGATGTTAATGAAGAAGCTCTTCTTGTTTTGATCAGAGGTGTACTTTTAACTTGATCGGGGGAGGAGTACTATTAAGGATAGTACTTCTTCAAGAATCTGCCATTGATCGGCATCATGAGTGTATCGCCATTTGAAGTTATGAGACGATATGGACCCATTTGAGTAGAATGACTCTACTACAAATGGCCATTCCCATTTGGGTTGGAATTTTCCTTTTGTCT
>JAVJIF010005354.1:0-177226 GCA_038442645.1 Agave tequilana
AAAAGGAAGAAGAGGAGATGGTGGGAGGTAGATGGCAGGGAGGCGACAAGGGGGATAAAAGGAAGAAGAGGAGATGGTGGGAGGTAGATGGACTGACGGCGGCGAGGTCCGCTGTGTCAGTCGAGGTCGTAGAGGCCTGGATCTGCAACAAGAGCTTCAAACGACTCTGTGGAACTATCCGATCATCGAGATGAGGCTTTGGTGACGACAAGGTTGTGGCAGTGATCTTGTCGACACTGGAGGAAGAGGACAACGATGAAGATGGTGGTAGAGAGACGACGAGGGTGACAAGAGGAAGAAGAGGAGATGGTGGGGCAGTCGTGGTGGCTGTGAGTGACTGTTCACGAAACAAATTTTTTTATTTTTTCTTTTCTTTTATTTTTCTTTTGATTCATTTCATTTCTTTTTTTTGAACTAAAGAGAGCAGAAGAAAATTGGGGAAATTTGTAAAACTAGGGTTTAGAAATTTTGTGGAAGGAAACATGAATTTCGGCTCTGGTACCAAATTGATGTGGGACGGAGGGAAAATTAGGGTTTATTGTGGGATTTTGGTGGAATTAGGAAGAACAAGGAATTGGCAAAAGGGATGTGATCACGGATCGCAATCCGGATCTTGGCTTCACCGTCTGATTCGATTCAATTCATGAGATTAAACCAAAACATCACAAATTTTCATAGGAAAATTTTAAATCAATTTATCATTATCAACTTCAAAATTCACTACATGGCTATATATAGCCTACAATACGTGCACCATACGTGCAATTTTTGATAATCTCAAATCTATCCAAATATAATTCAAATAAACCTAAATCTTAACTAAATCTAAATTTAAATAAAATCCTAAATCCTGCTAAATCTGGACCATTCGATTCCCCCGTCGCCTTCCACTTCCAGAATGGGGAAAAAAATGCAAGGAGTGTGCAGCCAATGAATCATTGAAAATTCTCGAGAAGCACTATATTATTCTATAGGTCAATGGAAACTTTTTCCTTTTCTTCTTGAGTGACTGAGCCAATATTCTTGGTTTACCATAAATCTGTACATTTTTCATGAATCATGGTTGGCAAACACTTTGCTTGAGGGGAAATGCCATGATAGTGTTTCTTGTTTCAGGGCCATTAGTTTCCTTTCTTTGGTGTTTCATCCCTTCTTGTGGTTAGGTCAATCTGCATCCAGCTTCTAGTTTTGAAGCATCTTAAGTCGCATTTTCTTTGCGCACCTAATTTTTGGTTCCTCCCTGTTATTATGCTTCTTGTACTGAAGCAAACCTTAAATGCATCCTATAATGTCGTATTGAATACTTGAATACCAATGTGCATTTTCACGTGGAAATGAATACCTTGTCTATCACTGGTTCAACTGTGAATATAAAATATTTAATGTCACTCACTACTAAATATGTAGTTCCTTGTAAAATAGAACACCACACAGGTTTTCGTGATGGGTTCATTGTTGTGCTCCTTGCTTCTTGGTCCGTGAGCTTAAATTGCATGGGTGATAATGTATGTTTCCCTATGCCAACTGTCATTTTATGATCACGGTAAGCCTCTTTCTCAACCATCCGTGGTGGGAGGCAGAAATTTGGACATCTGATGTCAAGTTGTCTACTGGTTATAAAATTGTCACAAACCTTTCATGGAGCAGCCGGCCCCATATCATTTAGAGAAGGCTGATGGTAATGATGTCTATTCGTTGTTGCACTCTTAAAGACAATGTTATAAACATGCATGCATCTGGAGCTAACCGTCTTGGGTGACCATAAATCTGGTTGGATTCAAAACTAGGCCTTTCCTAGTTTCCTTTATGATGTTGCACCCCTTGAAGAAAATGAAAATGTGATGTTTCTCCCCCTTTTCTCAGTTGGCACCCCCCCCCCCCCCCCTCCTCCTTTTGTTTTAAGTTTGTTAATGTTGGGGTGGGGGGGGGGATATGCCCTATACATGAAAGTATGTTATCAAATATTGTAGACTTACCTAATCTCATGCCAATTCACGTGACTCAAGCAGTTGAAATAAAATCAAATGATTTAAGAAATCACCAGCTACAAAATAAGTGGGAACTTATTCAGTTAGTCTGAACACTTTGACTTCCTATCACACTTCAATTAAATGCCTACAGCTTCGTGCACTTAAATTTCTGGAATGCACTGCATACTTCATTCTGATTATTTGACTACATTCTTTTTTCTTCTTCCCTTTCTGTTTTATTTAAACAGATCTTGATTCTTGATGAGGCTGATAGGCTCTTGGATATGGGTTTCCAGAAGCAAATTACTTCTGTCATATCTCGGTTACCCAAACTTCGAAGGACTGGGCTCTTCTCTGCAACCCAAACTGAGGCAGTTGAAGAGCTTTTGAGGGCCGGCTTAAGAAACCCTGTGAGGGTTGAAGTTCGAACAGAAACCAAACCGCTAGGCAACCAGGCATCCTCACAAGAATTAGCTGTTTCCAAAACACCTTTGGGGCTTCATATAGAGGTATATATATTGTATGCTTCAGAGGTATGCTTGTTTATTTTGTTCAGACTGCATGAACTTGAGCATATTTAGTTTACACTTGAGTTTTTTCATGTGTAATCATCATATTGGCTTATATAATGTTCTCAACTTCTCACATCTTCCACAAAATCTCCATCAAATTTGTCTGCTATTATAAACACGAGTTAAGTAAAATAATTATGTTTTCTAAAATATTTCTTGATAAGGCACAATAATGATATTTTCTAAATATTTCACGATCAGTTAATATCTTGAATTTGTTAAATTTCTTGCTACTGTCTTTCGTTTGTATGCTATGATGCACCATATAGATATCCAACATACAGGTATGTCGGTATCCTAAAAAAGTAGGATACACATACATTGTGGATATGGCAATAATAATATTTTATGCGTTTCTATGCATGTACATGATGTGTGCTAATGTTCTTTATCTATAACATGAATTTTTAAGGCTATAGCAGATCAGAAAACACTAACTTGGATGCTATAAATTATTTTCAAGTCACATAAAACAACAATACTTGAATAATCACAATTCTTTTGAAGAAAATGGAAAAATTATATGAATGTACCTAATCAAATTGAACCCTAACATTCATCCTTTAGATTTTCGACTTCTTGGTCTCAGGTATTTTTGATACATCTGAAATGCATCATACATTTTAAGCTACTTCGGAGGAGTATTCGTTATATAACCATCAATTATCAGAGTATCCAAGTATTTGGCATGCCTTGGATTGTTAACTTAAACAAGAAAAGTTTGTATGTTCGCTATGCTTTTCTGGAATATCATGTACAACTTCCTTTCCTGAGCAAATGTGTTGTCCATTGTGGAGCTGTGAGACCTCGATCACTTGTTGAAGGTTTTGTAGACGGGTTAGATAAGCTTCTTACATCTTGCATTTTTAAATTGTTTTTTTTCTTTTTTCTTTTTTGTGTGTGCTTTTTTTTTTTTTTTTTGGGGGGGGTGTTGTGACTCTACAAAAAGTTTGATATCCGAAAAAACTTATAGTTAGTTTTTTTGGGGAAAAGATAAAAAACTTATATTCATGCTCCTTATTAATTGGAACATTTGATCCATATTATCCAGCCTGTTACCTCGAAAAGTTGCTGTTTCGCATCCTAACTGTATATTATAAAATTGAAAACCTTAAAACTTTTCCTTTTTGGTTTTGGAAGAGTATTTAACTTCATGTTCTGACATATACGTGGAATGTTTCGGACTGAAAGGTGTAAAGGATTCTGCTTTACACTTCTGTTACCAGAACAACTAATATATATAACATTCTATACTCCTAACTGAAGTTCGTGTTCTAAATTCTTCATTTTGCAGTATTTGCTATGTGAAGCAGTGAGAAAATCATCACAGCTTGTTAGCTTCCTATCACAGAACGCTTCAAAAAAGATAATAATGTAAGGATATATGTTAATTCTGGCAATGTCACACTAGACTTTCTACAGAACACTTAATGGATATGATACTGCAGAATGCTAGGTCTAAATTGCTCTATCTAATCTTGATTTCAGCTACTTCATGACGTGTGCATGTGTTGACTACTGGGGGAAAGTCCTTCCCCAACTCACTGTTCTCAAAGACACTGAATTAATTCCTCTTCATGGGAAGATGAAGCAGGTGAGAAATCTGATGACTTTAAGGTATATAATTACTTGCTTCCTTTTGCAATCAGTCACTTGACTAGCACATTTTAATGTCTGCTGAGTTTTACATATTGTGTAGACTGCAAGGGAGAAGGCATTAGCATCCTTTACGAAACTTCCAAGTGGTGTTCTTTTGTGTACTGATGTAGCAGCACGGGGACTTGATATTCCAGGTGTTGATTGGATCGTACAGGTAAATCCTTTTATCCAGATACTGCAGATCTAATTTGTTATTGGTAACAACAAGTTATGTCTAATTCTATCATTTGATAGAAGTTAGTTCTGAATTACTGATATTGTAGGTTAAAGTAGTATTTTCTGTAAGGTGTTTGACCATAACGGTAGCATGCGTTTTGTTCATGTTACTATAAAAACACAAGGGTCACTTGACACTTTTGAGAAAGTAATGAATCACTGATTATTAGTTGCTAGAAGGGTTTTATATTAAGAGTAACTTGGTAACGTAAATAGTAAAATGTTTGGAAAAATAGATCAAACAATGTTTTTCATGTTATGATACTTCATTTGAGCTCCAAGTGCATATGCATACTTTCTGCCGTTATTTGGTTAGCCATTCAAAGTTGTCTAAGGTAGGATTTTGGTACTAACTGGCAACCGCTTGAACTTCAATGACAGCTGGTGGTAGAATTGTGCAAGTTATCCTTTACTTTTTATCCTTTCTTTCTCTAGAAAATGCTAGGATAGTGGTGGTAGTCATGGATGACATAAGTTCACCGAAGGTCCAAAACTATCTCAATTAACAATGGAAATAGATATAAAATATAAGGTATTCTATAAAAGCCATTCATCATGGTTGAACAACCCAACCAGCTTATTAGGCTAAACTGGTAGACAATAATTTCTTGAAGAATCAATATTTCTTGACATTTTATCCTTTCTCTAGAAAATGCTAGGATAGTCATGGTGGTCATGGATGGCATTCATAAGTTCACCGAAGGTCCAAAACTATCTCAATCTAACAATGGAAATAGATATAAAATATAAGGTATTCTATAAAAGCCATTCGTCATGGTTGAACAACCCATCCTGCTTATTAGGCTTAACTGGTAGACAATATTTTCTTGAAGAATCAATTTTCTTGATCCCTCTTGCCCAGAAAGTATGCACATAGGCATGCACCTAAAATTTCCTCAGTTCATAAAGACCCCCAAATTGCATATAACATTTCCTAAACTGGACAATTACACATCCTTGTGAGCTTTTTCTATGCTACTAGCGTGGAAGAGTTTTGCACCATTATTGAGTAGATTTCATGATGTAAAACAATTTGGATCGCAATCAACTTCAAACTAAATGAAACTAAGGCTTTAAAAATTGGAATTGGGAATTTGGATAGAGTTTTGAGGTTCACACCTCTTGCACCACAGGCTTCATACCCAAAACTCAAGATAAGATTATCAAGAATTTTTAATTGAAAAATTTGTAATTCAATCATTCAATAATTCCAAAGAGAAGTCTTGGGGGCCTATTTATAGGCTTAACAATAGTGCACTTTTATGAAATAACCGATGTGATACTAAACGTCACATAAAAAAATACCACTAATTCAACAAAAATAAACTAAAAATAAAAAATAGCTAAAACCAAAGGAAGACAACACATCGTCTTCTATAATAAACTCGAGCAAACAATCGTCTTAGCGGCGTAATGCCCTCACCATTTCCTCGGGGTGGGAAAAACCTGACCATGTTGAGTGTGTATTGGAAAGCTGTTATTGGTTGTGGTAATGCTTCAGTTGGTCGGGATCAAGCCGTCAGATATTCTTAGTAATCCACGAATTCTCTGATTCATGTCTTCCTTTTACTTAACAAGATAGTGTCGTGTTTCTCCGTCTCTAGTAGAGACAATCCGATCATTTAAAATAGAATCTATATTTTCTGCTGCATGGGGTAATTTTGGAGGAAGTGAAAGTAGTGGGGGGCTCTTAGAAAGAAGATCGTGGGTAGGCTCATCTATGAATAGATTAGAAGGGGTATCAGAAGTACTTCTATATGGAACCAAATCGTCAACATTAAAAGTGCAACTAAAGCCAAAATCCGGTAGGAAGTTCACCACATACGAATTTGAATTGATCCTCTTGAGGATTGGAAAAGGTCATGCGCTTCACACATGTAATTTCTTCACAGTTTTCGGAGTAAACCGTTTGGGTTTCAGGCAGACCATCATATAATAACCGACATTAAATATTCTTAATCTAGGTATAAATCAGCAGAAGATTTATAATCAATATTATTTTTCATTATCTTTTCTCTGATTTTTTTCATATATTGCACGTATATGAGAAGCGAATGCTGATGCAGAGTCTGATACCTTAGAATGACGATGAGCCATGGAAACTAAATCAATTGGTTGCCTATGTTTAAAACCAGTTATAATTTCAAATGGACTAAGACTCGTGGTTCTATTTACAGAGCTATTGTATGCAAATTCAGACAAAGGCGAGATTAGATCCCAAGTTTTTAAAATTTCCCTACGAGACACCTGAGAGATTTTCTAAGAAACTATCGACTACCTCAGTGGCTCAGTTTGTCTATCAGTTTTTGGGTGAAAGACCGTCGAGAATTTCAATATGGTTCCCATCTTGTGCCATAGTGTTTGAAAAAAATAACTAACTTAACATCTCTATCTGACATCATGGCCTTGGGCAATCCATGCAGCTTGACAACATGATTAAAGAAAGGTCTGCTACACGAGATGCATCTGAAGTTTTGAAATACAAAATGAATGAGCCATCTTGGAGAATCTGTCAACCACTACTAGGATAGAATCATGTCTCTTCTGTGTCTTTGGTAATCCTTGCATAAAATCTAAGCTCACGTCTTGCCAAGGGTAACTGGGTACTGAGAGGGGAGTGTAAGGACCGACAACTTATTTTTATTGCTTGGCCAGTTGAAAAGTGCGACACTGACCAACAATCTTAGCAGTGTCTTTCTTCATGCTCGACCGGTAGAATCTGTGCTCAACAGCCTCGATTGTCTTGTCCTGATTAAAGTGTCATGCCAGATCTCCAGCATGCAATTCCCAAGAGAGAATTCCTAAGGGACGTACGTGTAATACATAGCTTACGGAATCTAAATAAATATTCATCATGTAACAGAAATCCGTCCATCTCTCTATTAGACCCCGTAACATGATATATATTTCTCCGAAGTCGGGACATGACTCATACTTCTTTCTCAAATTTTCAAACCATGTCACTTCTGCGCTCATAGCCACCAATATCATTACTCGTCGACTGAGCACATCAACGACCTTGTTTTCAACTTTCGCTTTGTGCTTGAGGACAAATGTGTAGTTCTGAAAAAACTCTACCTCCTTGCTATGTCATGCATTTAGCCTCTTCTGGGAGTTAAGGTACTTCAACACCTCATGATTCAAATACAACACAAACTCCTGCGGTAGCAGATAATGTCGCTAGTAGCGCAAAGCTTGCAATTTCTTGTCATGCGTGGAGCTTCACTGTCAAACGTCATTTAATTTCTTGCTTAAAGAGGTAAAGAGGTGATTTTTCTGACTTAACGCACCACCTATCGCAAGTTCTGATGCGTCACATGTTGCTTCAAACACTTTTGAAAAATCTGGTAGACATTGCTTCAATTATCAACTTTTTTACTTCTCCAAAAGCTTTGGTGGCGACAGGAGTCCACTGAAATTCCTATTCTTCAAGCAGTCTGTTATTGGTGCCACGATAGCGCTAAAGTTTCTAATGAACCGACGGTAGAAAGTGGCTAACATATGAAAACTCTTGACTTCTCTAATCGTTTGGGATTGTGGCCACTTACTAATTGCTTTTACCTTCTCATGGTCTGTAGAAACTCTCTCGCATGAAACCACAACTCCAAGAAAGAAACCCTATCTATACAAAAAATACACTTTTTCGGGTTTGCATAGAACTTTTCAGCCTGAATTATGCGAAGGACTTGTCTCAGATGGTCCATATGTTGCTTCTGAGTTCGGCTGTAAATCAGTATATCATCAGAGTATACCACCACAAACTGATAAACGATCGAAACAATTGAGTCATAACTCTCACAAAAGTACTAAGAGCATTGGATAGTCTAAAAGGCATTACTATCCATTCATATGCCATTCCTTAGTTTTAAATGCGATTTTTCACTCACCCCCGGACAAATCTTAATTTGATGGTACCTATTTTTAAAGTCAATCTTGGAGAATATTGTGGCACCTGACATATCATCAACATATCATTAAGACGGGGAATGGAAAAATGATACTGGACAATGATTTTGTTGATTGCACGACAATCCACGCACATGCGCCATGTGCCATCTTTCTTTGGCGCCAAAAGTGTGGGAACCTCACATGGACTCAAACACTCTTTGATGAACCCTTTGTCAAGTAACTCTTCTACCTGCCATTATAATTCTGCGTGCTTGGCAGGGTTCATCCTCTAATGGGGCAGGTTTGACAAAGTTGCTCCTGAGACTAGGTCAATGACATGTTGAATGTCTCTCATTAGAAGCAACTCACCTGGCAGATCTTTGGGGAGGACTTCAGAAAACTCTTTAAGTATTAGTCTAATGTGTCCTGAGATCTGCGACTTGGTCTCTAGTTCAGCTTCTCGAGCCACAAGCGCATAATAAGTCAAACTTTCATTTATGCTTTTCTCAACATGATCGTGGTTAATCAAGTTCATCACCACTTTCCCTTTGCCTTTATCAACATTGTTGTTTGGATTTAGTGTCACCACTTTTCCTTTGCCCTATCAACCTTCTTTTCAGAAGTTGGCGGTAGGTTGATTTGGTATTAACTCCACTTTCTTGTTGTTATGGATAAACGAGCAGTGGTTGGTTCGTTTATATGTGGTCATATCTAAGTCAAATAACTATGGTTGTCTCAAAATGATATGATCAACATCTATAGAGAGTATGTCACACTACACGTTATCTGTGTACGTGGCAAACTGAATGGTGATTTGACATTTCTCTCGAATATCTATGAATGTAGCGTCAATCCACGTGATCTTGTAGGAATTTTGATGCTTCACCGGTTTCATCCCTAACGTGGTGTTAATTTTGATGCAACGACGTTGATGTAACTGCCACTATTCACTATCACTTTACAGCTTTTATTCCCAATTTTTGTGCATGTTTGGAACATGACAGTTCTTCTCCAGTTGTTAACTTCCTCGGGCTGCGCTAAACTGCACCTAGCTACTCCTAACTGTGCACTGTAATAACTAGGAGCTAGGTCAGTCACTCCTAAAGTTCTAATGCAACCATTGAACTCACATTCTTCAGCAGAGGCATCCGAGTCATCTTGTTGGTGCACAACCACTTCTAGACCATTTTCTTCTTCTACATCTTCTATGGGAACTTCCATTAAGAGGGTCTTAGTTTGACTCACGTACTGGTTTGCAAGGTGCCTATACCTTTGACATCTATAACACTAGGTATGCGGGTTGACCTTCGCTGGTTCACTGGCCATTTTTCCCTCAAAAGTTGTTGGTTTTATACTAGAAGAATCTGCCAGTTTGACACTAGAAGAATTGGAGGTAGGTTTGCTCGGGACAGAAAATGATTGGCTATAGCTAAGCTTGCTAACGTTTGTTGTCTTAAAGCTATCTCTCTAAAATCAGATCGGTAGAAGTAAGATCTTCTAGACTCATCTAAGTCGGTGATCAGTTGATCTGCCAGCTCTAGAGTCGTGATGCCTCGACTCATAGGATATCAAATATTGGGATCGTATCGATGGGTTTTTTCATATCGGATATCGGATATCAGGGGATATATCAGGGATAGCGCGCATATTAGACGTTCATATTGGATACTATATATAATGAGATATTGATAACTAAATTGGTTTAGTATCATAAATATCATTTACCAAATAAAAATGATGTAATATGCATGTAAAGACGGTAAAAAAAATAATGTACATTTGCACGCAGCCGTCGGTCGTGCAATAAATAAGTTTTTTCATGAAATTGAAAAATATAAGATTAGAAGTTGTATAATCTACTTACCTGAAAATCAATGAATGAAAAAGATAATAAAAGAGATGAAATTCTTGCGTCTTTAAATTTGAATATGAGATCGTCCCTCTCGGGGAATGAAAGGGAGGTAAATGTCGTCATCCTCAATTCACGGAGGAGAACAATTGAGCCCTAACGATGCAAACAACACTTATATAGTCGGGTGACGGGTCGAGTTTGGGTTCAATGCTAATGGGTTAAAAAAAACGAACCCAATTAAAATAAATCTATATCGGACGATTTATCAGTCGATATTTCAAATATCGGCCGTTTTTGCTGCAAAAGATATGGGCGAATGATTTTCCCATATCGTATCAGCAGCAGGCAAAGAACGAGACATCGGTCGATATCTCGACTAATATTTAAATCAGTGGCTATGAACTCTCAGCGGTAATCATCCCTAAGACCTGATCTAAATTTAGACATGGTCTGTCCAGGAGACTCAAACTCAACTGCACGACACCGATTCAAGTATTCATCAAACTTTGCGATGTAATCTGTGGCTGACTTGTTTCTTTGAGTTAACTTATTCACTTATCCAGTAACTACTGACTGAAAGAAGGTGGAATTTATTTCAATATAAGTTTCTCTTTCATGCCCTTACAAGTCTCAACTAGATCATCCCTTCTATACCTCATCACCATTTCAAGGTTCTCCCATATTGTCCAGCTTGTCCAGTTAGTTTCATCGTTACAAATCGAATTTTCCTAGACTCGGACATGTCATGCCAACGAAAGTAGCAGTCCATAGCTAGTTGTCAATTTATGCAAGTCTGAGGGTCTAAACGTCTGTCGAAGGAAGGAGTATCTACTTTTACATTTTTGATAAACTGGGCATCTGTGTCCTCTGTGTTGTAGAGTTGAGCTCGTCTATGCCTGGGTGACCTACTGTTATCTCGAAGTTTGTTCTCCTTTAAGGGGTCTGGGATTCTCTTTTGATTTGTTTCTAACCTATCAAGTCATGTTGCTAAATCCCTGCAAGTGGCATAAGCTTGATCTTTAAACTCTTGCAGTTGTTGGTCTATTTGGTCCATCCTAGTGATGAGTGCGTTGAGTGTATCCTTAAGATTAGGGTCCATTGGTGAAGAATTTTTTCCTACTGAAAAGTTCTCCCACTTCTAGTTGGCATGCAAATTCCTAACTAATCCTAAATGCAAACTACTATAAGTTGAAATATATGCTAATGTTGGAGGAATCAGAGATCAAATTAATGATAATTAATATCAATTTTATGCTTTATTGATTAACCCGTGATTAATAAAATGTAATGTTGGGATAATGATTAAACTACACGCGCTAACACAATAAATTTCAAATCAATTCAAGGATCACCCTTTCAAGTTAATTGAGTTGCACTGTTAATTTCAATTTAGGTTTCCACTCAAGGTTAGATTCACACACTTACTTTTTGTGGGATAACAGTCAATAGATTTTATTTTGCGATATAGTTAAGGAACTATCTTAATTAAGAGAAAAATAATTGAATAGAAATTTCAACGATTACCTCGGAGGCGACCGAATCTTGAACCTGAATATGAAGGCTGTAGACGCGTAGTCCTGATCTCCACGAACTCACTGCTTTGAAAATGGCTCGATTCGGGCTTGAAATGAGCGCAATATGGCCTCTAGAAAATTGAACTGAGTTGCAGTCGAGTTTGACTGAGCTCAGGCTGAGCCCAGGCGTTGAATCAACTCATTGAGTCAACTCCACTGAATTGAGTGGCTCCGAGTCAGCTTGACTCGAGTCGACGGCTAGCGGCTAGGTCGACTCTACGAGCTGCTGACGTCAGCACTTAAGTCACCGACGTCAGCAATTGAGCGGACTGTGCGGGTCGGATCCGGGTTGTAAATGGGTCGGGTCTTTTAGCGGGTTAATGATTTAAACTTGATATGATTCTCAGCCCAGATCTCTTCTCGACTTGTGGTTGGCAACGCTATCACAACTGAAGGTGGCGGCGTGACACGGGAGAGGATGGCGATGGCGACGATGACGACGGTAGAGGTGACGACGACAAAGGTGGAGGAGATGACGTCAACTAGGACATGATGGCATTGTAGTGATCTGGCGTCGGCTGATCTTGACGATGGATCTGGTGGCAGTTGAATTGTGGCGAGATCTCTAAAGAAGTCGGCGATGGTCGAAGACGACGGAGGGGCAGAGGTAGAGGTTGCGGCGATGGTTGACTGCGACTGGTGTGGATGCGTTGTCAATGAGGCTGCATCGGTTGCAGTGGTGACTTGTCGAGGCGGCGAGGCGACTGCAGAGTTGTGGCGGCATCAATATCATTGGCAGAGGGAGGCTGGGGTCGTGGTGGTCGAAGTCAAGGAGGTTTGGGGTGGTGTCGTGCCTCTATGGTTTCACAAAGAGTAGGGGTGGGGGGAGAGCGGAAGGAGAAGATGAACACGATCTTTTGAAATTTTCATTTTTTTTGTTTTTTTGCTTTATTTCTGGTTTTTTAAACTTTTTTTTTGAATAGATCTAGGGTTAGAGTGAAGCTAGGGTTTTAGGAGAGGGAAGGAATTTTTTGAAGGGCATTGAAAACTAATTGCTTTGATACCAAAATTGATGTAAAACAATTTGGATCACAATCATCTTCAAAGTAAAATTAGAAATTAGGGTTTTAAAATTGAAATTGGGAATTTGGATAGAGTTGTGGGCTTCACATCTCTTGCTCGATGGGCTTTACTCTCAAAACTCAAGATAAGATTATAAAAAAAATTTAATTGGAAAATTTGTAATTCAATCATTCAATAATTTCAAAAAAAGTCTTGTGGGCCTATTTATAAGTTTTACAAAAGTGCACTTCTACGAAATAACCGATGTGGTGCAAAATGCTACATAAAAGAAAATACCACTAATTCAACAAAAATAAATTAAAAAAAACTAAAACCAAAGGAAGACAACACATCGTCTTCTAGAATAATCTCGATCAAATAATCGTCTCAGCGATGTGATGCCCTCATCATTTCAAATAAGGGCATGAACATTGAAGAGGCATGACCTTCTAGCGTGAAAGGGAGTTTGAGATGCGAGCTGAGCAACATAAGAAAAGAAAAGAGGATCTTGATAGAGACAAGGGGGAGACAAAGCAAGGAACCCGCCCCTAAAGTTTGATAGGTGGTCCCTTATAAACCATCTTCATCCATGTCCTTATGTAGGTGAAGAATGACCTGTTGAAGATCCTTTTGCCTATAAGGACACTGGCTAATAGCCGCGATAAGCTGAGGATTGCTACTATTATCGAGACTCTGATCACGTAGATGAATGCCATTAATTGAAGAATGACATTGAATCTTTGATTCAAAAAGGTCATCGAGGCAGTTTTTAAGAAAGGATGCCCCTCTTTTGTAGCTGCCACAGAAGCAAGCCTTTGATAATTGGGCTGGTGAGCTAATGGCTGAGGGAGCAGCGTTGACCTGTATCATCCGTGTTATCTCAAGAGGACCTATAGTAGGAGACATGTCCTCATTCCAATGTAAAAAATTATGGTGGAGCATGCAAGTGGTTAACCTCCTGAGGAAAAATCTAAAACATTAGAGCCCGGAAACCTTTACAAACGAGGACTTGGAAAGGGTGCGGCTGCTCCATGATGATGCCATGGTGATATTTGCTCACATGGATGATTTGGTGGTCAAGGGGCTCAACATCAATAATATCAACCATATCGGCAAGATCGATCCCAACAGTGTTTGATATTGTAGGGTTAATATCGTATTAGGTACCTCAAAACCCGATATGATATCCTCGATACGTTTCGAAATCGGCCGTTATTTGCAACCATGCTACAAGCAGTATAGGGTTACAATGAATTCTGTAAATAACAAGATCTCTTCAACCATTGATGTCTAAGTTTTGGGTTTGGAGTGTTTGGATTCATACTCTTAAACTATGCAGGACTACATCTTATTGATACTAAAAAAAATCAAATACAATTACATAAAATAATGGGCAAATCTTCCTTGTACGGTATAAAAGATCGAATCCTACTCAAACTACAACTCATAATATTACTATGACTCCATAAGACTCTAAATACTATTAATTAGGACAAAAAAGCATATTGTTAAATATTCATGTTTAGTACGAAAGCCAAGCAAAAAAAAACGTATGTGAAAAGACGACAAAAATAATGGACACATTGAACAATCAGATACCTAATGTATCACATTTAAAACATTTTAGCTTAAAAAAGATGTAAAAAATACAATAGGTATATCAAATTTTACATGTTGATCACCTTATATATATAACTAAAGTATTATCTGATATTAAGAAATGATAAAATACTTTTTGATTACAATTTTAGCATATTTTATTGCTTAATTAATGGTTAAATAGATTTACTAACAAAGTTCTATGACTAAATCAGAACTAAAGTCAAAGAACTCTTCAAAAATAAAATAATACTGCAAATTTACAGAAAAGATAACATTAATATTTCTCTTGAAAAAAGGAAAAAATGTCAAAAAATGTTAATATGGGTTTAATTTTTTTGGTCAAGCTTCGTGATTTTTGGCTCATCTTTCTTTTAAATGGAGTAAATTAAGGGCGACAAAACATGTTTTAAAAAAAAGAGTTTTAAATGGAGTTTTGCTAACTATGTCATCGGACATGATATAATGTCTGAATTACATTAATGCTTAACGAAATTTGAAGAGGAAATGAAGAGCAAAGAGGAGGAAATAATAAAAAGTGAACGATGACAAAATAAGGCCTTAGAACAGAGGAAGAGAAGAAGATAACTGGCAAAGAGAAGTTAGAGGAATCACATATTAATTTAAATTTAAGTCACGTTGCATTTCTTGTATATGCGGCTGTCACCACATTGTTGTACTAGTTACTCTAGGGACATGTTTATAAGTTACTAGTTTACTTTTAAGTTGGAGAATAAGCTCTATAAGTGTGTTTCCTTGTACATGATTATATATGCATCTATACCTGCTAAGTGCCCTTATAACTTTGGTTGACAGGATCTCTGTACTTGCTCATGAACTTTGGAGTTTTCTTTCTTTTGTTTTCTATTCTTTTTCCAGTTATCACATAATTCTATGTGGTGCTTTTATCTTTAGTATATTCGAAAGCAGGAACTGCCTCCATATGTTTGATTAAGATGGATGCTAATGAGGTTGCTATTTATTTGCTTAGTATGACCCTCCTCAAGATCCAAATGTATTCGTACATAGAGTTGGCCGGACTGCACGGATAGGACGGCAAGGAAGTGCTATTGTTTTCCTCTTACCAAAGGTTTGCCCGTCACTAATCATTTTCCTATTGAAAGATTTATTATTCCCTCTTGAGTTAAATATGATTTTTTTTTTTTTTTTGAAAAATACAGGAAGATGCTTATGTAGAGTTCCTTCGCTTAAGAAGAGTACCTCTCCGAGAGAGAGAATGTTGCATTGATGCCTTCTTTGATATCATTCCACTGGCAAGTATTGTCCCTTGACAAATAATTTTTCCCCGTCTTCTAAACAGTTAATATTTTGCATATGGTATAGTTTCTCATTTTATTTGAGGGTTTGTATTTGTCAAAATTTTGTATGTCATCTTTGAACTTTGTTTGATAGGAAACGCAAGGTGAAAATATGTTGTTACTTGTTAGTGTTGTTTTAAAGAATCTGTGCATGATATTCTCCTCATGGTGCTAGATTTAGCAGAATACTTTTAAAAACTATTATCGAGATATCCACTTTTCGGTGGGGATTTTTCGAGTTTAAAAGTATTCTCCTCATACCCTACTGATTCATGTTTATTCTTGCTAATATTTGTCTTAGTATCACCATCAAAGTTTCAGATAAGCTTTTTGAATTTTTTTGCTGATCTAGTTGGCATGACTATATCATAAAAGATTATAGGGAAATTTACCCGAGCTACTGGGAAGCGTGAATATGGATGTCACGATAAAACTACATTAGCAGTGGAAACCCCAATTCCTTGAAACCTTTCACATGGATGCGGCAAGAGCAGCTCCGGATATGGATATGCCACAACAAAACTACATTATTAATGAAAATCTCAATTCCTTAAAAACCTTACAAATGGATGCAACTCTCTCTCTCTCTCTCTCTCTCTCTCTCTCCCCCTCCCTCCCCCCCTCCCTCCCTCCCCCCTCCATCCTTTCCGCTATGTGTGTGTCACGTGCGCTTGTTGGCAAATATGAACAGATAAATAGGCACGAGAATACGTTCATTTTGTTTTTGATCAATATGCATCCCCTCTCTGTGGGTGTTTATGTGCACGTGTGCATGCATGCATTTACTTATGCACCTTCTAATTATTTTCTAATGTACACTCAACTAGTTTTGTTTAATAATATCTTATTTTGCAAAAAAGACCTCAAAGTTATCCTAATATTTACACTATTTATTGTGGATATTTAAAAAAAACAACATTATTAATGAAAATCTCAATTCCTTAAAAACCTTACAAATATATGCATTAAGAACAATTCTCTCTCACCCCCTGCCCGCTGTGTGTGTCACGTGTGCTTGTTGACAAATATGAACATATAAATAGGCACAAGAATATATACATTTTGTTTTTGATGCACATCCCCTCTCTGTGGGTGTGTATGTGCATGCTTGTGTGCGTGCGTGCATTTATTTATGCACCTTCTAATTATTATTCATCTAATATACACTCGACTAATATTGGTTAATAAAGGCTTATTTTGCCAAAAAACCTCATAATTTTCCTAATATCTAATTTTCATATTTTGTACTATTTTCCCTCATGTTTAATACCCTAAAGTTTTCTTTACCACATGTAGTGCATCTCAACTCCTGTTTACATTATGCTACCTAAAGAAAATTAAAGTCCCCAAATTCCCTCCATTTCTCTTCCCAAATTACAGTAAAAAAACCCTAAAATTGGTGGTAGCACTTAAGGAGGCTTTACCGAGCACCGTGGTAGAGGAGAGGTAATGCTGCCAGCAGAGGAAGGAGGAGAAATGGGTTCAATAGAGCAAGTGGTGGTGATATGGAGGAGGGAGAGGGAGATGGTGGTGTTATTAGAGGGAAAGAAACTAGGTTCAATTTGTGGTGTAATGCTATACTGGAGTTAAGGGAGGGATTTGATGCCCTTGGAAGGGGGAGAGGAAAATGAATTCAATTTTTTTAGGGTTATGGAGGGGGTGAAGGTGTGGTAGTCTACTGAAGGAGAGAGAGGAAGTGGGTAAGTGTTACGTGTAGGTCACCTAGAGGAGGGGGGTGAATAAGTGACTAGCTAATCTAATGTCAACTAATGTGGAACTAAAAACTTGTTATGCAAACTAAACTAACACACAATGTATAGCCAAAGAGTAAAACCGAATTCTCGGTGCAGGGCTCTGAACTTCTCCTCGAGATTCCTCTAGACTAAGAGTTGAGGTGCTACTATAGTTTTCTTGGTTAAATATAAATGTGAGCACAATATCCAACATGCAATGAATGTACAAGGAATAAGAGTGCAAGATACTAAACAATCTCAAGCAAGTATATCAATAAAGCATAAATAAATATCAAGCATATAAAGATAAGATCAATATGAACATGTAAGATATTAAACACAAGTGAGTTGAGAGAGAGATGAGCAATCGCAAATACGGGAGAATTGTTTCGAGGTTCGAGCCACTTGCTTTACGTCTCTGCCTTCACCGCAATGAAGGATTTCCACTATAATCGATCCCGCAAGATCACTCGGTGCCACAATACCTACAACGAGCTCCCTCAAGAACTCTTTGACCCGCAAGTCTCTCACTTGTTCTCAGAAGAACAACACACGCGACCCACAAGCTCGCCGAGACCGCAACCTCTACAATGAGCTCCCTCAAGAATTCTACACAACACGAACCCGCAAGCTCGTCGAGGCCGCAATCTTTACAACTCAATACAAATTGGAACACTTGGTGATCTCTTCACTTGATCACCAACAAATACTCTCACAACAAGGATTCCTAAAGGATGGATATAGTAATGGATAACTCAAACTTGTGTGAGAAAAAACATAGATTTTGTGATGGAAAACTCAAGAAAATGCTTTTGATAAAGTCAAGAAAACACTCTTAATAAACTCTCTTTTTGATATGGAATTTAAGTCCAAAAACTAGTTGAAAAACCTTTGAGAAAGATGGAAAAACTGGCTCTTGTATAAAACTGGCCAAAATAGCCCCTTTTATAGAGTCCAGAAAACTAGCCATTGGGGCTCAGAACTGGTCAAATCTGACCTGTCGGTCGACCGGCCAACAGTCGATTTTTCAACGTTGGGGCTATCAGTCTACCGGTCGATCGACCGCCCCAAAACACATAGAATGCGAGTTCTCTGTCGGTCGACCGGCCACCACCCGAGAGTTGGGTGGTGCCAGACGGTCCACCGCTCCCATGGGCTGTGCATGTGTGTATGTCAGTCGACCGCTCGGTCGAGCTAGCCTGCATTCGATTGACCGGTCGGTCGACTGCAAGCAGCCCAAAAACTGGGTTTAGGAAGAAAATATGGTCTTTTAAATACCTATAATTCCCATAAAATCTCATAAAATTTACAAAAATAAGTTCATGTAAGCACTTGAAATACAAATATGTTTGATCAAAGATCAAGTCATATTACAAACAATTTGAACTATTTTTGATGCATAAAATTTAAAGCTTAAATAAAAAATCGTATTTTCTGAAAACCAACTTCTTAAATGAAAATCTGATTTTTTTTCAAACTTGTATAAATACAAAATAAGATATTGAAACACATTTGAAGCATAGTGTGTATGGAAGTGATCCAATACACATAGTAATTGTAATATACTTGTTTTTGATAATAAATCCAAAATAAGTTTTGACTTTAACAAAACTTAAAATCATGAATTAGAAATATCAAAATAAGTTTTTCTAAATATTATGAAGCAACAATGCGTATGAATGAAATCCAATACACATATAAATGCGAGTTCTCTGTCGGTCGATCGGCCAACAGTCGATTTTTCAACGTTGGGGCTATCAGTCTACCGGTCGATCGACCGCCCCAAAACACATAGAATGCGAGTTCTCTGTCGGTCGACCGGCCACCACCCGAGAGTTGGGTAGTGCCAGACGGTCCACCGCTCCCATGGGCTGTGCATGTGTGTATGTCAGTCGACCGCTCGGTCGAGCTAGCCTGCATTCGATTGACCGGTCGGTCGACTGCAAGCAGCCCAAAAACTGGGTTTAGGAAGAAAATATGGTCTTTTAAATACCTATAATTCCCATAAAATCTCATAAAATTTACAAAAATAAGTTCATGTAAGCACTTGAAATACAAATATGTTTGATCAAAGATCAAGTCATATTACAAACAATTTGAACTATTTTGATGCATAAAATTTAAAGCTTAAATAAAAATCGTATTTTCTGAAAACCAACTTCTTAAATGAAAATCTGATTTTTTTTCAAACTTGTATAAATACAAAATAAGATATTGAAACACATTTGAAGCATAGTGTGTATGGAAGTGATCCAATACACATAGTAATTGTATTATACTTGTTTTTGATAATAAATCCAAAATAAGTTTTGACTTTAACAAAACTTAAAATCATGAATTAGAAATATCAAAATAAGTTTTTCTAAATATTATGAAGCAACAATGCGTATGAATGAAATCCAATACACATATAAACCATGTAAACTTGTTTTGATGAAATCTATTCATGAAACCAATATATGTATTCTTGAAAACCAAAACCAAAACTATATTTTCCAAGAACTAAAACTATTTAACATGAAATATTTTTTTTTGTGTGTGTGTGCGCATGTATGAGCTTGAGCAATCCACAACTAATCTTTCTTTTACATTTTATCCTAAAAGCAAAAATCTTACACTGACAAACATGACTCAAGTCTCTCTTGAAAATCTTCTCTTGAAAATCTTCTCTCCATCTCGACTTGGTCCAAACTTGATTCATGAGCTAGACTCACCTTTGAGTACTTGATGCAATCTTTGAAGCGGGATCTCTTGAATCAACACGTGCTAGCTTCAAAACTTGACTTCGAATCTTTTATTGAAGCTAAACACCGACTAAGATCTTAATTGAATATTTGAAACTAAATGAGCACAAGATCATTAATACTATAACTACATGAGTTAATCATCATCAAAACTAGAGTGATGGGCTTTTGGGCCAACATTACGGAGGAGGAGATAGTGGTGAGGTGGAAGAGGAAGTGAATTCACTTTCTTTAGATTATGGTTTAGCAAAAAGGCTAACAAAGTTGGATGAGGAAAGGAGAAGATAGAATTGTGGTGGTGGAGGTTGTTGTAGTGAAGAGGAGAAAGGCGGGGTGGTGGATTTTATTTTTGTAAGGGCTAGGGTTTAGTTAAAAAGGAGATGAAGTTGGAGGAAGAAGAAGAGGGCAAAAGAGTCATTGAATTTCAATTGCAAGGGCAAAATATCCAATTACTCTGGAAGAAAGCAAGTGGTAATGTTAAATTTTTTTGAGTGGGTTTAGTTAAAAAGGAGATGAAGTTGGAGAAGAAGAAGAGGACAAATTGAATTTCAATTGAAGGGCAAAATGTCAAATACTCTGGAAGAAAGTAAACTGTAGAGTTTAAAAACTTTTGAGTATTAAAGAGGATGAAAAACTAGTAGAAGATATTAAACTTAAATATTAGGGAAACTTTGGGTATTCTTTTTTTCTTTTGCTTTAAAACAAGCCTTTAATAAAGGAATATAAACAGATTAGTCGACATAGGTAATATGTAGTTCATTATGTGTTTGATTAATCCATTCCTACTTAATTTTTAATTCTTTTCTTTACTCTTGCTTCCATTTCAAATCATACTTGCTTTTACAGTTAACTTGATTCATCAAGACCAAGCTTAGCTTGTGTGACCCAACTGATCTGGCGAATGAATATTTTCCAATGTGCAAATGTAAGTGGCTTGTCCATGATGTAGTGGCTTTCAGTTTTTTCCTTTTATGACATTGCGTACGTGTCAGACATGTTGTGGTGTATTCCTTGGTTTCAAATGTGTGGATGACACATATAGTATCTTGGTACTTCATGGCTGAGCTACTGGATAATGATAATTACTGAATATAATTTTTGGATACTTTGAAGTTAAATTTGACATTGTTTATAGGGGCCTTGAAGGCGTAAAGTTCAATGGTGTTCTGTGGGGTATATCCTGGGTCATCATCTGCATCGGGCTTCTATAGATATGGAGACCACAGCCAGCCTGAGGTCAGGTTCTGTGGCAAAGATTCAGATGGATGGTATATTGACTAGTCATGTCATTAGACGACTACCTCTATTATTGCTTATCATGAATGTGTTGTGAAAATGGATCACAGAAATTTGCTGATGGAAGGAAAGAGGTCCTCCTTGGTAGCATTAGCGAATTTAGTTGGGTAAATTGTTTTCTGCCAGGAAGATCTACCATGGAAAACATTTACTTAAAAAGAAAAATTATGGTTGAATTTAGAGAGATGGAACAAGCTAAGTATTCACTGGTTTAGGAAAAGCTTATGATAGGGCACCTAGGAAAATTTATGTTGTGGTCCTATAAACAAAACAAGTGTCCAGTAACTATATTAATGTGATTATGGACATTGTTGATGAAGTGTTCAGGGCATAATTGGAAGAGGGAGGGAGGGATTACCTGGCATATCTCTGCATTAGTATGAAAGAATTTACTAGTCATGTTCATATTCAGTGGAGATTGTATGCTGTATGGTGTTTTCCAATGATATTATATCAGCATATGAGACTAGAGAATGGATAATATCTGGTTGAAATTGAGAGAGAAGTTTTAAAATCCAATAGACTTAGCATTATCAGAATGAGAATAAAATATGAAATATTTCTCAGGAATACCAAAATAGATTCTATGTCATATGGTGTTTGCCAGTGTTATTTTATCAGTTGATGAGACTAGAGAATAGACAGTCTCTAGTTGAAATTGAGAGAAAAGTTTCAGAATCGAAAAGATTTAGCGTTAGCAGGATGAAATAGCATAAGCAAATCTTCCAGAATATATGAAGTCTATATCACATTGATGGCCAAGGAATGCCTCAGAGTGATAAATTTTGTTTCTTAGGATCAATCATTTAATTCTCTGGTCAATTTGACAAGGTTATCCATAGGATCCAAGGAGGACGGTTAAAACAGAGAATAGTTTGACCATACAATATCCAGCAAGTTGAAGGAAAAAATTATTAGGTAACTCCATTTTTTGTGTCAAATATTGGGCAATTAAAAACATGTTGAAAAATAGTGTAGCTGAAATGAGCATGTCGAGATGTATGAGCCGAACACAATAAAAGATGAGAAGTGCATGTACATCCATAAGAAGTTAGAGATAACGATTTGAAATGGTTTGGACATGGCCATTGAAGATTGGTGAGTGCGCTAGTTTGGAAGAGTACTAGGGATTGTAGTTGAAGAATTGGGGGTAGAAAAAAAATGGAGGACTGAGGCATTAAGAGTTGATATGATTGTTGCTAATTTAACAAGCAGTTGACCCTTGCAAAGCTGAATGGAGAAGATTCAAGTGGCGGAAGCAAAAATGTTGAATAAGAGGCTTTGTATTGATGTCGGTTTCATGAACTTAAATCTGACTAAAAAGTAAAGTATGTTTACCTACTATGTGCCAACTGATATTCAAGGTTCTATTGCAGCCATTCTGCTCATATTTGCCTGAGTTACGAGACATAGAAGATGATGTTTAGTTGACAACTGGTTGTAAAAACGTATGCAGTTCTTTTGTGGAGCTTTCTTCTTAAGGCCATGCTCCACAGGCAACCCCATTGGATGGGAGAAAGCCACAGAAGGGACTGAATGCAAGGAAAATGCAGAATTAGGCTTCTACGAGCATCTAACACATTTTCTGTATTAGAAACAAGAGTTTTGCATGCATACAATTCTGCATGTTCTCTCTTTTAACTGGACTTAAGATACTCCAGGTTGATTGTCTTCAATTTTACTTCTATCATTTTATTTGTAAGATATTTTCATTATATGAAGTCATATATGTGTATGTATATCCTTGTAGACTTATTCACTGAATATTATATACAAACCTCTATGTCTTCTTGTATGTTTGTCTTTCAGGCATCTGTATTTAGCTTGGTGTTATATAAAAGGTTTCCACATACTCCCCATGGCCTTTTTGTCTGTATTAGATATTTGTGGTTTCTTTGGGGCTAACAACTGGCGAGGCTAGGCCTCACTTATCGATGATAGGCTCAAGCTGATATTCAAGCCTGAATGTTAGGTATAGAGGCCAACTAATTGACTAAACAAGCCAGGTTTGGCTTCTGTATTTGTCCCTGCAGGGCCTGCATAGGATAAAATCTACTGCAGAAATATATAATGCGGTCTGTTCCAAAAAATATATTGAAATCAAATGTATGTTAAAAACCTTCTTTGGACACGAAGTGCTCAACCAGTGTCTAATAAGTACAGTAAAATATCGAACATCTTTTTTTTATTCTTTCATTAGAGTTGATCTACTTCTAAATGAAGCCTTTGAATGATTTTGGGCTGTACTGACCTCATTACTTGCTCCGACTTACCTGGATCTGGTGCCGAGACTTTGCTTGCAAATCCTCGCTGTAAATGGCCACATACTGACTCTCGAATATTTTATGGTCCTTGTCTGGGTTTACATGATTCCTACGGGGAGCCTAGACTATTTTCAGCCCTAGGTTCAAATGTGCATTATTGCATCATCTAGATCTGGAAATAGCTTATCATGCCGCTTGGACCGCAGTGAGCCCCTTTGTCGGAATCTCACCACCAAGCTCAAAGAGGGCTTTTTAGAGATCTGTCCAATTATTGAAGATCTTTATTCTTGTTTACTGGGACTACCTTGCCCAAGGACAACTTTATCAACTGTTTCACGACTAGGAAGCTTGGAACTATTGGTTTGGTCAGGTTTGTTAAGAGGACACGTCACCAAGCTCCATCTCTTCTTGAAAACAATATAGGTACGGCAGCATGAAAATTAGTTGCCTTTTTAACCTTTTCAGCAGGGCTGTCCTCGTTTTTGCCACGGTGATTCTTTTTCGGCAGTTCAATTACAAATAATCGATGATGAGATGGATTGCCACTTTCGTCCACCACATCTACTTAGATATCTACTGTACATCTCAAGTTTGAGAAAGATATTCACACTAATTTGTGCTTGTACTATCTACTCAGAAAACCTTAGTCTAAGGTCAACCTGGAGTTTGAAGAAGTGACAGTTGTTAATGGTTATTCGAGCTTATTGTCATGTTATGTATTTGTCATAAGAGCAATCTATAATAGAATTAGAGATTGTATGTGAAGCATGTAAAAGATCTGACCGAAGTCAAAGGCAACAAATACCCTCCACGCCATCCCGAAAGTAGGATATTGCCATCTGATTTTCAAAATAAAAAATGGCTTGGCAGAAAATTAGAAACAATAGCTTTCTATTTTGTAATCTTGTAAAAGAGGGTTTGACCTTAATTAGGTTGTAAGAGGAGTTTATCGCTATATAGATCTCATTTAACATGTGTCAGTTATTTAGATCTCATGTAATGTTGCGTAGCAAATGCGTGGGAATATATAACTTACTGAGAACGGGACCAGTACTGGAAACTCCATAGAAACAAGCCTTCCATCTCATTTTTGAGCAAACACTTTCACACCTTTATTGTATTGGTTTATCACTATATTTCACCCTATGTAGCACGAACACTCTTATCATGTAGCCGTGTCGTGTCCGACACGTGTGTCGGACACACAGGTCGTTTATTTTTAAAATTTTGCCATGTCTCTGCGTGTTGTGTTCATGTCAGCGTAGCCGTGTCCGTGCAACACAATTTACACCTGTCCGTTATTTAGTTCTCTAGTAAGATACTAACTTTTAATAGCTAGCGTTTGTGGGTATGGATAGCTTACTGGCATTTAAATCAATGCTACAAATTCAATTGCTGAACTAAGTGTTGATTTTTTTAAAACATAGTCACATCTTGATTAAGACACATGTTAAAAAAAATGTGTAGTAAAGGTGAGATTGCTAAGATGGATGGGTGACAATGTGCCAAGAGATGGGAGAAGAAATGAGTGCATTTGCAAGAAGCTAGAGTTTACTCCTGTTGATGATAAAATGCGGGAGAACTGTTTTAAGATAGTATGGCTTTGGGCATGTGCAACAGAGGCCGATGAGACGGGAGAAATGATAGGAACGTAGTTAATGGAGCTATGGCGACTGGATTTAGGCCTAATTGAACATGGATGGAGACAATAAAAAAAGATATAAAAGTCGTTAATTTAAGTGAAAAGATTACCCTTAATGGAGATGAATGGAAGAAAAGGATTCATGTTGCGGGCTCATTGTTGTTGTAGACACTAGGCACATCTCCCAACATTATAGTTGCATTTATCAAAGATTTAGATCTAACACTCCAGCAAGTGAAACACATACCAACATTGGTGTCTGATGTGTATGCATTCTTCGTGATGATGCTATTCACATAAATTTTCCCTATCAAATTATTTTCTTTTTCGATCTCACTCATTAGTCACTAGCAGTTAAGGATTCGTGCTCACTTTTTACACCTTTATCTTTTTGTGAGTGCATGTCCCTATGGCTAGTGGGCTGTAGGTGGCCAGTGTTTCTCCATTGTTATCTGTGTATTATGTAGATATCTATTTCTTTCTATTGCTTGCAAAATACAAATGCGTATGCATAATATCCCTCTTATATCGGTTCTGAGGGATAGAATGTTGCATGGACATTTATCTTACTTTATTTAATTACATTAATAATAGTAGTGTAGTAAATGAAGGATGACTTTGATGTACTTATTGCAATAAAGCTTCTTGAGTCTATGTTGAACTTTATCACTCCCCCCAGTATTGACTCTTCTAGTTAACCCAAGCCGTCATTTGAATTTCGCGAACTTCAAAGAGCTAAGTCCTTTTGTGAAAATGTTTGCCACGTGCGCTTCTGTTGTGGTCAGCTTCATTATTATTTCTTCTTGAAGCACCTTATCTCAAGAAATGATGATGTACCTCTGTGTGTTGTCATTGCATGAACTACTAAGTTCTCCGCCAATCTTATAGCTGGCTGGTTGACAGTGCAAAGGTACAACATAGTCTATTGAGTGATACAAATCCTTCATCAAGTGTATTAGCCATGTCTTTTCCTGAGCTACCATTGCTGCTGACCTGTACTCAGTCCCTGTAGGAGACAGTGATACTGTTGATTGTTTTTGCTGCACCATGAGATAGCTGCTTAGCCGAGATTGAATACATATCCAGTCATTGACCTTCGAGTATCATGATCTCCCACATAGTCAACATTTCAAAAGCCAATCATCTAACATTCTTCTTCTCTCTTGTACAATAAGCCCTAGTCAAGTATTCCTTCGACGTACCTGACAATTCGTCGCACTGCTTCCAGGTGATTATCTTTGGCTTCCGCATATAACTACTCGCTACACCAATTGCGAACGTAGTGTTTGGTCTGGTCATGGTCTAATAGTTAAGACTTCCAACTAGTTGTTGATGCATGGTTGGATCTTTAAGATCTTTTCCTTCATGTGCGCTCAACTTGATATTTATCTCTATCGGTGTAGAGGTGAGCTTGCAGTTGAACATTCCATTCTTAAGTCGCAAATCTCTTGCGTACTTCTCTTGGCAGAGAAATAACCCTTCTTTTGTACTGTCGATCTCAAGCCAAGAAAGTGCTTGAGCTCTCCAAGCTCCTTTTGTTGGAATTGAACAGGCAGATTTTCCCTTATCGTCTGAATCTCAGCCTCGTCATCTCCAGTGATCAAGTCATCCACATACACCAACACAATAGCTAGTTTATCTCCATGTTTCTTACCAAAAAGACCAGAATCTGTTGGATCAGCAGAGTAGCCGTTTTGAATCAAGAACTTAGCTATCTTACCATACCACGGTTTTGATGCTTGCTTCAGTCCACAAAGAGCTTTCCTTAACTTGCAGACATATCCCATTCTTTACTTTCAAATCCCATGGGCTAGTTTATGTAGATTTATCGATCTACCTCGCCATACAAAAATGCATTCTTTACATTCATCTGCCAAAGCTTCCAAGTTTTACCGCTGCCATAGCTATGAGGACTCACATAGTTGTCATCTTTGTGACTGGACTGAATGTCTCTTCATAATCTAGTCCACATTGCTGCGAAAATCCATGAGCTACCAATCACACTTTGTACCATTCAATCGAACCATCAGGCGAGTCTTGACTTTGTAGATCCACTTGCAAGAAATGGGTTTCACATCCTTGGGCTTTGGCACTAAGTTCCAAGTCTGGTTCTGCTTCAAAGTATGAATTTCTTCTTCCATCGCCTTTCTTCACTCAAAACTCTGGAATGCTTCATCAATTGTAGATGGCTCCTTCACTTTCTTAGTGATAGCTATATTAGCATACTTTGGATTTGGCTTTCTTAGTCTTGTTGATCTCCAAGGCTTTGCTGGTGGTTCTTGACTGTTGTCCTCAATCTGACTCGGTCGCTCTTCTTCTGGAGTCTTATGGTGAACTCCAGTTTGCCACAAATTTTTCTCCTTTGGGGATCTGGGAGAATTGGATGTTTCTTTAGGTTCCTGCAACTTTCTTCTTCAATTGTCTCACCTAACTTCTCTTTGCATCTTGGCTTCCAAGTTTTCAGAATTTGGTAAAAGAACTTCTAGTGCCGACCACGTAGACACTTGATCAAACGCTACATTTCTTGACGTGTGGTACCGTCCAGTTAAGGGCTCACAACACCTCCACCCTTATTTTTTTCATCATCATACCCCATAAAGATGCAGCCTCCTTATCAAACTTGGCGCGCAAGTGACCCGGGACAAAGACATAACATACACAACCAAATACTCAGAAGTGACTTACAATTGGTTTGGTCTTCCATAATGTTTGATATGGTGAGATAAATCGATTGTGGTACCCTGTTGACCACGTGCGCTGCAGTCTTCATGCATTCAACCCAGAATCTTCTCGACACTTTCTTGGTAGTAGCATGCTTCTGCAAGTCTCTCCAAGATGTCGATTCTTCCTTTTTGCTACTTCATTCTATTGTGGAGTGTTAGGACATGTGAGCAGGCGACGAATTTTATATTCTCGTACATAGTTAGAGAACTCCTTGGAAGTGTACTCTCCCCCATTGTTCGTACGTAGGCTCTCCTTCAACTTTAGCTTGAAATGCTTTGAATTTTGAAAGTACTCCAGCCTTCTCTTTTAGAAAGTAAACCAGACGTACCTCGAGAAGTCATCGATGAAGTTGACCATGTACTGCATCTGGTCAATTGATGTTTGCTTTACACGATCAAGCACATCTGAGTGAACCAGTTATAAATGCTCCTTTGCTCGAAATTTTTGACTCGTGGTACGGTAGTTGATGCATTTTACAACCTGCACATACAGCGTCTCCTCGGACCTCCAAGAGTAAAAGTCCCTTCAACATCAACTTCTCCATCATAATCTTAAGCAAGATTTGAAATCTCAGAATCGGTATCGGTATCGGAGTCAGCCGGCTCGATCAAATCATTTCGGTGATATCAGGATTGGTGATTTTTCTTTTAAAATTAATTAAAATCTGTAAAAAATTATTGATAATTAGAAGTATTTTGACATATTTTTTTTTAGGATAATTGATGGAATTTGAATCGCATTCAGAAAAAGTATTACAATACAAAATAGTGGGTGCAAATACATTACAATTCAAAGTTTGAGAACTCGGTTTTGATTTCGCTCCCTTCAAAAACTTTAGGTTTCGACAAGTTTTGTTAGTTTCAGTTCAAGTTTTGGATTCGAGTTTACTCGTTGATATGTATATGTCTGTCTTTCTATTTGTACGTTTTTATATACCTATTAAACCTTTAGTGGGATGTTTATGTAAAATGCCAAATTGGTAACCAGAAGACAAAATAATTGTGAAAATAGAAATCATTAGGTAATAGATTCATAACCCGAAGGCAAAATAATCATGAACTGAAAATTTCTAATTTAAAATTTAAATAGCATTTTATTGTTTCAGGACTTGTTTTTTGATAGAGCCTTATCATCAGATATTGCTTGCATTAAAAAAAAAACATTAAATAGAAAGGACTCTTATCCAACACATTAGCTTTAGTCTTGTATTCGCTTGAAAGAAAGAAAGAAAAAAAGAAAGAACTGAGAACAAATCTGGACTCAAACCCAACCCAACTCAATCCATACACTTGGGCCAGATCACCCCTCCAACCCAATCCATTAAGGTTAGACCATATCTGGATTCAAACTCAACACAACCCTAGACCAGATCTGGACTCGAGCTCAACCCATCCTCAATTATATATAAAATTATAAAACCTAACCCCACCTAACTCCACCCCAACCCTCCACCCCACCGCCACCCCCGAACTTTCCCAATCTGATCACTCACCTCACCAGAACTCTTCACGCCCCGCTTCCTAAAATACGTTGGAGCGGAGACATGACGTGAGTCAGCAACACATTTACGCAAGGAGAATACCCCTCGTATATACGCTAAGCCTCAAGTGAAATGAATAAGTTATATAAATCAACTATAATAACATTAAACTACTGCAATATGACATAAAATTTTCCATAAAAATATATTGTTCTGTGAATAATCAAATAGAATAACGCTGAGTCTAATCTGTAGAGAATCAAGTAAATCAACAAGAATAAAAGGAAGGCTATGGATCATACCTAAGATCTGGTGATCAAGCAAAGAGAACTCCGAGCTTCTCGTTATGAGTGTGATCCTCCCTAAATATCTGATCAGCAAAATAAAATATATTAGACCTGAACATGCAAATCTAGGGGAGTCAGAAAACTCCCAATCAGTGTAAAATGAGGAAGGTGAACGTGCATATTACATGTATGCATACCACTATACTATTACAAAAATGCGCGATGATAGTATATTGTATAGATAAACGGTAAGGAAAAACAGACTACAATAGAATCATATATCAAGTCCGGTGTCTAGTATATATGCATATATGTACATATGTATATACAACAAATTAGCACACATTAACTTACGATGCAATATGTGAGGTCCAATTCTGTTATTAATTATATTAGCGAACACCAATTCCCACATGCAGTAAACACATCCCATACTACGCCTACTACACATATCAATTGGGGTCCTATGTTATTGAAATTGATTGGTGGAGATATTGTCTATATTTTAAGTGGGTCCCGAACATACTCGGGACCGGCCGAAGACTTCTGGCCCTGAACTAGGCCCTACCGCTAGGTAGTCATGTAACATATATAACAAAATAAGTCGGACCGGGTGCCAGTCACCCTACGGGAACCCTCTTTCGTCTGCGCAACTCGAATTATAGGTCCACCTAAAATACAGACGTCTTTCCATCAATTTTCCCATCCGATGTAAGTTGTCTAATGTTCATGTCATTTAGATTACAGGGATAATATAGTTACAATAACGATAACGATAACAATGTACAATATGACAATACCTTGATGTTACTGTACAACAATAATTCCCAATAATTTTAGTAACATGAATTTACTATTAACATGACATACTAATTCATCAACATATTCACAATGAATAAAACAAGTAAAAGTGACTATCAGGTGTAGGCTGTCTAAAAATGACTAACAGACAAGCCATTAAGGAAGCAGAGTTTCAAGCTCTAGACGCGAGGAATCGATGCCCGCGTCTCAGCATTAAGACGCGTTGGCTCTACACCCGCGTCTCAACGTCCAGACACGTCGGCCCGACGCCCGCGCCTCAGCATCCAGACGTGAAGGCCCGAAGCCCGCGTCTCAGCATTAAGGCGCGTTTGGCTCGACGCCCGCGTCTCAAACTTCAAGGCGCGTTTGGCTCAGCGCCCGCGTCTCAGTTGCAACTGCCCTGATTGCGGGGCCAGTCACCGCGCATGTAGCGGGTAGTGGCCCCTCATTCGGGAGCGTTTTCAGGAGGCACCTTCACCCCCTGAGACCCCTATAAATAGCCTTGTTTGCTATGAAGAGGGATCGAAGCTTGAGAAGATCGAAGCTTGAGAAGAGAGAGGCTTGAGAAGAGAGAAGCTTGAGAAGATCGAAGCTTGGGAGAAGATTGGAGTTTTGAAGAGAGAGAGCTTTGAGATAAGGCATCATCAAAATCGATCGAATCCAGGCAGGAGGATCATCAAGAGAGAAGCACGACTCTTCAGCGAGTTTACTGAGTACTAGCCGCTCTTCGCCTACCTCCTCTTTGAGAGTTTTGGTAGACGGAGCTGAGTTACTCTTTCTACCGACCGAAGAGAAGACCCCCGACGGTCCAGGACGGTCATCTGGTCAACGGAGAACAAGATTCACTCTCCATCGCCACACGAAGAACCCAGCCTTAAACAAAGGGAAGATTCAGACATCCTCCCTCCCTTGTAACTGGAAAAGAGGGAAGAGTAGTTCTTTTGGTTGTAATCGTTTCGCTTGAATCAAGGAAATCTTTTACAGCTAAAACCACTTTCTCCGACCACCAAATTTTCCGGCCCCGTACAAGAGATGGCGACTCCGCTGGGGACCACCTTCGTTACTGACGAGCGCACCGTGGTGCAAGATGACGTTCTCCGTAAGGGGAAAATGGTCGAATCCCTCGTCGTCGAGTTCGACCAGGCGAAGTATGAAGAGTTCCTCTCTTCTGGCTCCAAGAGCCCAAAGACCCGCGTCTGCCGCAGGGTCTCAAGTGGACAGCCCCCTGAAGCCCAATCTGAGGCTCTGTCGGGTGCTCCTGCTGCCCACTGTGCCAAGTTTGGTTCACGCGCCGACGCCTCCCAGAAGGCCCGCGTAACCTCAGACTCCTCTGCTGCGATCAACCGCGTCGCGCAGAACACACGCGCCAACGCCTCTCTGAAGGCCCGCGTGGTCCCCGGCACATCTACTGGTGCGATCGACCGTGTCGCACAGAACGCCCGCGTCAGCGTCTCTCAGGAGACCCGCGTGGCAAACACCCCTGGTTCTACAAACCAGGAAGTTGTTGGCTTCTCTCTTCCTCCACGGCGCAATCGGAATGCCGAGCGTCGACAGAGAAAACGCGCGCGTCAACACTCGGTCGGAACCGTTGGTTTTCTGACTGGGGTTGAACGCAGCGTACGATCCGATGCCTTGCCCGCACCTCGTCCAGTGCGAGAGATCCCGTTTGGCGACCCAAACGCGAGACTCCCCAAGTTGGGCCTTCTGGAGACCAACTTGCCACACGCCAAAGCGAAGCTTCTGCGTCTTGTCAAACGCAGGAAGCACGCGCCCATAGGCGTGGGGCCCAGCAGCCCACTCTCTCCCAAGTCTCTCTGCTCCAACGCAGCAGACAGCAACGCGAAAGTCGCGTCTCATATCAACAGAGACGCCAGACGCGCGTGACGCAGCCGCGACGCAACGGCCGCGTTTCTGAAACCGGTGTCCAGGCTGAACAGCACATGACTGTCTCCCGTCGTCGACGTTGCGAGACCAGTCTCTTTAATCCCCCTCCCACAGATTTGAGGGATTATTTGACAAGGAAAAGGAGTGCCAATCAGACCACTTCTCCATGCTGCTGTCAACAGCTCATCCAGATGCTCTCTGGATGCCATTGCGAGTCAGGCGTGCACCAGCCGTCTCTAATTAGACAGCTGACCCTGATCCCCCATCAGCCAAGAGAAGACGCTCCCACAGGAGGAGAACCTTCTCAGATGTTGAATACCCGGAGCTTACTGCAAACATGACTAGCAGAAGCAAGGGAAAACAACTAATGGTCAACTCAGAGGAATCTGACTCTGAACCGGAGGGGGTGTATCAACACACTCGCACCCGGACAGGGGCCATTCCCCCAATTGACTATAATGCCTTAGCCCGCGGCATTAGAATGGGTGGTTCTCACTCCGCTATAGTGGAGTCGCAGGCTTCAAACTCTTCCGTCGAGAAGGAGGCTTCCGCCTACATGGCCGACACTCCTGAGGAGACGACCAGGCGTTTAGAGCAGACGCAGAAGCACCAGATGGATATAATCGCCTCTCAACAGAGATCCATTGACTCCCTCAAGCATATGCTTGAGAAATTGCTTGAAGAAAGAGCGAGATCTCCTCCTAGACGACCGAAGGGGAAAGGGAGAAAGGGAGGAAGCCCACCCTCCGAATCTTCTGACGAGACACGGCGATCTACCTCGGATGTGTCCAAGCCCTCGTCGCAGGCAAGAAGCGACTCAGACCCGGGAAAGGCTCATGCTAAAAGAATGAGTCAACTGGAGCAGCGCCTCGAGGCCCTTACCAACCGTAAAGGCCTCCAAGAAGCAGGAGTGGTCCGGCCCTATCCGGCCGAGTGGGACTTAGTCCCGTACCCTCCTAAGTTCAAGGCTCCAACTCTCCAAGCATTCGACGGGAAGGGGTCACCCAACCAGCACATCTACTACTTCAAATCCCAGACCGGGAATGTGGTAGATAACGATGCCATCCTGGCGCGACTGTTCATCGGCACCCTGAAAGGGTTGGCCTTTGAATGGTTCATGAAGCTCCCGGAAGGTTCCATCAAGAACTGGGGCGACTTGGAGAAGCTGTTTCTAACACGCTTCTTCGAAGATGATTCGGAGGTCACAATGCCTACCATTTTAGCTACAAAACAGCGAAAGGGAGAGTCCGTCAAGTCTTTCGTAGAAAGATTTCGGAACATGGCACTCCGATGTCCAAGCGGCATGACCCAGGCCACCCTGGTGGAAACATGTCGCCATAATCTCCAAACCTCACTCCTTGCTCAAATAGGAGTTGCTGAAAGTCGCACCTGGAAACAATTAGTCCAGCAAGGTGAACAGGCTGAGGAGATTGTCGCCCGCGTCAGAGCGGAAGAAGGCAAGCCCAGGCCAGAGAGGTCGACAAGGCGTGCACCAGACACCTCCCTCCAGACGAAGCGGAAGGATAATTTGGCGACGGAGACCAAATCTCCCACCAACCTCAAACAGGCAGGGCAAGTGGCTCTTCAAGCCAGCCACGCCCCAACAAGCAGTATTCCTTCAAGGAGGAACACGTCGATTCGCTCTTCAAGCTACTCAACAAGAGCAATCGACTGAAGCTCCCTGAAATTAGGCGCCCGGAGGAAGTCGGCAAGACCGACAATCCCACCTACTGCTTATACCACAGGATGCTCGGTCATCCTACCAAAAGCTGCTACGTCTTTAAGGACATCCTTCAAGCTCTGATTGACGCGGAGGTATTAAAACTCCGACCGGAGCAGAAGAAGATGACGGCCAACATGACGTCGATTCTCCAGTTTGGGACACGACCCCCGACACCCGTGGGGGTGATCTCTGTCCCGAAAGGTGAACTGAGGGTGGTCAACACAGACCCTCATCAGCAGCAGGAGAAAGGCTTGGTACCCGTCCCTACACCTCGAGGGGAAATCATGTGGGTCCACCCTGACCTCGTCGACGAGCAACAATGGACGACTGTGACCAACAGGAAGTCCAAAGGCAAAGGGAAGGCTTCATCTTGCCATGTGATATGCGCCTCCTCTCGAGAAGCGGACACTGATGTTCCCTCGCTGACTGACTCAGAAGAGGAAACAATAGTCCTGGCCGCAGAGCCCAGCCAACCTACGGCGGGGACCCGTTCAGGACAGGCATACTTGAAGCAGTACGGCGAGACAGCAGCGGCTTCTCCGCAACCAGCCGTGGAACCAGCCAAGCCCTCCTCTAAACAGCCTGGGGAGAAGCAGAAAGAAACTCGGTTTTCTCGAGTTCTTGCGAAAGGTGTAACGGAAGGATCCTCGACACCTTACAGTTTTGATGTCTTGGCTCAATTAGCCAACATCCCGGCACGCATTACCTTGTATGAGCTCCTGAGGCTATCAAAGTCAACCAGAGAGGCTCTACAAGAAGCTTTGGCCAATGCTGAGGTCTTCATGACTCGTGTGCCAAGGGAGGAAGATGTAGAGGATTGCCTCCACGCCTCCCCAAATGCTCCCTGCATCACCTTCACAACAGATGACATGCAGGTTAAAGGGAAGCATGACCGACCCCTATACTTCACAGGGTATATTGGGTCATCCGAGGTGAACCGCATCCAGGTAGACCCAGGGTCCGCGCTGAGCATCATACCTCGCCGGGTTATGCAGTTTCTAGGCATTCCTACCCATCGTCTGAGCCCTACCCAGACGACTATTTACGGGTTCAATGCCAACAGCTCCGCCCAATGGGGAAGATCAAGCTCAAATGCCAGATCGGGAGCCTCAAGTCAGAAGTGACGTGTTACGTCATTGACGCGGACACTTCCTACAACCTGTTGCTGGGACGACCATGGATTCACCGCAATTCCATTGTTCCCTCTACTCTCCACCAAGTCATGAAATACATTGACGAGAGTGGACAGGTCCGAACGTTGATTGCCGAAAGGCATCCGTTTAAAAGGGTTGAAAATTATTTCACGGACTCCCTCTTATATCAGGATCCGGAGGAGACTAATGAAACCCCACAACCAGAGGAGCCAGACTCTGGTAATGAAGCTGACATTGAGCCTGAGAAAGAAGAGTGCCTGTGGGAGTTGGAGCCCATTGTAAAGAGCACTAATAAGCTCGATGTTGATACCACCGACGATGCGGGTGGTTGGTACATTAATGAAGATTTAGACTTTGCGTATTTTCCTGTGTATGTTTCCGATTCAATACCGTCGGATACCACTACCGACGTGGACGATGACCTCTGGTCGGCAATAGATGCTTTGACATCTTTGCATGTACCAGTGAAATCATCCTTCGGGACATACCAAGATAATGGTGACGCGCAAGAGTCTGTATTCATGGTTCCAGCCAGACGAAAAAGCCAAAGACCAATACTTTTTGGGCGAATCGCGTCTGAACCAATGCCCCACGAAGAATCGGAAGGTGAGGATGAATCCCCTCAGTTCGATCATTATGAACCGAGAACGCTCAAGATGATGAAGCGCATGGGGTATGATCTAACCAACAGGCCAGGATTGAACTTCGGAAAAGGAAGAAGAACACTGCTTCGATCCTTTGTACCGAAAGGAAAAACCCCTGATTACTATCATCAGACGCGCCGGGGTTGGGCTATATATCAACTCCAGTGCCATCAGCCTCTGATTCGGAGAGACTGTCAAGTCATGACTGCTCATCAGACACGTCGTCATGGGAATCAGATGTCAGTGTCGGCAACATCTTCAAAGGGCTTTCAGTAAACATGGTTTCGACAAGCCATCTGGAGGATGAAGATGAAGAAATGATCCAATCCGATACAGATCCTTGGATCAAACATTTGAATGCTCTTTGGACATCCGCTTTGAACAGCGTGAGCCACCCACAGAAGACAAGGTTGTTCAAGTCAACCTAGGAGATGAAGACAATCCTAAACCCATCTTCATAAGTGACGGCCTGTCGCCTCCAGAGAAGAAGGATTTAATATCTCTTGTACAAGAGTATATAGATGTCTTCGCCTGGAATTATGAGGACATGCCTGGACTTGATCCTCAAGTGGCTATGCATCGCCTCAACATCAATCCGACATGAAGCCTGTTAAACAACAGCAGCGACGGTTCCGTCCAGAGATAATGGAGGCAATCCAATCAGAAGTCAGGAAGCTTATTGACTCCGGCTTTATCAGGGAGGAACAGCATCCCGACTGGGTAGCCAACATCGTCCCCGTCGCCAAGAAGAACGAGAAGATCCGGATCTGCATCGACTTCCGTGATCTAAACGAGGCCTGCCCCAAAGACGAATTCCCATTGCCAATCACAGATGTCATGATTGACAATACTTGTGGATTCGAGCGAATGTCCTTTATGGACGGGTTCTCAGGATATAATCAATCAAGATGTATCCCGATGACGAAAGCACACCTCCTTCAGGACACCTCTAGGGGTATATTGCTACACCGTCATGCCCTTCGGTCTGAAAAATGCGGGGGCAACCTACCAAAGGGCCATGAATGCCATTTTCCATCGGCAGATACGCAAAACGGTGGAATGTTATGTCGACGACATCGCGGTGAAAAGCCGCACTAAAGGTGATCACATAGCAGACCTGAGGGTGGTCTTCGACATCATGCGGGCTCATCAATTGAAGATGAACCCCACCAAGTCCTTCCTGGGGGTAGCCATTGGCAAATTCCTAGGGTTTGTTGTGACTTCCACAGGAATCCATTTGGATCCGAGAAAGTCCGTGCTATCCAAGAGATGCAACCCCCCAGAAGCCTCAAGGAGCTCAGAGGATTACAAGGACGATTGGCATACATCCGCAGATTCATTTCAAATCTCTCCGGGAGATGCCAACCCTTCGCTAAGCTGATGAAGAAGGGCGTTTCGTTCATTTGGGACGACGCTTGCCAGCAAGCATTTGAGGAGATCAAGCACTACCTCACCCAACCACCAGTCCTGGCAGCTCCGGTATCCGGAAAGCCTTTCCTGGTGTATGTCCGATCAATGGATCATTCTTTGGGAGCTCTACTAGCTCAGAATGATGACCAGGGGCGAGAACAAGCAATCTACTACCTAAGTAGAACGATGATCGGAGCCGAACATCGGTATAACCCGATCGAGAAGGAATGTTTGGCACTGGTGTTCGCCATTCAGAAAATGCGACACTATCTGGTGGGCCAAACCATAAATGTCATATCCAAAGTCAACCCCCTGAGGTTACTTATGACAAAGCCTTCTTCACTAAATGGCCGGCTGGCAAAATGGGCCATATTGCTATCACAATATGAGATGCATTTTCTGCCACAAAAAGCCATTAAAGGACAAGCGGTGGCGGACTTCCTAGCTGAACACCCAGATCCCAGGGCAGCCAAACTCTACGAGGATCTCCCAGATGAGGTCGCCGAAGTCTGCCTAGCTCAGACGTCGTTCGAAAGTCAAGTATGGCAACTTTTCTTCGACGGTGCATCAGGGCAAGCTCGAAGGGACACACAGTAGCGGGGGTAGGAGTGGTACTCGTCTCCCCACAAAATTACGTGATTCCCCGAGCTATCTCGTTAACCGAGCCCTGTTCCAACAATGTGGCGGAATACAACGCTCTTTTGATTGGGATGCAATTCGCCGATGAGATTGGCGTTAAAAATCTCGAGGCATACGGTGATTCTAAACTCATCATCAGCCAAGTTCGCGGAGAGTATGAGGTCAGCATGAAGATCTAGTACCCTACTACAACGCGACAATCCACATGGCCGAGAGGTTTTCAAACTTCTACATCGACCATGTACCGCGCAAGCAAATGCGCATGCAGATGCACTTGCATCCCTGCTGCCTCCTTAGCTCTTCCAGCTGGAGCAATGGAGAAGGTATTCGTCTATAGCCACGACCTATACTGCCCAAAAAGTCTCCTCGGAGACTACCAGAGGTCAACGGGAGATCGTCGCGGTAAGGAAACACTTGAAGTGTCGACCGATCCAGAGCTTAAAGACTGGCGATTCCCCTACATTGATTTTGTCTTATACGGCATCTTGCCCGAAGACACCAGGGAGGCGCTGCCATCCGAAGGAAAGCCTCCAAATTCTACTACAATGCGATTTCGCGAACATTGTATCGTAGATCGCATGATGGGATCCTGCTCCGGTGCCTCTCATCAAGAAGCCCACGAAGTGTTGAAAGAAGCCCACGATGGTACGTGTGGAGCTCATCAACCTGGCCCGAAGCTGGCAAACCGACTCCAAAGATTGGGTTACTACTGGCCCAAGATGGTTGCCTATGCCAAAAGATGTCACGCCTGTCAAATACATGGCGATTTCATCCATCAAGCACCAGATACCTCCACTCTACGACCTCTACCTGGCCGTTCGAAATGTGGGGGATGGACGTGGTTGGTCCTATCAGCCCACCATCATCAAAGGGACATCGGTTCATCCTAGCGATAACCGATTACTTCTCAAATGGGCCGAAGCTATCCCTTTGAAAGAGGTGAAATCTTCTAACGTGATCAAGTTCGTGAAACATCACGTTATTTACCGCTTCGGTGTGCCTCGGCGGGTTGTCCATGACAATGGACCCCAGTTCATCAGCCAGGCTTTTCAGAGATTCTGCGCCAAGTTCAGAATCCAGAGTGTGTCATCAACGACATACTATCCGCCCGCTAACGGCCTCGCAGAAGCTTTCAATAAGACTATTGGCAAGCTTCTCAAGAAATTCGTCTCGAAAAGTCAACGAGACTGGGACGATAAGTTGGGCGAATGCTTATGGGCCTATCGCACGACTGTGCGAACCCCAACTAAAGCCACGCCATTTTCCTTGGTGTACGGATGCGAAGCCGTCCTTCCACTGGAAATCCAAATTCCATCTCTTCGCGTCGCCTTGACAGCGGAAATGACAACAGAGGAGAAGCATCGACAGCGACTCCAAGAATTGGAAGCCTTGGACGACAAGCGTCTGCAGGCCCAACAACAAATCGAGCTTTACCAAGCTCGTATCACCAGAGCCTTCAACAAGAAAGTCAAATCGCGAACTTTCAGGAAAGGCGACCTCGTCTTAGCCGTCCGAAGACCCATGGTCATGACACACAAGACGAAAGGAAAATTCCAACCCAAATGGGAAGGACCATTTGTGGTAGAGTCAGTCTACTCAATGGATCGTATCGCCTCATAACCTCAAATGGCGATACACTCATGATGCCAATCAATGGCAAATTCCTGAAGAAATACTATCCCTAGATGGCATTCTTCCACCGATCAAGTTAAAAATACACCTCTGATCAAACATCCGACGCCCTTGACGGCTAAGGATAGAAGAAAATGTTGGCTTTTAAGTCCAACACAAGTCTTCGACAACTCATCATGCTGAGGGGAATAGCATGGCTAGCCCAACTCAACGGTAGTTGGTAAAGGCATGACAAACCCGTTGATAGCTGAGGGTTTGCTAAAAATCCTAAGTGGACTTGATTCCACTCTTCCCTCCAAAAATCCCTTACCAATTCTCACCCATAGAATGGTAGGACCACAAAATGCAATCATTACCATGTTAACACTATACCTCTGGTAATGAATACTCTTTGTCGAGTACAAACCTGGCTTGTTAACTCTGCATAGAGTAACAAACTCTCAAATTTGCCAAGTTAACACTATACCTCTGGCACCTCAAATTCCACTTGTCAATTCTCATCAATAGAATGACAGGTCCTCAAATTGCTCCTATCGCAAGCAAATTCTTGTCAAGTTAATATCACACCTCTGACAAACTACTGTTTAAGTTAACATTACACCTCTAAGCAGTACATCGAGTGCCTGTCAAGTTATATCACACCTCTGATAGTCACCTTTCTTCAGACTTCCATATCGAAGCTGAAATGGACGATGCCAAGTTAACACTACACTTCTAGCATCCGAGTCATTGCTAAGTTCAACAATACACCTATGGCTATGACCTTTCCTTGACTTCTTTAAGCCGAGACGACTAATGCAAGTTCAACATTACACCTCTAGCATTTCTATCACTGTTAAGTTAAACATCACACCTATGACAGTGACACCCTCAGTTTTCCCAAATAAACTGAGATGCTGATGAGTTAGGTTAATATCACACCTCTAACTCACATCCTTGTCAAGTTAACATTACACTTCTGACAAGACTACTTCTAAACCGTTAAGTTAATATCACACCTCTAACGGTAAAAATCCTACTAGATTCCCCACGAGTCTAGTTTCATTTGATATTCTCCCCAACCGAGTATCAAATTCATTTTTGAGGCAGTGTTGGTTAACATTACACCAATAAACATGCTTCCATCAAAATCCCCAGCTGATCTAAAATCAAGTTAATCCCAAATCCTTGATAAAAGTTCACCTTCTCTGGGGTACGCACTCCACCTGTCACTTTCTTTTATAAAGTGGCAGGTCCACCAAATCATTCTTTTGCTTCTAAAACAAAACGTTCAAGACAACAGAAAGAGGCAAAAGAAAAGTGTCACTTTTATTCATATCCAAACACATGAAAGTGATACAAAACGCTCTCTTATACAATAAGATTGAGTGTTACAATTAAGGAGTACAAAGAAGTCCCTCTCTCTCTCTGAGGCCGTACTCACTCCTTGAACTGCATCTGATCCCAGGTGCACAATTGGAACCGGTTGCACTTTGATGCATGACGCCAACTTCGAAAGCGCCCTAGCTGACCAAGCGAGAGCAATGGTGTTTCTTGAGGTCCGGTGGCAACAGAAGGTCCTGCAACCCTTCGTTCAGGCGCGCCTCTTTCCCTAGTAGACCATCCAACAAACATGGAGTCACTCTTGGGTGAGAGCGGAAGTTTCGGAGTCATCACAAAGGATGCCACCCTCCACTCGGTCCAGCGGCAGCAGAGAGTCCTGCATTCATCACCATCCCTTTCCCCAGCAGGCCATCCAACGGACTGTCCTCGATGTCACTTCTGGGTAGGGAGAGGAAGAGGATCCCTCCGCCACCGCAACCGCCGGACCACCCTCGCCGATACTCAGCCTATCCGTCTCTTGCACCAGATCTGAAGAGACCTTGGCGAGGGTCGGGTCCTCGTCAGAGATGTAATATACTCTCTTATAGGTGACGAGGACCATAATATATTCTCTCATAGGTGAACGTTGAACGAGTTCGCCGACCGAAGTATTCTTCCAAGAGCCCAGCAAACCTGCAAGGAACAAAAAGAGAGAATAAGAACAATCTGCAACTTAGTGTAAACAGAGAAAAACTAAGTCAGCAGAGGCGAACGCGGAATGATCCGCGCAATCAGCCAAACGCGGGAATGATCCATGCAGTCTGCCAAGACGCAGGAATGACACGCGCAGCAAGCCAAACTGTTGCGTCAGCAGAGACAAACGCGAATCAAAACGCGGTCCCATTCTGCGCCTAGGTCAAAGAGCACAAACGCCGAAAAGGCACAGACGCCGAAAATTGCCATCTCCATGAACAGGAGTTGCAAGGTGCGGGTCTGAAACCTTTTTTGGAATTTGTCCAAGGCATTGGCCAGGAAATGCGCTAAGGCATAAGCCATAAAACGCGCCAACGCCAAGTGCCAAAGATTCCTGCACGCGCGTCCGGAGAAGTTCAGGTCTATGGTACAAATTCCAGAAGGAGTGCACCAATGCAGACTTCATGAGGGGGTCCAGATGACATGAAGCCAAGGTACAGGCCATGGTAAATCTAAATTGTCATGGTGAAACGAACGGCATACCCGTGGAGACCTCTATCAAGAGTTGTAATCTCTGCACCAGGACGCAAACGCGGTCACAAGGCAAAGAGTTGTTTTCTCCTAAAGAGACCAAACAGGAGCTTAAAGCCCTGGGTCATCTTCAGAGCCTTCCTCATCCATGGAGACAATTCGCTGAGGAAGATGAAGCTTCTCAAAGCGCTCTCTCTTTCAAAAAACAAAATAGTCCAAAGGCAGGATTGAAGGGAGAAGGGGCGCCCTATTTATAGGCAACTCCTGATAATAGCGATTAATGGCCCCGTAATCTGAACCGCCGGCATTAATAACTGCACAACTCCAAGATCCAATAAGGGCCGGACGCGTGTAACGCTGCTTCGAGAATCGCCGCTGGCGCTGATCTCCAACCGCCCGCACTGATTTCTCGTTTAAGAGAATCAATACTCAAGCCCAATCAGCAGCCGACGCGTGGACAACTGCTTCGGGAAACAAAGCGGAAAATCCGCATCGGATATTTAAAGATCACACCAAATCCCTATGACAGGCTGTATGTAACGCCTGGGAGTTTACACTCAGACGCGGATTGAAGAACTATCCACACATCCGCGTCCCAGAAAGATGCCCGCGCGAGTCAAAGTCGCGTCCCTCAGAGAGCACTTAATCCATTTTTGAATTAAGGGAAAGGCACAAGGCTGCGTCTCCCGCGTCTGCCTGATCCGCTTCCTTCTTCGCAGAAGCAGATCCGCGTTATTCAGAGCTGCGTCTCACCTTGTGATTGACGCTGCGTCTCAGGGACTGACAGCCGCGTCTTACTTTACGGATCAATGCCGCGTCTCATCTTTTGATTGACGCCGCATCTCATCAAGAAGACCGCGTTCCGATTTGTGATTGACGCCGCGTCTCATCAAAAGGACTTAGTAGAATCTAAGTTCTTATGAAATGATGACCGCGTCTCACTTTATGATTGACGCTGCGTCTCAGTAAAAGGACCTAGTGAAATCTAAGTTCCGGTAGACTGATGACCGCGTCTCACCCTGTGGGATTAATGCCGCGTCTCGCCAAGACCGCGTCTCATTAAAAGAACTTAGCCCTACCTAAGTTCAGTAATCACAACTAGTGATCAAGAGTTGGACTCATCCACAACAGGACAAAGAAATTGGGACAAAAGCTTTAAAGAAACTTCTATTATATCAAAAAATGATAGAAGTGGATACAAACACTCTTAATAAATAGAGTGTCCCTTTTCTTTACAAAAAAAAAAGAAGAAGAAAAGAAGGCTAAATGTCCTGGCTCGCCAAGGAACGGATTTGTTCCCTAAGGCGGTGAATCTCATGCTGGCGCGTCCTCTCAGCCTCCATGATAGCCCGGTCCCGCAGCTCCGTCTCAGATAAGAAACTTCTGGCAGCCAGCTGCATCCGCAGAGATTCCACCCTGGAAGATTGCAGGGATAGACTCTCTTCAGCACGCGCCGTAGCAGCCCGTTGCTCCTCAAGCTCCTTTTTGAGGGAAACAAGTTTCTCCTCATTTAGCGCAAGAACAGCTTCCGCCTTGGCGATAATGTCCCGAGTTCTGAGGATGACCTGCTCCGTGCTCTGCACACTGAGCTCAGATTCCCTCGAATCTCCGGCTAATTTTTGAAATTCAGCCTTGGAATATTCAAGGTCACGGACCTCGGCAGTGATCTGCGCCTCCGCCTCCTGTCGCTCCCGTTCCTGAGCAGCTAGGAGCCTAGTCAGGATGGCCTGAGCCTCACCGGAAGACCAGCATCTTCCAAAGATTCCAGCTCCCGCAGGTTATCTCCAAGTTGCTCTACCACCTGCAGGCATGCCCTGGCAAGTGAAGGGCCTCCCGCCAATTCGACGCTCACGGCCATATTTTCAAGAAGCCTCTGGGCGAACTGGAAGGTGCTGTGTCCACGGAAGATGAGATCAATACATGATCCCATCGAGGTGAAGAATTGTTGCACCATCTGACGTGCCAGCTCCCCCATGTCTTCACCACCTAAGAAGCTTCCCGACCCTTTTTTCTGTCACGGGATAAGGGATATAGGGCGGGTCTTCTCGCACAAGAGCCGTGCCGGCCGTCGATGTGGCAAGAGCAAGACTACCCACTGGCGCTTCCTGGAGCGCCGCCTCTGCAGGAGCTTCCACGACCAAGGAAGGAGCTGTAAGCACAACCTCTTCAGAAACTTCCACCGAGGATTGAGCTGTGTGGCCTTCTGGAAGGGTGCTGATCGTCAACTCCCCACCTGAGCCCCCTCAGTCAGAGCTGCCTTACTAGGTTCGAGTCCAGAGGCGTCGAGTCCTGTAGAATGGGAGTCTCCCCAGCTTCAGCAGTAGCCTTCTCCACCGGCGGAGTGAGAGCCTCCTCAGCCTCAATGGTTGTTTCCCCTCCTGGCAAAGGGGAAGGCTCCCCAACTTCAACAGCTGCCCCCATTGAGGTTGTCTCGGCAACCGAAGCCTCAACTCCCTGGGCTGAGCCCCGGTACCTCCAGCTGACCCTGCAGTACAAAAGAAGGATGTTAGAACATCCTCTTCAACATGAAAAAAGAGAATTAAACAGAAGGAGAAAAGAATACCGTCAGTGGGAGCAATTGTCGCCAGTGACGATGGCGCCATCGAGGGCTCACCCTCATGTTGTTCCTCCTCCGAGACGTCAAAGAATCCGCCCTGATCAGGAAGAGCGGGTTCATCGCCATAGTCGACTTTATCTTCAAAGTCACTTTCTCCCGATGACGAAGAAGACGATAGCGCACACGAGGAAGCTCCGCAACAGGAGCCTTACCCCAATCACCCCAGTGGTAGGACTAGGGTCAACTGCCCGAGGATTGGAAATAAAGACGCTAGGAGACCCCGGCTGCTGTACCTCGTCTCTCCCTTCATGAGCAGGAGGAAATTCGGGCTGAGTTGAGATTCCTTGAATCTCGACATCCTCTTCGCCCATTATGTCAATCTCCGGTGACTCAGCATCACCAGCAATAAGGGGGCGCTCAACAAGCTCCCCTTCCTCCACGGTCTCGCTGCGTGACCTAGGAGCACGGACCAAGCTTGGAAATCTTCATCTTCCAGCGGTTCCTCAACTCTAACAGGGACACCTTCAGGAGGAACCTCAACTCCAGCAGAGATAGCTCTGGATTGAGAGACTTCAGCCGTTAAGTCCCTCCGAGCCTTCTTTGGGGCAGGCTCAACTACAGAAGCAGAGCGTCGACGACGCTTCCTCGCCAATTGCTTCGACTCCTTGCCGGTCGCGGCTCCACTCTCATTGCTGGTGGCTCCGCCCTCGTCGCTTGCGGCTTTGCCCTTGCAGGTCGCGCGGTGCCGCCCTCACTACTGGGGGCTCCCTCCTCGATCGTTTCTCGACCTCCCTCTGAGCTTTCAGGTACTGGTCGAGGAGTTTAGTACGTTTACTGGATTCAGACCTCTCCTCGAGACTGGCATTGATACTCTCAAGACATGAAGACTCCGGAATAAGATCTGGCGTCTGGCCGGCTTGGGAGTACCAAATACAGAAGCTGAAGCTCATACGGCACTTAGGCGCCTCGTCGGGTAGATGGAACGTTGCTCCCGTCCCTCCAGCTACACTGTAATACCAAGCCCGAGCGCCTTCGAACAGATTCCCGTCAAAGGCAAGTTGAGCATTGGGATTCCCGACGTAAAGCTGATCATAGCCAATTGCCGGGCAAAACGACTTGGCATATACGGCTCGATAGTGCAGGAAGTTCCTTGGCGAAACAGCACATATCCTGGTCGTATATTGATCAACCACCAGAAGGCTCCAGCAGGCAATTGCGAAAGTCATCCCGCCCAGCGACATCCGTGAACAGCTCCCTGGGGGCTGCACCTTGAACCTCTGGAAAGCAGCGGTTGAGCTGGTAATTGGCGGCACAGGAAAGACGCTTCCTAATGTAATACAGGTAGGTGTCATGCCACTCTGAACGTTCCAGCCGCTGCACAAATGGGATATGATCCACGCTCCCACGCGCCGCCGTCATTAGAGATGGGCAATGCATCACGTACCAAGCCATGAGGTACGTGTAAGGCAGCTCAATCCGCGGGTTGGGGTGCCTCACCGTCGGGTTCCCCTCTGAGTCGGTATACGGCTCCCCACGAGAATTAGCAGTCTTTGGGGGTCCGCAGAAGCTCTTGGTCAACACCCGCAGCCCGCTTTGAATACCAGCCACCACGGCGGGAAGAAGGGCTATGGGGTGGCCATGAGCCAAGAGTACCGCCGGGTACACCACATCTGCCACAATAACTTCATGTGGTAGCGTGGGCACCACACACCTCTTCAGCCACAACATCAGGAAACCCGCCAACAGCGCCTGATCAGAAATAGGGGTCCGGGCTTGATGATGAAAGCTCTCAAAGACCAAGTCAGGGTCGAAGCCGTCCTCGTTCAACTCCGTGGTGTAGAACTTGTCAGAAGCTGCGTCGATCCTGTCTTCAACTTCCCCACCAGAACTAGGAGCTAGTCGGATTACTGGGAGATCTTTATTGCTGACATTATTAAACAGATAATCAGCCCAGGATAGTTGCTTGACGCCTCCTGACCTCCAGGCAGTTGTCTGACCGCAGATGTAGAAATGGCACATTACCTCCCAGTAGGTCTCATACACTTGAGGAGATTCTTTTTCCAAAAGGCGCAGCTCCCTGGTGGTTGGGACAAATTCCTCGTAAGGAATATCCCCTGACGACAACCCGGAGACCTCATACAATTCGTGTAGGGCAAGGCCCATCTCTCCAACCGGAGTAAAGAATGTCCCCGTCCGAGGATTGTAGCGCTCCAGAATCCCAAAGAAGTTATGGGAACTCATCGGGACGCCCCACTGCACGGCCCTGACTGCTGGGTACAGCCCCACACGCTTCAGCGGCCCCTCAAGATTGGTAAGGACAAAACCCACCATCCTGCCCCACCAGTAATTCTCTGGAGAATGGACCCATCCATACGTACGGAAGTCGACAGGATAGTCACCCCCTGCCTCTATGAAGGAATTGAGGAAGGTGGTAGCAAGCTCCGGGATCTCTCCAATTGGGATTTCAGGCTTGGACGACGCAGGGAACAGCCCGACAACTGACCCGTCATGACTATCATGGCGGTCTACCTTTTGGAGGCCAAAGTCACCAAGGGCGATCTCAGGGATATACTGGGAAATGTCCCATTCCATCTTTCGGGGAACAGACATGTGTTGAAAGTAGGACATCGGGAACATCCTCTCCATGTCTGGAAGAAAGAATCTTCCGCCCTTTATCTCACGGAGCCATTTATAGGTCCCCTCAGACACACGACGGCCATCATCATAGATATGATCCCCAAAGAAGAAGGCAGGCTTCCTTCTTCTTTGGGGATCATATCTATGATGATGGCCGTCGTGTGTCTGAGGGGACCTATAAATGGCTCCGTGAGATAAAGGGCGGAAGATTCTTTCTTCCAGACATGGAGAGGATGTTCCCGATGTCCTACTTTCAACACATGTCTGTTCCCCGAAAGATGGAATGGGACATTTCCCAGTATATCCCTGAGATCGCCCTTGGTGACTTTGGCCTCCAAAAGGTAGACCGCCATGATAGTCATGACGGGTCAGTTGTCGGGCTGTTCCCTGCGTCGTCCAAGCCTGAAATCCCAATTGGAGAGATCCCGGAGCTTGCTACCACCTTCCTCAATTCCTTCATAGAGGCAGGGGGTGACTATCCTGTCGACTTCCGTACGTATGGATGGGTCCATTCTCCAGAGAATTACTGGTGGGGCAGGATGGTGGGTTTTGTCCTTACCAATCTTGAGGGGCCGCTGAAGCGTGTGGGGCTGTACCCAGCAGTCAGGGCCGTGCAGTGGGGCGTCCCGATGAGTTCCCATAACTTCTTTGGGATTCTGGAGCGCTACAATCCTCGGACGGGGACATTCTTTACTCCGGTTGGAGAGATGGGCCTTGCCCTACACGAATTGTATGAGGTCTCCGGGTTGTCGTCAGGGGATATTCCTTACGAGGAATTTGTCCCAACCACCAGGGAGCTGCGCCTTTTGGAAAAAGAATCTCCTCAAGTGTATGAGACCTACTGGGAGGTAATGTGCCATTTCTACATCTGCGGTCAGACAACTGCCTGGAGGTCAGGAGGCGTCAAGCAACTATCCTGGGCTGATTATCTGTTTAATAATGTCAGCAATAAAGATCTCCCAGTAATCCGACTAGCTCCTAGTTCTGGTGGGGAAGTTGAAGACAGGATCGACGCAGCTTCTGACAAGTTCTACACCACGGAGTTGAACGAGGACGGCTTCGACCCTGACTTGGTCTTTGAGAGCTTTCATCATCAAGCCCGGACCCCTATTTCTGATCAGGCGCTGTTGGCGGGTTTCCTGATGTTGTGGCTGAAGAGGTGTGTGGTGCCCACGCTACCACATGAAGTTATTGTGGCAGATGTGGTGTACCCGGCGGTACTCTTGGCTCATGGCCACCCCATAGCCCTTCTTCCCGCCGTGGTGGCTGGTATTCAAAGCGGGCTGCGGGTGTTGACCAAGAGCTTCTGCGGACCCCCAAAGACTGCTAATTCTCGTGGGGAGCCGTATACCGACTCAGAGGGGAACCCGACGGTGAGGCACCCCAACCCGCGGATTGAGCTGCCTTACACGTACCTCATGGCTTGGTACGTGATGCATTGCCCATCTCTAATGACGGCGGCGCGTGGGAGCGTGGATCATATCCCATTTGTGCAGCGGCTGGAACGTTCAGAGTGGCATGACACCTACCTGTATTACATTAGGAAGCGTCTTTCCTGTGCCGCCAATTACCAGCTCAACCGCTGCTTTCCAGAGGTTCAAGGTGCAGCCCCCAGGGAGCTGTTCACGGATGTCGCTGGGCGGGATGACTTCTCGCAATTGCCTGCTGGAGCCTTCTGTTGCCACCGGACCTCAAGAACACCATTGCTCTTGGCTTTCAGTCGCTAGGGCGCTTTCAAAAGTTGGCGTCGTCGCCATGGCGCAATCGGTTCCAGTTGTGCACCTGAGATCAGATGCGGTTTCAAGGGTGAGTACGGCCTCTGAGAGAGAGAGGGACTTCTTTGTACTCCTTAATTGTAACACTCAATCTTATTGTATAAGAGAGCGTTTTGTACCACTTTCATATGCTTGATATCAATAAAAGTGACACTTTTCTTTTTGCCTCTTTCTGTTGTCTTGAATGTTTTGTTTTAGAAGCAAAGAATGATTTTGTGGACCCGCCACTTTATAAAAGAAAGTGACAAGTAGAGTGTGTACCCCCAGAGAAGGTGAACTTTTATCAAGGATTTGGGATTAACTTGATTTAAGATCAGCTGGGGATTTTGATGGAAGCATTGTTTATCGGTGTAATGTTAACCAACAATGCCTCCCAAATGAATTTGATACTCGGTTGGGAGAATATCAAATGAAACTAGACTCGTGGGGAATCTAGTAAGATTTTTACCGCTAGAGGTGTGATATTAACTTAACGGTTTAGAAGTAGTCTTGTCAGAAGTGTAATATTAACTTGACAAGGACGTGAGTTAGAGGTGTGATATTAACCTAACTCATCAGCATCTCAGTTTTATTGGGAAAACTGAGGGTGTCACTGTCATAGGTGTGATGTTTAACTTAACAGTGATAGTAATGCTAGAGGTGTAATGTTGAACTTGGCATTAGTCGTCTCGGCTTAAAGAAGTCGAGGAAAGGTCATAGCCATAGGTGTATTGTTGAACTTAGCAATGACTCGGATGCTGGAAGTGTAGTGTTAACTTGGCATCGTTCATCTCGGCTTGGACAAGGAAGTCGAGGAAAGGTCATAGCCATAGGTGTATTGTTGAACTTAGCAATGACTCGGATGCTGGAAGTGTAGTGTTAACTTGGCATCGTCCATTTCAGCTTCGATATGGAAGTCTGAAGAAAGGTGACTGTCAGAGGTGTGATATTAACTTGACAGGCACTCGAGGTACCGTTTAGAGGTGTAATGTTAACTTTAAACAGTAGTTTTTGTCAGAGGTGTGATATTAACTTGACAAAATTTGCTTGCGATAGGAGCAATTTGAGGACCTGTCATTCTATTGATGAGAATTGACAAGTGGAATTTGAAGTGCCAGAGGTATAGTGTTAACTGGCAAATTTGAGAGTTTGTTACTCTATGCAGAGTTAACAAGCCAGGTTTGTACTCGACAAAGAGTATTCATTACCAGAGGTATAGTGTTAACATAGTAATGATTGCATTTTGTGGTCCTACCATTCTATGGATGAGAATTGGTAAGGGATTTTTGGAAGGAAGAGTGGAATCAAGTCCACTTAGGATTTTTAGCAAACCCTCAGCTATCAACGGATTTGAGATGCCTTTACCAACTACCGTTTGAGTTGGGCTAGCCATGCTATTCCCCTCAGCATGATGAGTTGTCGAAGACTTATGTTGGACTTAAAAGCCAACATTTTCCTCTATCCTTAGCCGTCGGAGGCGTCGGATCAAATGGGAACGTGTCCCTTAGGATTTTAGCAAATCCTCAGCTGTCAACGGTTTTGTCATGCCTTTACCAACTACCGTTTGAGTTGGGCTAGCCATGCTATTACCCTCAGCATGATGAGTTGTCGAGGACTTATGTTGGCTTAAAGGCCAACATTTTCCTCTATCCTTAGCCGTCGAGGGCGTCGGATGTTTGATCAGAGGTGTACTTTTAACTTGATCGTGGAAGAATGCCATCTAGGGATAGTATTTCTTCAGGAATTTGCCATTGATTGGCATCATGAGTGTATCGCCATTTGAGGTTATGAGGCGATACGATCCATTTGAGTAGACTGACTCTACTACAAACGGTCCTTCCCATTTGGGTTGGAATTTTCCTTTCGTCTTGTGCGTCATGACCATGGGTCTTCGGACGGCTAAGACGAGTCGCCTTTCTTGAAAGTTCGCGATTTGACTTTCTTGTTGAAGGCTCTGGTGATACGAGCTTGGTAAAGCTCGATTTGTTGTTGGGCCTGCAGACGCTTGTCGTCCAAGGCTTCCAATTCTTGGAGTCGCTGTCGATGCTTCTCCTCTGTTGTCATTTCCGCTGTCAAGGCGACGCGAAGAGATGGAATTTGGATTTCCAGTGGAAGGACGGCTTCGCATCCGTACACCAAGGAAAATGGCGTGGCTTTAGTTGGGTTCGCACAGTCGTGCGATAGGCCCATAAGCATTCGCCCAACTTATCGTCCCAGTCTCGTTGACTTTTCGAGACGAATTTCTTGAGAAGCTTGCCAATAGTCTTATTGAAAGCTTCTGCGAGGCCGTTAGCGGGCGGATAGTATGCCGTTGATGACACACTCTGGATTCTGAACTTGGCGCAGAATCTCTGAAAAGCCTGGCTGATGAACTGGGGTCCATTGTCATGGACAATCCGCCGAGGCACACCGAACCGGTAAATAACGTGATGTTTCACGAACTTGATCACGTTAGAAGATTTCACCTCTTTCAAGGGATAGCTTCGGCCCACTTTGAGAAGTAATCGGTTATCGCTAGAATGAACCGATGTCCCTTTGATGATGGTGGGCTGATAGGACCAATCACGTCCATCCCCCACATTTCGAACGGCCAGGTAGAGGTCGTAGAGTGGAGGTATCCCGGTGCTTGATGGATGAAATCGCCATGTATTTGACAGGCGTGACATCTTTTGGCATGGGCAACAGCATCGGCAACCATCTTGGGCCAGTAGTAACCCAATCTTTGGAGTCGGTTTGCCAGCTTCGGGCCAGTTGATGAGCTCCACACGTACCATCGTGGGCTTCTTTCAACACTTCGTGGGCTTCTTTTGATGAGAGGCACCGGAGCAAGATCCCGTCATGCGATCTACGATACAATGTTCGCGAAATCGCATTGTAGTAGAATTTGGGGGCTTTCCTTCGGATGGCAGCCGCCTCCCTGGTGTCTTCGGGCAAGATGCCGTATAAGACAAAATCAATGTAGGGAATCGCCAGTCTTTAAGCTCTGGATCGGTTGACACTTCAAGTGTTTCCTTACCGCGACGATCTCCCGTTGACCTCTGGTAGTCTCCGAGGGGACTTTTTGGGCAGTATAGGTCGTGGCTATAGACGAATACCTTCTCCATTGCTCTGGCTGGAAGAGCTAAGGAGGCAGCAAGGGATGCAAGTGCATCTGCATGCGCATTTTGCTTGCGCGGTACATGGTCGATGTAGAAGTTTGAAAACCTCTCGGCCATGTGGATTGTCGCGTTGTAGTAGGGTACTAGATCTTCATTCCTGACCTCATACTCTCCGCGAACTTGGCTGACAATGAGTTTAGAATCACCGTATGCCTCGAGATTTTTAACGCCAATCTCATCGGCGAATTGCATCCCAATCAAAAGAGCGTTGTATTCCGCCACATTGTTGGAGCAAGGCTCGTTAACGAGATAGCTCGGGAATCACATAATTTTGTGGGGAGACGAGTACTACTCCTACCCCCGCAACTGTATGTCCCTTAGAGCTTGTTCTTGATGCACCATCGAAGAAAAGTTGCCATACTTGTCCTTCGAACAATGTCTGGGTCAGGCAGGCTTCGGCGACCTCGTCTGGGAGATCCTCGTAGAGTTTAGCTGCCCTCGGATCTGGGTGTTCGGCTAAGAAGTCCGCCACCGCTTGTCCTTTAATGGCTTTCTGTGGCAGAAAATGCATCTCATATTGTGATAGCAATATGGCCCATTTTGCCAGCCGGCCATTTAGTGAAGAAGGCTTTGTCATAAGTAACCTCAGGGGGTTGACTTTGGATATGACATTTATGGTTTGGCCCACCAGATAGTGTCGCATTTTCTGAATGGCGAACACCAGTGCCAAACATTCCTTCTCGATCGGGTTATACCGATGTTCGGCTCCGATCATCGTTCTACTTAGGTAGTAGATTGCTTGTTCTCGCCCCTGGTCATCATTCTGAGCTAGTAGAGCTCCCAAAGAATGATCCATTGATCGGACGTACACCAGGAAAGGCTTTTCGGATACCGGAGCTGCCAGGACTGGTGGTTGGGTGAGGTAGTGCTTGATCTCCTCAAATGCTTGCTGGCAAGCGTCGTCCCAAATGAACGAAACGCCCTTCTTCATCAGCTTAGCGAAGGGTTGGCATCTCCCGGAGAGATTTGAAATGATCTGCGGATGTATGCCAATCGTCCTTGTAATCCTCTGAGCTCCTTGAGGCTTCTGGGGGGTTGCATCTCTTGGATAGCACGGACTTTCTCCGGATCCAAATGGATTCCTGTGGAAGTCACAACAAACCCTAGGAATTTGCCACTGGCTACCCCCAGGAAGGACTTGGTGGGGTTCATCTTCAATTGATGAGCCCGCATGATGTCGAAGACCACCCTCAGGTCTGCTATGTGATCACCTTTAGTGCGGCTTTTCACCGCGATGTCGTCGACATAACATTCCACCGTTTTGCGTATCTGCCGATGGAAAATGGCATTCATGGCCCTTTGGTAGGTTGCCCCCGCATTCTTTAGACCGAAGGGCATGACGGTGTAGCAATATACCCCTAGAGGTGTCCTGAAGGAGGTGTGCTTTTCGTCATCAGGATACATCTTGATTTGATTGTATCCTGAGAATCCGTCCATAAAGGACATTCGCTCGAATCCACAAGTATTGTCAATCATGACATCTGTGATTGGCAATGGGAATTCGTCTTTGGGGCAGGCCTCGTTTAGATCACGGAAGTCGATGCAAATCCGGATCTTCCCGTTCTTCTTGGCGACGGGGACGATGTTGGCTACCCAATCGGGATGCTGTTCCTCCCTGATAAAGCCGGAGTCAATAAGCTTCCTAACTTCTGATTGGATTGCCTCCATTATTTCGGGACGGAACCGTCGCTGCTGTTGTTTGACAGGTTTTACATCCGGATTGATGTTGAGGCGATGGATAGCCACTTGAGGATCAAGTCCAGGCATGTCCTCATAATTCCAGGCGAAGACATCTATATACTCTTGTACAAGAGATATTAAATCCTTCTTCTCCGAAGGTGACAGGCCGTCGCTTATGAAGATGGGTTTAGGATTGGCTTCATCTCCTAGGTTGACTTGAACAACCTCGTCTTCTGTGGGTGGTTCACGCTGTTCAAAGCGGATATCCCAAAGAGCATTCAAATGTTTGATCCAAGGATCTGTATCAGATTGGATTATTTCTTCATCTTCATCCTCCAGATGGCTTGTCGAAACCATGTTTACTGAAAGCCCTTTGAAGATGTTGCCGACACTGACATCTGACTCCCACGATGACGTGTCTGAAGAGCACCGTGACTTGACGATTCTCGAGAATCAGAGGCTGATGGGACTGGAGTTGATACATAGCCCAACCCCCGGCGCGTCTGATGATAGTAATCAGGGGTTTTCCCTTTCGGTACAAAGGATCGAAGCAGTGTTCTTCTTCCTTTTTCGAAGTTCAACCCAGGCCTGTTGGTTAGATCATACCCCATGCGCTTCATCATCCTGAGCGTTCTCGGTTCATAATGATCGAACTGAGGGGATTCATCCTCACCTTCCGATTCTTCGTGGGGCATTGGTTCAGACGCGATTCGCCCAAAAAGTATTGGTCTTTTGGTCTTTTCGTCTGGCTGGAACCATGAATACAGACTCTTGCGCGTCTCCATTATCCTGGTACGTCCCGAAGGATGATTTTATTGGTACATGCAATGATGTCAAAGCATCCATTGCCGACCAGACATCCTCATCTACGTCGGTACTAGTATCCGACGGTATTGAATCAGACTCACACGCAGGGAAATACGCGAAATCTAAATCTTCATTAATATACCAACCGCCTGCATCGTCGGTGGTATCAACATCGAGCTTATTAGTGCTCTTTACAATGGGCTCCAACTCCCACAGGTACTCTTCTTTCTCTGGCTCAATGTCAGCTTCATTACCAGAGTCTGGCTCCTCTGTTGTGGGGTTTCATTAGTCTCCTCCGGATCCTGATATAAGAGGGAGTCCGTGAAATAATTTTCAACCCCTTTAAACGGATGCCTTTCGGCAATCAACGTTCGGACCTGTCCACTCTCGTCAATGTATTTCATGACTTGGTGGAGAGTAGAGGGAACGATGGAATTGCGGTGAATCCATGGTCGTCCCAGCAACAGGTTGTAGGAAGTGTCCGCGTCAATGACGTAACACGTCACTTCCGACTTGAGGCTCCCGATCTGGCATTTGAGCTTGATCTTCCCCATTGGGCGGGAGCTGTTGGCATTGAACCCGTAAATAGTCGTCTGGGTAGGGCTCAGACGATGGGTAGGAATGCCTAGAAACTGCATAACCCGGCGAGGTATGATGCTTAGCGCAGACCCTGGGTCTACCTGGATGCGGTTCACCTCGGATGACCCAATATACCCTGTGAAGTATAGGGGTCGGTCATGCTTCCCTTTAACCTGTATGTCGTCTGTTGTGAAGGTGATGCAGGGAGCATTTGGGGAGGTGTGGAGGCAATCCTCTACATCTTCCTCCCTTGGCACGCGGGTCATAAAGACCTCAGCATTGGCCAAAGCTTCTTGTAGAGCCTCTCTGGTTGACTTTGATAGCCTCAGGAGCTCATACAAGGTAATGCGTGCCGGGATGTTGGCTAATTGAGCCAAGACATCAAAACTGTAAGGTGTCGAGGATCCTTCCGTTACACTTTCGCAAGAACTCGAGAAAATCGAGTTTCTTTCTTTTCTCCACAGGTGGTTTCGTGGAGGGCTTGGCTGGTTCTACGGCTGGTTGCGGAGAAGCCGCTGCTGTCTCGCCGTACTGCTTCAAGTATGCCTGTCCTGAACGGGTCCCCGCCGTAGGTTGGCTGGGCTCTGCGGCCAGGACTATTGTCTCCTCTTCTGAGTCAGTCAGCGAGGGAACATCAGCGTCCGCTTCTCGAGAGGAGGCGCATATCACATGGCAAGATGAAGTCTTCCCTTTGCCTTTGGACTTCCTGTTGGTCACAGTCGTCCATTGTTGTTCGTCGACGAGGTCAGGGTGGACCCACATGATTTCCCCTCGAGGTGTAGGGACGGGTACCAAGCCTTTCTCCCGCTGCTGATGAGGGTCTGTGTTGACCACCCTCAGTTCTCCTTTCGGGACAGAGATCACCCCCACGGGTGTCGGGGGTCGTGTCCCAAACTGGAGAATCGACGTCATGTTGGCCGTCATCTTCTTCTGCTCCGATCGGAGTTTTAATACCTCCGCGTCAATCAGAGCTTGAAGGATGTCCTTAAAGACGTAGCAGCTTTTGGTAGGATGACCGAGCATCCTGTGGTATAAGCAGTAGGTGGGATTGTCGGTCTTGCCGACTTCCTCCGGGCGCCTAATTTCAGGGAGCTTCAGTCGATTGCTCTTGTTGAGTAGCTTGAAGAGCGAATCGACGTGTTCCTCCTTGAAGGAATACTGCTTGTTGGGGCGTGGCTGGCTTGAAGAGCCACTTGCCCTGCCTGTTTGAGGTTTGGCGGGAGATTTGGTCTCCGTCGCCAAGTTATCCTTCCGCTTTGTTTGAAGGGAGGTGTCTGGTGCACGCCTTGTCGACCTCTCTGGCCTGGGCTTGCTTTTTCCGCTCTGACGCGGGCGACAATCTCCTCAGCCTGTTCACCTTGCTGGACTAATTGTTTCCAGGTGCGGCTTTCAGCAACTCCTATTTGAGCAAGGAGTGAGGTTTGGAGATTATGGCGACATGTTTCCACCAGGGTGCCCTGGGTCATGCCGCTTGGACATCGGAGTGCCATGTTCCGAAATCTTTCTACGAAAGACTTGACGGACTCTCCCTTTCGCTGTTTTGTAGCTAAAAGGGTAGGCATTGTGACCTCCGAATCATCTTCGAAGAAGCGTGTTAGAAACAGCTTCTCCAAGTCGCCCCAGTTCTTGATGGAACCTTCCGGGAGCTTCATAAACCACTCAAAAGCCAACCCTTTCAGGGTGCCGATGAACAGTCGTGCCAGGATGGCGTCATTATCTACCACATTCCCGGTCTGGGATTTGAAGTAGTAGATGTGCTGGTTGGGTGACCCCTTCCCGTCGAATGCTTGGAGAGTTGGAGCCTTGAACTTAGGAGGGTACGGGACTAAGTCCCACTCGGCCGGATAGGGCCGGACCACTCCAGCTTCTTGGAGGTCCTTGCGATTGGCAAGGGCCTCGAGGCGTCATTCCAATTGACTCACCCTCTTAGCATGAGTCTTCTCCTGGTCTTGGTCGCTTCTTGCCTGCGACGAGGGCTTGGACACATCCGAGGTAGATCGTCGTGTCTCGTCAGAAGATTCGGAGGGTGGGCTTCCTCCCTTTCTCCCTTTCCCCTTCGGTCGTCTAGGAGGAGATCTCGCTCTTTCTTCAAGCAATTTCTCAAGCATATGCTTGAGGGAGTCAATGGATCTCTGTTGAGAGGCGATTATATCCATCTGGTGCTTCTGCGTCTGTTCTAAACGCCTGGTCGTCTCCTCAGGAGTGTCGGCCATGTAGGCGGAAGCCTCCTTCTCGACGGAAGAGTTTGAAGCCTGCGACTCCACTATAGCGGAGTGAGAACCACCCATTCTAATGCCGCGGGCTAAGGCATTATAGTCAATTGGGGGAATGGCCCCTGTCCGGGTGCGAGTGTGTTGATACACCCCCTCTGGTTCAGTGTCAGATTCCTCTGAGTTGACCATTAGTTGTTTTCCCTTGCTTCTGCTAGTCATGTTTGCAGTAAGCTCCGGGTATTCAACATCTGAGAAGGTTCTCCTCCTGTGGGAGCGTCTTCTTTTGGCTGACGGGGGAATCAGGGTCAGCTGTCTAATTAAAGACGGCTGGTGCACGCCTGACTCGCAATGGCATCCAGAGAGCATCTGGATGAGCTGTTGACAGCAGCATGGAGAAGTGGTCTGATTGGCACTCCTTTTCCTTGTCAAATAATCCCTCAAATCTGTGGGAGGGGGATTAAAGAGACTGGTCTCGCAACGTCGACGACGGGAGACAGTCATGTGCTGTTCAGCCTGGACACAGGTTTCAGAAACGCGGCTGTCGCGTCGCGGCTGCGTCACGCGCGTCTGGCGTCTCTGTTGATATGAGACGCGACTTTCGCGTTGCTGTCTGCTGCGTTGGAGCAGAGAGACTTGGGAGAGAGTGGGCTGCTGGGCCCCACGCCTATGGGCGCGTGCTTCCTGTGTTTGACAAGACGCAGAAGCTTCGCTTTGGCGTTTGGCAAGTTGGTCTTCAGAAGGCTCAACTTGGGGAGTCTCGCGTTTGGGTCGCCAAACACGGACCTCTCGCACTGGACGAGGTGCGGGCAAGGCATCGGATCGTACGCTGCGTTCAACCCCAGTCAGAAAACCAACGGTTCCGACCGAGTGTTGACGCGCGCGTCTTCTCTGTCGACGCTCGGCATTCCGATTGCGCCGTGGAGGAAGAGAGAAGCCAACAACTTCCTGGTTTGTAGAACCAGGGGTGTTTGCCACGCGGGTCTCCTGAGAGACGCTGACGCGGGCGTTCTGTGCGACACGATCGATCGCACCAGTAGATGTGCCGGGGACCACGCGGGCCTTCAGAGAGGCGTTGGCGCGTGTGCTCTGTGCGACGCGGTTGATCGCAGTAGAGTGTCTGAGGTTACGCGGGCCTTCTGGGAGGCGTCGGCGCGTGAACCAAACTTGGCACAGTGGGCAGCAGGAGCACCCGACAGAGCCTCAGATTGGGCTTCAGGGGGCTGTCCACTTGAGACCCTGCGGCAGACGCGGGTCTTTGGGCTCTTAGAGCCAGAAGAGAGGAACTCTTCATACTTCGCCTGGTCGAACTCGACGACGAGGGATTCGACCATTTTCCCCTTACGGAGAACGTCATCTTGCACCACGGTGCGCTCGTCAGTAACGAAGGTAGTCCCCAGCGGAGTCGCCATCTCTTGTAGGGGCCGGAAAATTTGGTGGTCGGAGAAAGTGGTTTTAGCTGTAAAAGATTTCCTTGATTCAAGCGAAACGATTACAACCAAAAGAACTACTCTTCCTTCTTTTCCAGTTACAAGGGAGGGAGGATGTCTGAATCTTCCCTTTGTTTAAGGCTGGGTTCTTCGTGTGGCGATGGAGAGTGAATCTTGTTCTCCGTTGACCAGATGACCGTCCTGGACCGTCGGGGGTCTTCTCTTCGGTCGGTAGAAAGAGTAACTCAGCTCCGTCTACCAAAACTCTCAAAGAGGAGGTAGGCGAAGAGCGGCTAGTACTCAGTAAGCTCGCTGAAGAGTCTCCTCCCTCTGTCTGTTGTTGAAGTTGTGCTTCCCTCTTGATGATCCTCCTGCCTGGATTCGATCGATCTTGATGATGCCTTGACCTTCTTAATTTCCAAAGCTTCGATCTTCTCAAAACTCTCTCCCTTATCAAAACTTCGATCTTCGCCCCCCTTTCATAGCAAACAAGGCTATTTATAGGGGTCTCAGGGGGTGAAGGTGCCTCCTGAAAACGCTCCCGAATGAGGGGCCACTACCCGCTACATGCGCGGTGACTGGCCCCGCAATCAGGGCAGTTGCAACTGAGACGCGGTCGTTGAGCCAAACGCGCCTTGAAGTTTGAGACGCGGGCTTCGGGCCTTCACGTCTGGATGCTGAGGCGGCGCGTCGGGCGCCGACGCGCCTTGATGCTGAGACGCGGGCTTCGGGCCGACGCGTCTGGACGTTGAGACGCGGGTGTAGAGCCAACGCGTCTTAATGTTGAGACGCGAGCTTCGATTCCTCGCGTCTAGAGCTTGAGACTCTGCTTCTTTAATGGCTGGTCTGTTAGTCATTTTTAGACAGCCTACAGCAATCACTCATGAGTTAGTAGTTAGCAAGGTTAGTGGTTAGCTAGTCATGTTTAGAAAAGTTAGCTACTAGCCATAAGAAAAGAAAAGCAAGCATAAATTAAAGTGCAAGTAAAGTAAAGCTAGAATTAAAGAAAGCAAGTAATACTAGAAAATGCTCAAGTAGAGAGAAGAGAAATGGATGAATCCTTGCTTCACAAGTTGTCACTCCTTGGTGTACACAAGCTTTCTCTCTCTCTACAACTCTCTTTTGCAGAATTTCAAGGGAGGAAGAAGATCTAGAGCACTACAAAAATCCTAGAGAAAAATCCTACAAAAATACAAGCATCTAATCTCTAATCTCTCCTTTCTCTTTTCTTCCTCTGTTCTCGCAAGCCCTGGTCCTGTATTTATAGCCTCAGAGAGACGGATCTAGAGCCCAGTTTGTTGGAGAGAAATCCGGGCTCTAACAACCCTGTAACTGCCGCAAATTTGCGGCAATCTTCTGGATTTTGCGGCAAGATCAAGGCAGTTGAGGCCAGATTTTCTGTTGCGAGTTTGTTGTAGTTTGTTATCCACGTGGCTCTTCTGGAAGAGTGAATTGGCGCGTAGAATTCTCTAGATACTGGATTCAAACTTTGGCTCTCTTTTGGGCTTTTGAATTAATCTCTTTTAATTATTGCTAATTAAAGAGATTTTGGGCTTTTTCTCATTTCAGATGTGGACCTGCAAAAATAAGGAGAATATGAGTAAAAATCATATTTTTATTTGTAATATGCATGGGAATAATGTGGTAAAATATGCAGAATTGAATACCAATCACATCCCACACTTATTCTTTTGCTCGTCCCGAGCAAAACAAAGAAAAGAAAAACTATACTACCAATTTATTACACCACTTTCGCAGGTGACGCGATTGCACTGAGCACGTGCAACAAGCCGTTAAACCTCTAGGTTACCCTAGAGGAGGAGTGTTGTCTCCTGAGAGTTTTCAGCGGATTGCACCCACAAAATCCATAAAGAAAGAAGACAAATGTTAGTGTTTTGAAAACACATTTTGAAAGAGAGACAAGTTTATGAAATATTTTTGCAAAAATATAAGTGATCTAAGGTCATAAGTCCACTACTATAATCATTCTTCCTTAAATTTAGTCTCCATGCAAGATCTTGTCTTCAATTAAGGTAAGAATTCAAAATTGGATTGAATATTTTATCTCTCATAAAACCTAGATAATATGCACATTGTGATAGTGAAGATTTCTGGGATTTCAACTCTAACCATCAGCCATTTATTTATATATTCGTTTTCCTTTTTTTTTTTGCTTCCCTTAGTTTTCTTAGGCTTTCTAGTTCACCCATGTAGCGAGCCTATAACCGATGACTCCCAGACCAGATGGTCTTAGGGCACCAGATGAGAAAACATCCCTCGGGTTTAAGGACTCAAGTAAACAAGGCCACAAAACTAAGGGGGATTATTTATTTCTTTACCACCGTTAGGCGTGAATAATCATGCTTCTTGAGGTATAGTTATCCAGCTTAATAAGTGATGTTTATTCACATATGTTTTTTTTTCTTTTTATTTTTTTTATATATGGCATTTTAGGTCTTTGTTTCCATCCCAAAAATGTATAAGTGTGAAGTGCATACTATCTAAGGCAAAAAATTCAAGATAAGAATATCTCCCTAATTTTTCTTACTTTGCCTATAATTTTAAACAAGATCTATTATTTCAACTAGGTTTAAGATGTCATAATTAAGGCTTTCTTAATTCCTAAGATACATCTTAATTTTCTTAAAAATAGATCAAAACTTTGTCTCTTATTTCAAAAAGTTTTTTTTTTTTTTTTTTATTATTATTAAAAGAAGTGTAAAAGAAAGAAAATCTAAAAACTCTATGTTAGTAAACCCTCCCCACACTTATTTCATGCATTGTCCTCAATGCATCGTGATATATGTATGCATGAAACAAAATGGAAAGGGAAGGAAAAAATTACCTTAAGGTGGTGGTTCCGGTGGTGGTCTGATTGGTTCATGAAACATGGCCCAATCAACTTTGCTTTGGGTTTTGAGGAACCCACCAGAAATATCATGAATACAACCCACTAAAAAGATAAATTCATGAAGGATCTTTATTAAGTAATGGCCCCCATCTAATTTCCATTTTCCATAATTAATTTCGGAATCAAATTTGTCAACCATCTTGTCCCAGAATGGTGTATGAAATGATAGAACTGTTGACTTGGACTCAGGAAGGACAGGAACTAATATCGACTCAGGAATGTGACTTAAGTCGAGTGAAGGTTCAGGAGTCGAATTGATTTCAGGAATTGGGTCCAAGTCAAGAAAATGAAGCTCAAGTCCACATGTATTGTCCAACAATGGAATGTGACCTAATATGGGTGATATCTCTTTACTTCCAATATTAAGGAATTCTAGCTCATCACCATACAATTCTTTAAAACTAAGGTCAATGTTTTCCGTCAGAATTGTACAATCAGTTTCAGAAGTAAAAAGATTGTGAGAATCTAGGTCACATATCTCATTGAGTTCAATATCTAAAAATGGAGAACTTGCCAATTTGTCAATAGTATCTTCAGAAGTGTAGAATTGGTCAAGTTCAATATGATCCTCAAGATGGGTGATTCAACTTCATTATGAATTGGGACAGGATCCAATGTCGACTCCGGGAAAAGATTGAAGTCAGGTAAAGATACCGGAGTCATTATTGAATCAGGAAAAATAATTGAATCACTAAGTTGGGGCTCGAGATCACATTCCTCATGTAGTTCAATTCCACAAAAATGTGCACTTGCCAATTTATCAATGGGACTTTCAAAAGTATGGAATTGGTCAAGTTCAATATGATCATCATAAAATATTAGTGATTCAATTTCACAATGGATAGGCACTGGATCCAATATTGACTTGGGAAATGGAGTGAAATCAGGTGAAGACACCGGAGTCATAATTGGATCAGGAAGTAGAATTGAATCATCAAGTGGAAGTTCAGGATCATATTCATGTTCAAGTTCAATTTCAGGAAAGAAAAACTTGCCAAAATGTCAATGGGATCTGAAGTTTGGACAAGTTCAGGTGGTCGTGCTGAAATTGAATCATGATTTCCAAAATGATAGGAGTCTTGGGTCATATCAATAGAGTGTGGCATGGTTGAATTGGTCAAAGGTTGATAAGATAGAGTTTCCTCATTCCTATAGATGTTAACCATTGACTCAATTGTTCATCCACCTTATTGAAAGACTCGGCACGTGTTTTTTTATATTGTAACAAAGACTCTTGCAAGATATTTATACTCTTTTCTAAACGTGATATTTCTACAAATGGCTGCTATAGAATGGGAGTATAAGAATCTTGACTTTGGAAAGTTTGTGAATAATGTGAGTCACACATGTGTGAAGATTGAAGCTTGGACTCACACAAGAGTTCTTTACTTGTTTCCATGACAAATGGTTGTTTCATTATGAAGAGGTGGAACTGAGTAAGACTCTTGAAAATACTGTGGAATTGGAGAGGCCCAAAGCAAAACAAAGAAAAGAAAAACTATACTACCAATTTATTTTAGATGGGAAAGAAATTGGCCCGGCAACGGCGCCAATTTGTTTAGACGGGAAAGGTGTTGTATTGTGGAGTATAATTTGCACACAAAATATATTCAATAAAAGAGATAAGGTTTAGAAACAACCTCAAGTGCTTTGATCACTCCACAAATGTATTCAAAATGATTAATATACCCTTTCCTATCTCCGTTATAGCATGGGCTATACCGGGTCGATTCTCAGGGAGAGCTCGCGATGGAAGCTTTACGGTTGGTAGTGAAGATAGAAAACGAAGATTCTTCTTTGTCTTAAAAGAATGAATAAAACATGGAAAAAGAAGTAAAAGAATGGGTGGCTTTGTTCATGATGGAAAATGAAAAGAAATCAAAGAAGAGATTTGCTTTTGGAATTAAATCTAAAAGAAAGAAAACTTTGAAGAAGACTTTGAATGAGAAGATCATGACTAGCTAACCTTACTACCTTGCTAAAACTTACTAAACTCCATGATGGTGAATGCGTGCCTCATGTTGATTCATCGGCAAAGAATTGTCTTGCGTGTTGGTCTAATTACTTTCCCACTTGGATGACGGGTGATCATTCTTGGACTTGTCTTGTAGCCTCATAGATGTCATTGGCCTACAAGATAGACTTTCAATAATGGAATTACAACAAGATATAGCCAAGCAATGAAAGTAACCCATCGGAGAAGAGAAGACCATACAACTTGCAAGATTAAAGATAGCAATCACCCATGAGTTAGTAGTTAGCAAGGTTAGTGGTTAGCTAGTTCATGTTTAGAAAGTTAGCTACTAGCCATAAGAAAAGAAAAGCAAAGCATGAATTAAAGTGCAAGTAAAGTAAAGCTAGAATTAAAGAAAGCAAGTAATACTAGAAAATGCTCAAGTAGAGAGAAGAGAATGGATGAATCCTTGCTTCACAAGTTGTCACTCCTTGGTGTACACAAGCTTTCTCTCTCTTACAACTCTCTTTTGCAGAATTTCTAGGGAGGAAGAAGATCTAGAGCATTACAAAAATCCTAGAGAAAAATCCTACAAAAATACAAGCATCTAATCTCTAATCTCTCCTTTCTCTTTTCTTCCTCTGTTCTCGCAAGCCCTGGTCCTGTATTTATGGCCTCAGAGAGACGGATCTAGAGCCCAGTTTGTTGGAGAGAAATCCGGGCTCCACAACCCTGTAACTGCCGCAAATTTGCGGCAATCTTCTGGATTTTGCGGCAAGATCAAGGCAGTTGAGGCCAGATTTTCTGTTGCGAGTTTGTTGTAGTTTGTTATCCACGTGGCTCTTTTGGAAGAGTGAGTTGGCGCGTAGAATTCTCTAGATTCTGGATTCAAACTTTGGCTCTCTTTTGGCTTTTGAATTAATCTCTTTTAATTATTGCTAATTAAAGAGATTTTGGCTTTTTCTCATTTCAGATGTGGACCTGCAAAAATAAGGAGAATATGAGTAAAAATCATATTTTTATTTGTAATATGCATGGGAATAATGTGGTAAAATATGCAGAATTGAATGCCAATCATTATATATATGCATGGATTAAAGTTAAGCTTCAAAGAAGCTCCCCTTTAACTCATGCATAAACAAATAAACATAAATATGCAATGAATGACAATGCATAAAACAATAAATGGCTCTAGATACCAATGAAATGTTTAAAAACAAAACATGCTCTAGATACCAACTAATATCTTGCTTAATGATCTGAAACTAAATCACAAGATTATTAGTAAACATAACTACATGAGTTAATCATCATCAAAATTAGGGTGGAAGGCCTTTGGGCCAACAAAACGGTCTTAGGGCACCGGGTGAGAAAACACCATAAGGACTTAAGGACTCGAGCAAATAAGACCACAAAACTAAGAATTTTATTATATGAACCCTTTTAGACGTGAATACTTATGCTTTATTAGGCACACATACCAAGCTTAATCAGAGGATTTATATATAATATATATATATATATATATATATATATATAATTATATTATATATAATATAATATATATATATAATATATTTCAAACTTATCTAATCATCTTTCGCATAAATACTAAGGCTTGCTTAGGCCAAAGTACCTAGCTAATCAATAATTAGATTTGTTCATCTTTCATTGATATTTTTTTTTATATATAAGGCATAAGAATCTTTGTTTTTGAACCCTAAGTATGTAAGTATATGAAGTATGCATATTTCATTAAGGTAAAGATCAAGACTAAATTACTTTGACAAATTATCTTCCTAACCCTAAAAATCAAACAAATAATCTTATTTTGACCAAATTTAAGAAATCCTAATTTTGATTTTCCTATTCCTTAAAATTGACTCAATTTCTTATAAAAAATATGTCAAAAATTGTTTCTATTTTCAAAAATTTTTTTAAAAGTAAAGAAAATGTTAATTTTTATTTTTTATATATTTTTTTATACCTAAGTTATATTAACCCTCCCCCACACCTATCTCATGCATTGTCCTCAATGTATGAATTAGTGCATGGATGCATGAAAAAAGAAGAAAGAAAGGAAAATGTTACCTTAAGGTGGTGGTTCCGGTGGTGGTCTGATTGGTCCACGAAATGCGGCCCAATCAACTTTTCGTAGAGTTCGAAGGAATCCACCAGAAATTTCTCTAATATAACCCATTAAAATGATGTATCCATGAAGGATTTTTATTAAAAATTTAACCCCATCTAATTTTCAAATTCCATTAATAATTTTGGAGTCAAATTTGTCAACCGCCTTGTCCCAAAATGGAGTGTGAAAAGATAGAATGATTGACTTGGACTCAGGAAGTATAGGAACTAATACCGACTCAGGAAGGTGACTTAAATCAAGTAAGGGTTCAGGAGTCAAGATTGGTTCAAGAAGCGGGTCCAAGTCAAGAGTTGAAACTTAAGTCCACATTTATTTCCAACAATGGAATGTGACTTAATACTGGTGATTCAAGTTCAAGAATGATAGGTGTGGGAATCAAAACTGACTCTAAAATATTACGCAAGTTGGGTAACAAAATAGGAGTCAATATTGATTTGAGAATTTGAACTGGATCACAGATTTGAGAATCTAGGTCACATTTCTCATTGAGTTCAATGTCATAAAAATGAGAACTTACCAATTTGTCAATAGGACTTTCAAAAGTGTAAAATTGGTCAAGTTCAATATGATCATCAAAGATAGGTGATTCAATTTCATGATGAATTGGCACAAGATCCAATATTGACTTGGGAAAAAGATTGAAATCAGGTGAAGACATCGGAGTCATTATTGAATCAGGAAGTAAAATCGAATCACTAAGTTGAGGTTCATGATCATATTCATTTTCAAGTTCAATTTCAGGAAAGGGATAACTTGCCAAACTATCAATATCACTTTCAAAATTTGTAATTTGGGCAAGTTCAAATGATTTTGCTGAAATAGAACCTTGTGTTCCAAAACAACATGACTCTTTGGCTCTAACAGAATGGTTACCGACATCAGAACTGGTCAAACGGTGAGAACGTAGAGATTGGACCATCATATCTATGTCATGATTACGAGCGTTTTGAGCTTGAGTCATGGCTTCAAGCATCTTTTTATAGTTGATGGGTTCATCGTCTTGTTGAAAAGATGACGTGTTATTTTGAAATTGGTGGTGAAATTGTGAGTCCATCAGATTTTGTGATTTTTGTTTGGACTCACGCATACTCATTTTCAAGATTAATGGTCTTCTATTTTGGACTGGTGGAACTGAGTATGAATCTTGGAAATATTGTGGACAAGGTGGATAAGGAGGACAAGTTGGTTGAAAATTGGACTCGGGGGAGGTGAATCCCTACTGACTCTGTGAGAGTTGAAATTATCATAGAAATTATGGTTATAAGATTGGGGACATGGGTTATATTGATTCGGATAAGACCAATCCGGCACACTATGTTGGTCAAAATTATGATATGGCGGGTTGGTAATATCCAAAAAAGAAGTTGGTGTGTAATATGGATTACCATTAAAATTGGAAAAATTATTGTTATAAGCCATATCACACAATAAAACACAAACAAAAAACAAACAAATAAGCAAACAAAAAAAAGAAAAAAATTCTAAACTAAGTTAGGGTAGACCTATGACCTAAACGACTCCTAACTGGTTAGACTGTCCACAGGAGGTATAATGCAAACTTTGACCACAAGCTAATCAGCCAGTTCAGGGTAAGATTGGTGGGAGGTTTTCCGTCAAAGACATTCCTTAATTAAATAACCACTAACGTTCGAGCTTTCGGCCCTTAATCCCTTTCCTAGACACTGATTTGGCAGGAGTCAAATTCCAACACCTTTCCCCCTTAGGATAATCTCTTAATTGAGTCTGAGATGTCCCTAGGGCCTACATCTACTCATTTTTAGTTAGGCTCGGGTTAGTGAGTGCTTGGAATCTGATTTTTAGGCCAAGGAAGGGTGATTAAATCCCCACCTTATCTTGTTATGGGTGGTGCCCTTAAGATCAGTTTGTGCAAGTGTACAAGATATGTAAACAAGATTCACTCAAAGCGATGTAAATCAACCAAGAGATGAGTCCTATTCTAAATGCAATGCGAACGTACCTTGCTCCAGCACTCTTCAACAGTAAAGTAAATGAATGAATGAAAGACACGTACATAAAATGCAAACGTCTAATCAATTTTTTTAAATTTTTCAACAAATATTTTACTGTTGGTTTATTAGCAGGCTTCTGGTAATGGCATATAAGAAATAAAGTTTGTAGAAAACTATAATTTTGCAAAGCAAGCAGCCCTGCAAAAAGCCAGTCAGTAGTGAACTCTTCTTTGCCGCGGAAACGCGGATAGAGCCGAGCAAACGCGGCAATTCAGAGGTACTTGATCTCTGTTTTCTGGAACAGAGGCCCAAGACCACTTATATGTTACTGCAATCTTTGTTTTCCTGCTTTTCCTGCCCTATAACCTGCAACAGAGAAGAAAAATTCGTTTTAGTTCTAAAAATTCAATAAAAACCGTTACCCTCCCCGCAATGGCGCCAAATTTGATTGAGCTTGAACCTGCACACAAAATATAAAATTTTAGACTTTTAAAATAAAGAGTGCAAGTGCTCAATTCTACCGCGATAGTAAGTGGCTATGCGGGTCGTGATCCACAAGGAGGGTTAGCGATAGAAGCGTTCAAGGTTTGTATTGAAATCTTTGTGAAGAAAAACGAAAGTTCTTCTTTGTTTTAAGAAATGAAAATGAAAAAGAGAGGTTAAAATTAAAAAGAAAGCGATAGATGAGAAGGTGGAGAAAATCAGAAAATGACTATGTACAAAGAAAATGAAAGAGTGAAAGAGATTTGGAAGATGTCGAGTTGGTGATCTAAACTAAGAAAGAAAGAAAGAAGATTAAAGAAGTACTCACCTAGTTTGGTTTATAACTTACCTGGAACCCTTGCATGTTCTACCTTGCTTCGGAGGCGTTCAACGCATAAGCCATAGGATCTTCAGTGCCCATTCGCATTATATCATCAAGACGAACAAGAATGGAGTGATACGGATCTTGAGGAGGAGAACCTCATCATGAATAATCATTGGCACTCACGAAAACATTGTTATACTTATGCTTCTGGATTCACTTGCATTCTCATCAAAACCAAAAGAGGTAAAGTAGAAATAAGAAGAAGAAAATGAAAGTAAAGAAGAACATAAAAAAATATTACCTTTTATTGCTTGAAACGATTGAAGAAAGGAGGAGGGTACATCGGTGTCACTCTCAACATAAGCCTCTCTCTCTTACTTATTTGAATCTCAATCTAATCTAAGCTTACATACAAATTAAAATTTACATAAAAAGAAAACAAAAACCTATACTACAAAGAATGAAAACTGGACTAAATCCTATCTTTGCATGATCGTCCTCTTTTTCTCAGCTCAAACCAGTATTTTAAAGGAAAAACCACAAGGGGAATCCCGGGAAGATTGGGGAGCAAACGCTCCCCTAACTCCCTAACCAAGCCGCAGAAATGCGGCTTTGGCCGCGTTTTCGTGGCCAGGGTGTGGCCAGGTGGCCACACCCTGTTGGTGGGTCTCCCCGGTTTCACGTTCTGACTTTATCTTCAGTTGGTTTTCTCGTTTAGGTCCGGATTGTGACGAAATGGCCTTTTTCCTTGGCTTCAACTGATCGATTCTGGGAGGATTCTTCTCAACCGGTTTTCAACCTCTCTGATTTTGCCCAGATTTACTGAGTTCGAATTAATTCTGATTTAATTCAGAATTTGGTGGGCTTTTGGGCTCATTTCTCTTCACTCTCCTTCAGAATGGGCCTGCAAATAAATTAAACATTTAATTAGGACAATGCAAAGTTTATTCTATAATAAGTATGAAAATATGATAATAAATATGCAACATTAGTGACCAATCAGCTAACAACCACATGTGCAGAAAGAAAGAACTTTTCATGGAACTCACAGAAAGAGTTCATAGAAGTGTGAGCTTGGGAGATTCTTCAAAACTCCTCGTTGAAGGCAAAGGGAAGATCAAAATCTGAAATACACCTAGAGGGGGGTGAATAGATGTACTAACTAATCTAATGACAAATAATGTGAAATTAAAAACTCAATTGCAACACACTATGTTTAAACAATGAGTGTAGCTGAATTCCCCGTGAAGGACTCTGGACTATCTCCTCAAGATTCCTCTAAATAAGAGTTGAGGTGCTATATGAAACTCTCTTGGTTCAACACAAATATGGACACACAAACAATACCAAGCATGTATGAGATATTAACAATATAAAGCAATGCAACATATAAGAGAGATATAGTTTAGAGATAGTCGATCAAACGCAAACACCAAGATATATTTTGAGGTTCGAGCCACTGCTCTACGTCTCCGCCTTCACACAGAAGGATTTCTACTACGTTCACACACGATCTCCTACAAAGGGAACCTCCACCGAGAAATTATAATTACAAACTTGGATTATACAACTCTTCTCTCCAACACAACCACCTCTACTCAAGAGGCAAGACACAAAGCCAAAAACTCAATCACCTCTATACAAGAGGGACATGGTATAAAAATCAAAACTCAATCACCTCTACACAAGGATGGCACAAAGCCAAACTATAATCACATCTACACAAGAGGGATAAGGCACAAAGCCAAGCACAATCACCTCTACATAAGAGGGATAACCACAAACCCAAAGAAAAGAAGAGATTACAAACTTGGCGATCACAATAGACCACAAATAACACTTGGTGATCACAATAGACCACAAACAATTTTTTTCACAAAAACTAGATCCTATAGATATGATAGATATGAAAGCTCAAGTGTGAGAAAATAAGGTGCTTAGAAAGCAAAATCACAAAGAAAAATACTTGGGGAAAAAAATAAGATAGAAATAAAACTAAAGATCAAAATCAGTTTCCAAAGACTTCTTTTTCTTTGATTTTTTTAATCCTTTGAAAAATAAAATAAAAGGTAGAGATTTGAAGCACAAAAACTCTTTTGAAACTCTTTAGAAAATGGGCAAGATGGTACTAGAAAACTGGTTAAAATTCTCTTCTCAAATCCTATTCAAAACAGCCCCCAAAACCCCCTTATATAGGGCTAGGAGAAAACTAGCCATTAGCATCCAGAAATGGTTAAAATTGACCATCCGGTCGACCATCCGTCGGTCAAATTTCTGACCGTTGTGACTGCGATTGACCGCTCGGTCCACCGGGCAAAGCCTGTCGGTCAACCGCCTGGTCGACTGGCACTACCTGAGAGTTGGGTAGTTACAGTCGGTCGACCGGCCTTCTAGGCTGGCCTTATGCACGTCCTCGTGCACATCGGTCGACCGGGTCCGGTCGACCACCAGTAGGCTCTGGCTGGGATTAACGGATTATGAAATTTAGTTATTTTAACTCCAATAAAATCCTATAAAATCTTATAAATTCAAAAAAAAGCAGTTCTTATAAATATTTAAAGAACAAATACGTGTGACCAAAAATCAACACATATTACAAACTATTTGAACTATTTTTTTGATATAGAATTTAAGCTTTAACACAAAAATCGTATTTTCTAAAACGTGGATTTTAAAATGAAAATCTGTTTTCTCTAAAACTCTAAACACATGAAATAAAATCATCAAAATAAGTTTTTCTTATTAAATGAAGCATAGATGTATATAGATGAAATCCAATATATATTAAACCATGTAACTTGTTTTGATTCTATCTATTCTTGAAAACTATATATACTTGTACTTGAAAACCAAAACCGATTAAACTGAAAACCAAGCTTATTGAAATTTTTTGTGTGTGTGTGTGAACTTGAGCATATCAACAATAGTCTATCATTACACAAGATTTAAACACAACTAAACTAAACAAACTGAATCCTTCTTGTAAAACTCATTCTCTAAGCCGACTCGATCCAAAGAGTTTGACTCCATCCGAGTGCTAGATGCGATCTTGACGTGCGACCTCTTAAATTTACATGTGTTAGCACCAAAACTCTTTTGTTGAAGCTAGGCACCTACTAAGATCTTGATAGAAAATCTAAAACTATATAAAGACAAGATCATTAGTACATAACTACATGAGTTAATCATCATCAAAACTAGAGTGATGGGCCTTTATGTCGACAATATCCTCCTTTTTGATGATGACAAAACTCATGGAGTTATATATGTAAGGATTAAAGATAAGCTTCATAGAAGCTCCCCCTTAACTTATGTATAGCAATAAACAATAAAGATATTTAATAAAGTATATAAGCTAAACACAAACATATATGCATAAACATAAAAATAAACATGCATATATAAACTCTCTAAATTCTTCTTCTCCTTTTTCAATTCATCAATAAAGGGGTGAAGACAACCAAACAATAAAGATGTATATGCGATATACATTCATGAAGAGGAGAGATGATAAGTTAGCTCCCCCTGCATACATGCATTACATGGAGACATAAAGCATAGTATACAATATATAGACGAAGATGTTAAGCTCTCCCTACACATGTATACAACATAACAAAGAGAGGTCAGGCTCCTCAATATGGAAAGTACACCCAGCATGACTATATATAGAGAGAAGATGTTAAGCTTCTCTTACATATAGGCAAAACATATAAAAAAATTTTGAAAACACTTTTTAAAATAAATTTTTGAAATTTTTTGAAGTCAACAAAATGAATTATTATACCAATAAATCAAATTGTAGTTGACAAAATAATAGTTAATACTATTTGACAAGAATTTTTTTTAAGATGCCAATAATAGATTTTGATACCAATTGAAGGTAAAACATGAAAAACATTTTGATATCAAATAAATACCAATTGAAATACAATTGAAATACCAATTGAAATGATTAGCATTTAAATACCAATTGAAATACCAATTGAAATCAATGCATAAGCTTGTAATGATACCAATTAACATTTAGGATAAAAAAAGCTTACCATAAACATAATATATGCTTTAAGAATGTAAAGATATTATAAAACAAGTACAATCAAATCATATATATGTATGTATGAAAATTAAAATACCAATTGAAATTTGAAGCATACATATATAAGAAACACATATGAGTATACAAAAAATTTTTTCATGAAGATCATATGTATAACTCATACCTATCATTCTATTCATGCACAAGTTTAAAAGATATTCAATTAAGGTGTACGAGGCATGGTCGCCCATCTATCCGCCCTTTTGAAGGTAGTGTTTTTCAAAAAAATAGGATTTGAAATTTTTTTAACATATTTGAAAATCACTACCAATTGAAGAATAAAATTTAGTTTAAAGATAATTTTGAAAACTAGTATTAAATCCTTCAAGTAAGGAATAAAACATGAATATATCTATGAAAATATGAAAATCACATGATCATCGACGCTCAAATAGTAATAAGGTACATATAGGCTCAAAAATCATATGTAAAATACAAACATAAAGTGTAAGAATCATGTAATTAACAAAATTATAAAAATAAGGCATTGAAGCTCATATTAATTTTCTTTTATCAAAAGTAAGAAATCATCAAAACTAAACACGCTTCAAGGTATGTGTATGTTTTGTTGAAACTAAAAGTATACATACATATCGCAAACATAAACGAGTCCAAAAAAATTTTTGCATGAAAAGAAAGTGACTCTAGGATAGACATGTATATTTAATAGTTTTAAAAAAATTAACATATACATGAAGCTAAACATATTTTTATGAAAACATGTACAAGTTAAAATGTAAGGGTCATTGATCGGGGGAAGTCCGTGCACGAAAAGTGTATGTTTTGAAATCAATAGTTAAAAGTGCGTGCTTTAGCTTCCTCGATACTTCCGTTATAGCATAGAGGCTAAAATGAGTCAAATCCAAAAGGACGACAGGCGATAGAAGATTACACAGTATGTTCACGTATATGTTAAAAGTTCTTAAATGTTTTGAAGAATGAAAAGTAAACAAAACAAAGAATGAAAAGAGAAGAATACGGTAAAAAAACGAAGAAGGAACATAGAAGAAAAGATTTTTATGAGTTTTGATATATTTCTAAAACAAAGTAAAAATGTAAGAAAACCCATAACTACTAACTACTAATGACTCCACTAACCATTCTAATCTCTTAGTGATAGTTACCTCCCATGTATCCTTGGCCATCACTAGTCCTTAGTTCAAGAGCTTATTAAAGCATAAACCATACGATAACTTTTACATCCAAACTCAACACAACAAATGCAAGCTACACTTAAACTATCAAAACTAAACAAGAGTAAGCATGGAATAAAGTTATGTTAGCTTGTTAGAGAGTTAGGATGTTAGAGTATTATAATCCATCATCATGAGCCATCAATGGCTCTTGCAAGAGCAAGATCAAGTAGAGGCTATTAGATTCATGTGGATTATCAAGTAAGAAGTTAGTAAGTTAGTGTTAGTAATTAGTTTCCATGAGAGAAAATTAGCTAAACATGTAAAAAGAGTTAGAGAAGAAAACAAAAAGAGGAAAAGAGAGAACCTTTCATAACTTGTCACCTTCTATTACAAGCACTCTTACTTTCCACCCATGTACCACTCTCTCTCTCCTATTACAAGATCTAAAAGAAATAAAAAATACAAAGAGAAAAAAAGTACTAAACTAAACTACCTAAACTACAATATGAAAAGAAACTACCCTACTCTCTAGATATCTCCTTAATGCAGAATACAAAGGGTATTTATAGGCGAAAGGGGCACCAGGGGGCTTGTACGGAGCCGCGCGACGAATCTCGACGTGCGGCTCCACAAGATTGCCGTGATAATACTTGGGAAGCGCGCGTAGCGCCGCCTGCTGCGCGATTCCCGGATGTCCCTCTGTCGGATGTACTTACTGGTTTTCGGATTTGGGCCCCTAGTTTTTTTAAAACTGCCTCCAAGGTTAATGAGTATATTTGTAGGCTTTTAATCACCAATTAAATTGTGATTTTGGGTCTTCTTCTTCATCCCATACTATGGACCTAGAAACATACAAGAGAGGTATTATTAGCAGAATTAAATATTAAATAAATGTGAAGATGTGGTGTGAAATATGCTATTTTACAAACTAATAACACCCCCACACTTATCTTTTCTCGTCCCGAGCAAAACAAAAACGAAGAAAATTATTACACCACTTTCGTAGGTGACACGATTGCACTAAGCATGTCCAACAAGTTGTTAAACTTCTAAGTTTCCCCTAGAGGAGGAGTTTGGTCTCCTGAGGGTTTTCAGCGGATTACACCCACAAAATCCATAAAGAAAGAAATCAAATGTTAGTATTTTGAAAACGTATTTTTGAAATAGGAAAAAGCGTTGAAGTATTTTTGTGAAAATTTAAGGGATCCAAGATCATAGTTTAACCAGAAATTATTCTTCCTTAAACTAAGTCAAAATACAAAATCTTGTTATAAATTAAATGTAAGAATTTAAAATTGAATTGATTCTTTGATCTTTCATAAAACTCTTTGAAAAATATGCACTTTGTGAACAATGAAGATTCTTGATATATCGACTGTAACTTTCATGTCATTGATTTGTATTAAAAAATTTTCTCTTTTTTTTCTGTTTTTAGTTTTCTTAGGCTTTTTACCTTACCCGGGTAGTGAGCCTTTAGCTGATGACTCCCAACCAGATAGTTTTAGGGCACCGATGGGAAACATCCCTCAAACTTAAGGACTGGAGTAAACAAGGTCACAAAACTAAAGAGAATTATTTTATTTTTGTTCACAGTTTTTAGGTGTGAATAATCATGCTTCCTGAGGCATAATTACCCAACTTCAATAAGTGATTTTTATTGTGATCATTTCATATATATGTATGTATGTATGTATGTATATATGTATGTATGTATGTATGTATATATATATCTATATATATGGGGTTACTGTACCTCAGCCTGCAGGCTGAGATAGTTTCTCAGCCGGCGGGACGTGGCTGAATATATGCCACACATCGGCCGCAGTGTGTTGGCGCCAAAAAAATCAAAAAATCCCGCCTAAACAATCGTGAAACAAATTGACTAAAATACCCCTTTTTTTAATTCTAAAGTGGAATAAAGTCATGAACAAACAAAATTTCAGTTGAATATATTTACAGTTATAAAATTCGTAATTTTAATACATCGAAAAATATAATTAAAAAAATTGGATCAATATAATGTAAAATAAGCAGAAGCATTGAAAATTTAAAAAACATGCCATGGTCGCAGACTTAATACAATATAACAACTGCGACACAGTCGCAGTCACTAGTCGCACTCATAATATAACAAAACGTTTTTATGCGACCTAATACAATATAATTTCAATTTTATATGACAACTGCGACACAGTCGCAGTCATTGTATATAAAAACTTCTTTATACAACGTCTGCGACCCTAGTCGCATTCTATCGTACAACAATGCGACCTCCTTCAGTACTGCGACCAAAGTCGCAATCTTCTTTCCCATTCCTTATGTAAAAGATTTTTAATATACGACTAGGGTGGATTAGCCATGCGACCCTGAGATCAATTCGCGTATATCAAATCTTATAAAAATTACTATATTAATTACACTGAATTAAATGAAGTAATTAATATTCTTTCTATCGTGATAAAACAACAGTCTAGAAAAAAGAGATGCACTAATGTTAATTTCGAGAAAGGAAAGATGTGCACTATACGTAATCTAAAGATATAGGCAAACAATTCTATAACAAGTTAATTTGTACTTCGGATTCTCCCACAATAAATCTTCAATTAAATATTTATTTTTTTACCACTTCCTACCATACTCAACCCTCACCTGTAACAATTATTATTACTATTCACGTTCTTCCACAATTTTGACCTTTATATAATGCTTGTAACTAATATATTATCTCATACCTAAAAACTATATTTTTGTTCTTCCTTTTCAATCTGATTTCAAAAAACTTCCAAAAAAATAATTCATTCTTGAATCATGTCTTCCCCATCTTCTTCCTCTGAACACTTAGATTTCAACTTCAATCGTTGCCCCACCGGTCCTTTGTCTTCAGGATATTCTAGTGAATCTGATACCAGTCTAGATTTCACTCCTTTTGACTATCTCACTACATCAAATAATGTATTAACTGATCCTCCTATTCATGATGATAATGAAGTTTTAATGTGGGTTAGTGAAGAAGACATTATTCCTCTGCCACTTGACAGAGACATGCTTGATGAAAGCATGTCCTCTGATGCTGTAGGCTCTCTTCCTAGCAACGGATCAGACGAAGAGCTTGATAGAGACGATCCATTCTGGGAGTTCATCGGTGAAACAAAAAAACCTCAAAAACAGGAAGATGATGAGGAAATAAGTGATGAAGAGGAAGAGCAGAAGAATGAAGACGATGAATCTGCTTATGATGGTGATAATGACGAGGATTAGGATTTCCTGATCTTCTGATATTCAATTATATTTTGTCTTCTTTTAAAAGCTTTTAATTATATTTTTTGTAAGGTCTCTTCTCACTATATTAACTTATAAGCTCTTTTAATTACATATCCAAACTGCGACTGATGCTCTTAAACACTGCGACCATAGTCGCAGTCCTACTACTGATGCAATAATTAAAAATAATTCATACGTTATAGGCGGCTGAGACAAAAGATACGGTGAACTACGACTATAGAATCAGTCCTTATTCAGACAACAGTCAAAAATAAAGAACAAAAAAGAATATAAAATAATACGTAAACTGTGATTATACTATCGCTCTCGTTAACTACTGCGACCATAGTCGCAGTACTGCGATCATAGTCGCAGTCCATGGTCGCATAATATATGTAAAAATCAATTTAATTGTTAATAGGAGGATCAGACAAACATTCAGAAATTATACGAAGGATAGTATTTGATGACTAACGGTTGACAATTTATGGTCGCAGTTACTTAATCATTTATCAGTTCCCAATGCGACTATGGTCGCAATAATGTACTGTTTTGGAGTTCAAAGTAATTTAAAATTATAGTGTATTAACTTTTAAACTGTTTTGGATAACTGAACAGTCACTTAGGAAGTATACAATTTTTGGAAAAGGTAGAAAATATATTTGAGAGATATTCACGTGGTCCGAGATCTTAAACCTTTTGGAATTTCGGGATTAAAAATATATAAAGGGTCATGAGCAAAGGATTAAAAACATACTAAGTTATTTTTGCTCAAACTCGTTACTCTCACTGTTCGGAAAATAGATTCAAAAAAATGTCTTCATCACCGTCTTCACCGGAAAGAAGCCAATCATCTAATGATGATTGGATGTTTAGTTCTGAATCGATGTCTCGCTACGGCTCAGAATCTGAGCTTGATACAGACGACCCGTTCTGGGAGTTCATTGATGAACCAAAACACAAACATGAAGAGGAAGAAAGCGAAGAGGAGAATGTCGCTGAAGAGGAGGAAGAGACGGAAAGCGATACAGAAGACGAAAGCATGACTCTTGACGACGAATTTGATTACGATGGTGATGACGAGGATTAGAAGTTTAAAAAATTGTATTTTGTATTTTTTTTAAATATATATAAATCTGTTTTCTAAAGTTAATTGTGTGAATTACATTTTTACTACTATGTCTTGGTTGAAATGCTGTACAATTGTTACAAACCTTCATTTTAAATATTTTACGCTAAACGAATATACTGCGACCATGGACGCAGTTAATAATTATATTACTTCACCCGTATAAATTTTTAAAATGAAAGGTTGCGACTTTGGTCGCAATTGCAGGACGCAGACTTAATAAATAAACTGCGACCTTGGTCGCAGTTGCTGGTCTTTAGTCTTAATCAACAACAACACTGCTACCTTGGTCGCAGTTGCTAACCGTAGTCTTAATAAAATACAATGCGACCTTGGTTGCAGTTGCTGGTTTTTGGACTTAATAAAATACACTGCGACCTTGGTCGCATTAGCTGGTCTTTATTTTTAATCAACAACAACACTGCGACCTTGGTCGTAGTTGCTGGCCGTAGTCTTAAAAAAATAATCTGCGACCTTGGTCGCAGCTGCTAGTCTTTAGTCTTAATCAACAACAACACTGCGACGAGGTGACACATCACCGCAGAAGTTGCTTAGTCGCAGTCTTTGGTCGCAGTGTCGACCCTGGTCGCAGTTGTTTCTGTTTGCAATGTAGTCTTATGCGACCTTGGTCGCAGTGTCGTCTCTGGTCCAAGTTGTTTCGTTTGCAATGCATGACTGCGACCAACGTCATAGTTTATTAAAAAACAAATATGATTTTTATTTATGTCCAGGCATTTATCTCCAGGCATGTGAAAATGATACAAAACGCTCTCTTATACAATAAGATTGAGTGTTACAATACAGCAGTACAAAGAAGACTAAACATCAAAAGAGCCCTTGTTGACTAAGAGCAGTGATGTTATTGAGGTCTGGTGGCAGCAGAATCCTCCGATTCTACCTGACCCTCCAAAGTGGCGGGATACGATCCTTCGCTGATGAACATCTCTTCCACCAGAAGGTTATCCAGTGCTACCCACCACTATATCCACCACATCCCCCGCCGCCATATCCACTCTGATCATCCCGTACCAGCAAGCTTGACTGGTGCATCAAGTCCGAGGAGATCTTGGTGAGGGTTAAGTTCTCGTCAGGGATCATGACTTCTTCCCTTGTGAACGACGAGGACCATGACTTCTTCCCTTGTGGACGATGAGATCTATGACTTCTTCCATTGTGGACGAACATCGATCAAGTTCGTCCATAGGGTCATCTTCATCCATGGAGGCAGGCCCCTGTTAGAGACTTTGAAGAAGGCGGAAATTCTCAGAGCAATTGCTCTCGAAAGAAAACAGTCTAATTATGGGAGAGGGTGAGCCCTATTTATAGGCAGCCCATAATAACCATAATTAATGGTTCATTAATCAGAACCGTCGGCCTTAATGATCGCACGACTATCGAAGTCCAATGGAAGGCTGACGCGTGGAGTGTCGTTTCAAGAAGCGTCGAAGACGCTGGTCTACAACCGCCAGCGCCAGTTTGGCATTAAAAGACATTAACGCCTAAACCCAATGAAGAGCCGACGCGTGGACAACCGCTTCGGGAAACAACGAATGGTGCGGGTTCGTCAACGTAGACTTGACGTTTAAAGATCTCATAAAATCTTTATGACAGGCCGTGTCTCTCAGAGTGACTCGAAGTCGCGTCCCCTCAGCAAACTTTTCTTTTTTCATTTAGATTCAAAAAATGACTTAATCCATGACAACAACACGGCGACCTTGGTCGCAGTTGCTGGCGGCAGTCTTAATTCAAAACAACACTGCGACCTTGGTCGCTATGCAAGTTAATATAAAGGAAACACTTACTTAACGTACTGCGACCTAAGTCACAGTCCATGTAATGCAACCCTAGATTGCAGTTGCTGGCCATCTTTATCAATAATAACACTGCGACCTTGGTCGCAATTAACCATGTACACTGCGACCAAAGTCTCTGACTAAGGTCGCAGTTTAAATGTACACTGCGACCAAAGACTCTGACTACATTATATACAAAAAAATTAAACTATAAGTAGAAATTTATCGCAGGCTGAAAAATTGATCTGAAAAGATTTTATATTTTCAGAAAAAATTTTATCGCAGGCTGAAAAGGATAAACTAGATCTTTCATAAAAGAGGTAAAGAAATAGAGCGAAAAGTAATTTATATAAAATAACCTAAATCCTATAAAGAGCGGCAAAAAAAGGGGAAAAATAATAATAAACAATAAGGAAAGTTATCGAAAGGGATATTTGGTAATTTAACTTCTTCCTAAAAGCGGGCCGCAAGTCAGTGAGGTAACAAATTCAGCCACGTCACCGCAGGCTGAGACAGTACTCTCAGCCCGCGGGCTGATATACATTTCTCTCTCTCTCTCTCTCTCTCTCTATATATATATATATATATATATATATATATATATATGAGAAAAATGTATATCAGCCCGCGGGCTGAGAGTACTCTCTCAGCCTGCGGTGACGTGGCTCGATTTGTCACCTCACTGACTTGAGGCCCGCTTTTAGGGAGAAATTAAATTACCAAATACCCCTTATGATAACTTTTCCTTATTGTTTATTATTATTTTTCTCCCCTTTTATTTTGCCGCTCTTTATAGGATATAAATTACTTTTCGCCTTATTTCTTTACCTCTTTTTTGTAAGATCTAGTTTCTCCTTTTCAGCGTGGGATAAAAATTTTTTTGAAAATATAAAATCTTTTCAGATCAATCTTTTCAGCCTGCGATAAAATTCTACTTTATAGTTTATTTTTATATATATAATGTAGTCAGAGTCTTTGGTCGCATTGTACATTTAAACTGCGACCTTAGTCAAAGTCTTTGGTCGCAGTGTACATGGTGAAATGCGACCAAGGTCGCAGTGTTGTTATTGATAAAGATGGCCAGCAACTGCAATCTAGGGTTGCATTACATGGACTGCGACTTTGGTCGCAGTACGTTAAGTAATTAATTTTTTTGAATATAATGTAGTCAGAGTCTTTGGTCGCATTATACATTTAAACTGCGACCTTAGCCAAAGTCTTTTGTCGCAGTGTACATGGTTAAATGCGACCAAGGTCGCAGTGTTGTTATTGATAAAGATGGCCAGCAACTGCAATCTAGGGTTGCATTACGTGGACTGCGACTTTGGTCGCAGTACGTTAAGTAAGTGTTGTTTTATTAAGTGTTGTTTTTTGGATTAAGTCATTTTTTGAATCTAAATGAAAAATGAAAAGTTGTCTGTTGTCTGATGCGACTTGGAGTCAGTCCGTGAGACGCGACCTGTCATAAAGATTTTATGAGATCTTTTAACGTCAAGTCTATGTTGACGAACCCCGCACCATTCGTTGTTTCCCGAAGCGGTTGTCTACGTGTCGGTTCTTCATTGGGTTTAGGCGTTAATGTCTTTTAATGCCAAACCGGCGCTGGCGGTTGGAGACCATTAATGCCGACGATTCTGATTAATGAACCATTAATTATGGTTATTATGGGCTGCCTATAAATAGGGCTCACCCTCTCCCTTTAACAGTCCATAATTAGACTGTTTTCTTTCGAGAGCAATTGCTCTGAGAATTTTCGTCTTCTTCAGAGTCTCTAACAGGGGCCTGCCTCCATGGATGACGATGACCCTATTGACGAACTTGATCGATGTTCGTCCACAAGGGAAGAAGTCATAGACCTCATCGTCCACAAGGGAAGAAGTCATGGTCCTCGTCGTTCACAAGGGAAGAAGTCATGATCCCTGACGAGGACTTAATCCTCACCGAGATCTGCTCTGACTTGATGCACCAGTCAAGCTTGCTGGTAACGGATGGTCAGAGTGGGTATGGCAGCGGGGGATGTGGTGGATATAGTGGTGGGTAGCATACCTTGTGAGGTCTCACTCTCCCTCTCTTACCCCAGAAGTCACATCGAGGAAACTCCATGCTCACTGGATAATCTTCTGATGAAGAGATGTTCATAAACGAAAGATTCTGCTGCCACCAGACCTCCAGGAGAAGATTGCTCTTAGTAGTCAACAAGGGCTCTTCTTGGCTCTTTTGATGTTTTGTCTTCTTGGCTACTTTGATGTTTAATCTTCTTTGTAACACTCAATCTTATTGATTCTGCTGCCACCAGACCTCAAGAAGAAGATTGCTCTTAGTCAACAAGGGATTTTTTGATGTTTAGTCTTCTTGGCTACTTTGATGTTTAGTCTTCTTTGTAACACTCAATCTTATTGATTCTGCTGCCACCAGACCTCAAGAAGAAGATTGCTCTTAGTCAACAAGGGATTTTTTTGATGTTTAGTCTTCTTTTGTACTGCTGTATTTGTAACACTCAATCTTATTGTATAAGAGATCGTTTTGTATCATTTGCACATGCCTAGAGATAAATGCCTGGACATAAATAAAAAGCATATTTGTTTTTTTAATAAACTACGAACTTTTTCGCAGCCATGCATTGCAAACAAAACAACTATGACCATAGATGACACTGCGACCAAGGTCGCATAAGATACATTGCAAACAGTAACTACTGCGACCAGGGTCGACGCTGTGACCAAAGTCTGCGACTAAGCAACTGCTGCGGTGACGTGTCACCTCGTCGCAGTGTTGTTGTTGATTAAGACTAAAGACCAGCAATAGCGACCAAGATTGCAGATTATTTTTTTAAGACTGCGGCCATCAACTGCGACCAATGTCGCAGTGTTGTTGTTGATTATTTATAAAGACCACCAACTGCGACCAAGGTGTGATGTTGTTGATTAAGAGTAAAGACCAGCAACTGCGACCAAGGTCGCTGTGTATTTTATTAAGACTAAACACCAACAACTGCGATCAAGGTCGCAGTTTATTTTATTAAGACTACGGTCGTTTATTTTATTAAGACTACGGTCAGAAACTGCGACCAAGGTAACAGTGTTGTTGTTGATTAAGACTAAAGTCCAGCAACTGCGATCAAGGTCGCAGTGTATTTATTAAGTTGCGTCCAGCAACTGCAACCAATGTCGCAACCTTTCATTTTAAAAATTTATAAGGGTGAAGTAATATAATTATTAACTGCGACCAAGGTCGCAGTATATTCGTTTAGCGTAAAATATTTAAAATGAAGGTTTGTAAGAATTGTACAGCATTTTCAACCAAGACATAGTAGTAAAAAATGTAATTCACACAATTAACTTTAGAAAACAGATTTATATATATTTAAAAAAAAACAAAATACAATTTTTTTAAACTTCTAATCCTCGTCATCACTATCGTAATGAGAATATTTTTTTAAACTTCTAATCCTCGTCATCACCATCGTAATGAGAAAGAAGTTTGCGACTTTGGTCGCAGTACTGAAGGAGGTCGCATTGCTATACGATAGCATGTTTCCTCCGGTATTCTTTATTCTGTATTAAGTATGCGACCATGGAATATTTTTTTACTTTTCAATGCTAGAAGTCGCTGTCGTCATATAAAAGGGGTATTTTTGTCAATTTGTTTCACGATTGTTTAGGCGGGGTTTTTTTTGATTTTTTTGGCGCCCACACTCTGCGACCGATGTGTGGCATATATTCAGCCACGTCCCGCAGGCTGAGAAACTCTCTCAGCCCGCAGGCTGAGGTACAGTAAGCCATATATATATATATATATATATATATATATATATATATATATATATATATATATATATATATATATATATATGACATTTTCAGTTTTTGTTTCAATTCCAACAAATTGTGTAAGTGTGAAGTGCATAAATTTAAGGCAAAAAATTCAAAATCAAAGTATCTTTCTACTTCCTTGGCCTAAAATTTAAACAAGATCTATTATTTTGACTCGGTTTAAAAACTCATAATTTTAGGTCTTCCTAATTCCTAAGATAATCTTAATTTTCTTAAAAATAAATCAAAACTATTTCTCTTATTTCAAAAAATTTTGTAAAAAGAAAAGAAAAGAGTTTTAAAAAGTTCCTAAAAAGAAGTGTAAAAGAAAGAAAATTTAAAACTAAGTATGTTAGTAATTCTCCCCAACACTTATCTCATGCATTGTCCTCAATGCATCGTGAATGTGTGTATACATGAAACAAATAGAAAGGGAAGAGAAATTACCTCATGGTGGTGGCTCCGGTGGTTGTCTGATTGGGCCAAGCGCTGCTGCCCAATTCAGAAATTGTGGATCTTACAGAAACCCACCAGTGACCTCTCTAATACGACCCAGTAAAATAATGATTGAGTGAATGGTCTTATTTAAAAAATTATCTCCATCTAATTTCTAATTTTCAAAAATAATTACCGAATCATTTTCTTCAACATCCTTGTCCAACAATGAAGTGTGATTTTGGAAGATGATTGATTTGGACTCAAATGGAACAGAAATAAAAATCGATACCGACTCAGGAATTTGACTTAGATCAAGTCGAGATTCAAAAGGGGTCGAAACTGGTTCAAAAATGGGGTCCAAACCAAAGAATTGATGTTCATACACTTTCCCCATCAATGAAGTGTAATCATAAGATATTGGTAATTCAATTTCACAGTATACTGGTACAGGATTCAATGTTAATTTCGAAATAGAGAAAAATCTTGTAAAGATATCGGAGTCATTATTGAATAAAAAAGTGAAATGGAATCACCAAGTTGAGGCTCAGGATCACTTTCATATTCAATTTCAATTTCAGGAAAGGGATAACTTGCCAAAATATCAATGTGATTTTCAAATCTTGGAGTTTGGTCAAGTTTCAATAGGTTTGCTGAAATTGAATCTTGGTTTCCAAAATAGCATGATTCTTGGGTCCAATCAAAAGAGTTAGGGATATAAGGATTGGTCAAAGGTTGACAAGAGAGAATTTACTCGCCCTCATTGATTAATTTGCTCATTATTAAGTCTAACCTACTGATAGGCCGGGTAACAGGATTTTGAGTCTGAATCATGTCTTCCATACTTTTTGCAATTGGTTCTTCTTAAAAAGGTGAGTATGGAAGTTGATTTTGGAATTTGTGGTAAAATTGTGAGTCCATCAAATTTTGCGATTGTTGCTCGGACTCACGCAAGGGTTCCATACTCAAGTCCAGTATTAATGATTGTTTATTTTGAATTTGTGAGACTGAAAAAGATGAGTAGCACTCTTGAAAATTTGGTTAAGATGATGAGTCCAACATATTTTGAAATCATTGCACTATTTCACAAAAGACTGCACTGTTTCACAAAAGACTTCCAAACGCTTTTCTAGCTCAGATTCTTCTGCAATTGGATATTCTAGAAAAGGAGTATATGGAGTTTGATTTAGGAAGGATTAATTGAGCAATTTTAAATTTATTGTTGGGACTCAAGCATACCTTCCATACTCCTTTCTGAATTAGATTTTTCTTCGGTTGGTGGAGCAGGAAAAGAAGTATATGAAGCAAAATCGGAGAATAAATATTTTGAAAATTGTGGACAATGTGGTTGAAAATTTGACTCGGCCGAATAGGCTGGCCTTTGTGCACGTCCCATGCACATCGGTTGACCGTGACGGTCGACTGCCAGAGCAGTCTAACTGGGATTAAAGGGTATTAAAAACTTGTCTTTTTAACTTTAATTAAACCCCATAAAAACTCATAAATTTCACAAAATAAGTTCTTATAAGATTTATGAAATATAAATATGTGTGACCAAAATTCAACACATATTATAAATATTTTGAACCATTTTTGTGATATTGCGATTTGCCTTAAACACAAAATCCGTATCTTCTAAAACTTGAATTTTTGAAATGGAAAACCGTTTTCTCCAAAACTTATATAAATACAAAAACATCATATTGAAACAACGTTGAAGCATATTGTATACGGATAGAATCCAAAACATATAAAAAATATATATCTAAGCTTTTGACATGAAATCTAAAACGGTTAAACTGAAAACCAAAACCAATAAACTTTAACTTGTGTGTGTGTGTGAACTTGAGCATATCAACACTATCTACCTTTACATAAGATCTAAAACAATCTTAACTAAACAAATCAAGGTCTTCTTGTCTTCAAGCCGACTTGATCCAAATACGATCCAACGAGTTTGACTCCAACCGAGTACTAGATGCGATCTTGAAGCTCGAACTCTTGAATCAATATGTAAAAGCTCCAAAACTCTTTTGTTAAAGTTAAGCGCCTACTAATATCTTGGTCAATCACTGAAACTATTTAAACGCAAGATTATCAGTAAACTATAATTACATGAGTTAATCATCATCAAAACTAGAGTGAAGGGCCTCTAGGCCAACAGAGTTAAAATTATTTTGAAAATTATAATGATAAGATTGGGGGTATGGGTCATATTGAGTCGAATAATCCCAATCCGGCCTATATGATTGGTTCATGTTGTACATATCCGGGTTGAAATTATTTGAGTCAAATGAGGTCGGGGTAAAATATTGATTCAAATTAGGATTGAAAAAATTGTTGTTGCTGAAATTCATATCACAATTAAAAAAAAAGACAACAAATAAACAAACAAACAAACAAATAAAGAAAAGGAAAAAAACAAGTCTATACTAAGGTTGAATTAGATCTAGATGACTCCTAACTGGTTAGACTGTCCCACGGGGGTACTTTGTAGAAAATCTGACCACAAGTTAATCGGCCGGGTAGAGATAAGATCAGTTGGAGGTATCCGTGCTGGAGCAACGGGCCTAATTATACCAAACTACTATTCTTCGAGGTTTCACCTCTCAATCCCTAACCATAGATACCGATTTGACAAGAGTCAACTTCTAACAACTTTCCCCTTAGGTCAATCTCCTAAATGAGTCTGAGATGTCCCTAGGGACCAATGTCTATTTTTTATTAAGGCTTGAGTTGTGTGAGTGGGGAGGTGATTTTTGGGTTAAAGGAGGGTAATGACTTCCCCACCTTATATTATTTTGGGTTTTACCTTTAAGTTCAATTTGTACAAGTGTGCAATATAGATAAGAATGAACACACAAAGAGAGTAAATCACCCACATGTTTGTCCTAACTATATGCTATGCAATATGTACGCCTCCGTGAAGATCACAACAATAGAAGAATAAAATACAGTATATTGGAATGATAATTAACAAGTGCCTTGATGCAAATGTCTAAACTATTTTAAAACATCTAATGACCATATTTTAGTTCTTAAAATTATTACAGTGTACATGTAATATAAACAAAAATAGCACCAGAATATAAGAATATACAAGAATTTATCAAACATACAAAAGCAACTGTGGACTTCCGTAACGCTAAAACTTTAACCTGCACACCAAAAACAAAGAAGAAAAGTTAACAAAAACATGAAATCAAACCGTTCCCATCCCCAGCAACGACGCCAAAATTTAATGTCAAATAAAGAGAGGTATTATTCTTCATTCTATGCTATGGACCTAGAAATATACAAGAGAGGTATTGTTAGCAGAATTTAATATTAAATAAATGAGAAGATGTGGTATGAAATATGCAATTTAGAGATAATCAGTCATCAAAACTAGGTTATACAATTACAAGTAATGAGTACAAATGAACAATAAAGCACAAACACATGATAATCAAGTGTAGCTCACTAATTATACAAGTATGAACACAAGTTTTAATGAAAACTATATCTAAATAAGTAATCAAGACATAAAACATAAAAATATAATCAAATATGATCATTAGGAAAAATGCATAAGCTTTAGAGTTAGGATATACACAATAGTTAAACTATAGTGAGACCAAAAAATAATAATCCATATAAAATGGGTGTATCTCAAAAACTATTTATGTATATCTCAAGTCTAATTAACATTGCATTTAACATAATAAACATAAAAAATCAAAATATGCTAAAAGTCAATTAATGAGAGCATGTAAGCAAATCAGGAGTTAGACATAATTACCAAAACCAATAGGACTAATCTCTAGGTCTCTAAACTATGGTGATCCTCCCACCAAATATCCTTGAAGGTGATGCATCCAATGTATTGTCCATCAAGCTAAAACGCATCTACCATCAAGGCACCAAAACCTCACGTCAAGTGAGAGCCCACACCTACATCAAATATAATAGGGGTGAATTTTGGAACCCCCACATTCTTGGGTCCATGGGGGCTAGCACCTTTCCTAACTCAGACAAATTTATTTGCAAAATTGAAAATATTTATTCTATCATAACAAAATTTGCAAGGTGGCACTGACGTCCACAATATGCACAAGGTACACATGAGCATACATACAATCGTGTGTGAGCATGATGAGCATGTGTATGCCGTGGTTTGTGTGCATAAATATGTGAAATTTGTTTCTTTTGAACATGGATTCCAATTTCTTATGATTCATAGCACATTGGCTCAATATGGAGCCCAAACAATCTACACTATTCTTTAACATGCAAAATCATTTTCAGTTGTTGAAAAAGAAGTGAAATATGCATTCTTATTAATAGATGATGAATCTATAGTAACATGACAATCATGAGAATCAAAATATTTTTTAAAGAAATATTTTCCTTTGAAACTAATCTAGTCTTTTGAAGTTAAAAACAATTTTATTTTTCAAAGAGTCATTCTGTTTTAAAATAATTTCAAGTTTTGAAGACAAAACTTTGTTATTCTTCAAAACATCATCCAATCATATTTATTCTTTAAAATTTCATTTTCATTTATGGCAAGGTTAAGTTAGGATTTCAATGAGTCCATTTCATTTGAAATCTCAATCCTCTCTTGAAAAATCATATTAAGTTTGAAAATAAATTTTTGTTTTCTTCTTTTTAAGTCAAAACTTTTCTTTTTCAAAAGTTCGTATTTTTCAAGCAAATTTTCACAAACTATAGATAGTTCTTCATTTAATGTATCTACATCCATATTATCATCACAAGAAGAACTAGAATTATCATCTACATGAGTATATGAATGTACCTAAAGGGAGTCAATCCCTTGGACCATATAGCTAGATTCGTTGGACTCATCCACCATGGGTTCCTTCTCTATATAGTTTATCGTCTGTAGCTCGGGAGAGGTTAATGTGTTTTACGCTACAAAAGTGGAATCAAAATGAGAAATAATAGAAATATATTCTTTGCCAAGTGTGCGCCTAAGTGCTCTAAGGCTTGTGCATTAGCCTTAATGTACTTGTCATTACCAAAATAATTTTTTTTAGTAGTGACAAGATAGACATGCAAACCTAGAGTTTTTAAATAAGCACTCATCCTAAACTTTCACATATCAATGTTAGAAAAACATACATAGGACGGACAAGGAAATCCATGAGTGTATAGACTATATGTGTGCAAATGCAATACTAGATCAACAATCCAAGATTTCACTCCAAGGTAGTTAAACCTAATATCAGGAGCATAGGTTTTGATACCAATTGAAATACACCTAGCGAGGGGGTGAATAGGTGTACTAGCTAATCTAATGACAAATGATGCGAAATTAAAAACTCAATTGCAACACACTATGTATAACCAAAGAATGTAGCTAAATTTTCCGTGAAGGGCTCTGGACTATCTCCTCGAGATTCCTCTAAATAAGAGTTGAGGTGCTATATGAAGCTCTCTTGGTTCAACACAAGTATGGCACACAAACAATACCAATAATGTATAAGACATGAACAAAATAAAACAATGCAAGATATAAGAAAGATAAAGTTAGAGATAGTGGATCAAACGCAAACATTAAGATATGTTTCGAGGTCGAGGTACTGCTCTACGTCCCCGCCTTTCCACTACGTCCACACAGGACCTTGCACAAAGGGAACCTCCACCGAGGAATTGCAAACAAACTTAGAGTATACAACTCTTCGCTCCAGCATAACCACCTCTACTCAAGAGGCAAGGCGCAAAGCCAAAACTCAATCGCCTCTACACAAGAGGGATGGGCACAAAGCCTAACTACAATCACCTCTATACAAGAGGGACAAGACACAAAGCCAAAACTTAATCACCTCTACAAGAGGGATGGGCACAAAGTCAAACTACAATCACTTTTACACAAGAGAGACAAGATACAAAGCCAAACTACAATTACCTCTACATAGGAGGGATAACCACAAACCCAAAGCAAAGAAGAGATTACAAACTTGGTGATCACAATAGACCACAAACAACACTTGGTGATCACAATAGACCACAAACAACTTTTCCCACAAAAATCAGATCCTATAGATGGGATAGATATGATAGCTCAAATGTGAGAATATAAGGTGTTCGGAAAGCAAAATCACAAAAAAAAAATACTTGGGGAAAAATACTAGATAGAAATAAAACTAAAGATCAAAATCAATTTCTCAAAGACTTCTTTTCTTTGATTTTTCCAACCCTTTAAAAAACAAAATAAAAGATAGATATTTGAAGAAAAAAACTCTTTTGAAACTCTTTTGAAAATAGCAAGATGGCACTAGAAAAACTAATCAAAATTTCTTCTCAAATCATATTCAAAACAGCCCCCCCAAACCCCTTTATATAGGGCTATGAGAAAATTAGCCATTAGTAGTTAGAAATGGTCAACATTGACCTTCCGGTCGACCGGCCGGTCAACCATTCAACGGTCGAATTTATGACCGTTGTGGCTCCGATCGACCGCTCGGTCGACCGAGCCAAGCCTGCGGTCGACCGCCGGGTCGACCGGCACTACCAGAGAGTTGGGTAGTTACGATCGGTCGACTGGCCTTCTAGGCTGACCTTGTGCACATCCTCGTGCACATTGGTCGACCGGTCCGGTCGACAGACCAGTCGACCGACCTCTGATCCGGTCGACGCCAGCAGGCTCTGGTTAGGATTAAGGGACTATGAAATTTAGTTATTTTAACTCCAATAAAATCCCATAAAATCTTATAAATTTCACAAAAATCAATTCTTATAAATATTTGAAGAACAAATATATGTGACTAAAAATCAACACATATTACAAACTATTTGAACTATCTTTGTGATATAAAATTTAAGTTTTAACACAAAAATCGTATTTTCTAAAACTTGGATTTTAAAATGAAAATCTGTTTTCTCCAAAACTCTTAACACATGAAATAGAATCATCAAAATAAGTTTTTCTTATAAATGAATCATAGATGTATATAGATGAAATCCAATATACATTAAACCATGTAAACTTTTTTTTGATTCTATCTATTTATGAAAACTATATATACTTGTACTTGAACACCAAAACTGGTTAAACCGAAAACTAAATATATTGAAAGTGTGATGTGTGTGTGTGTTTGTGTGTGTGTGTGTGAACTTGAGCATATCAAAACTAATCTATCTTTACATAAGATCTAAACACAATTAAACTAAACAAACCAAAGTCTTCTTGTAGAACTCCTTCTCCAAGCCGACTCGATTTAAAGAGCTTGACCCATCCAAGTGCTAGATGCGATCTTGACGCGCGAGCTCTTAAATCTACATGTTAGCTCCAAAACTCCTTTGTTGATGCTAAGCACCTACTAGTATCTTGATAGAAAATCTGAAACTATATAAACACAAGATCATTAATACTATAACTACATGAGTTAATCATCATCAAAACTAGAGTGATGGGCCTTTGGGCCAACAATCTCCTCTTTTTTGATGATGACAAAACTCATGGAGTTATATATGCATGGATTAAAGATAAGCTTCATAGAAGCTCCCCCTTAACTCATACGTAGCAATAAACAATAAAGATATTTAATAAAGTGCATAAACTAAACACAAACATATATGCATAAACATAGAAATAAACATACATATATAAACTCTCTAAATTCTTCTCCTCTTTTTGTCAATTCATCAACAAAGAGGTGAAGACAACAAACAATAAGATGTATATGTAATATACATTCATGAAGAGGAGAGACAATAAGTTAGCTCCCCTGCATGCATGCATTACATGGAGAAGGGATGACTAGACCCTAACCAATATAAAGTATAATATACAATGTATAGACGAAGATGTTAAGCTCCCCCTACACAAGTGTACTACATAACGAAGAGCGGTCAGGCTCCTCAACATGAAAAGTACACTCAATATGAATTTATATATAGAGAAGATGTTAAACTCCCCTTGCATATAGGCAAAACATATAACAAATTTTGAAACCACTTTTTAAAACAAAATTTTGAAATTTCTTGAAGTCAACAAATTGAATTATGATGCTAATGAAATTAAATTGTAGTTGACAAAACAAAAGTTGGTATTATTTGATAAGAATTTTTTTTTAAGATACCAATAATAGATTTTGATACAGGTGAAACATGAGGTACATTTTGATACCAAATAAACACAATTGAAATATAATTGAAATACTAATTGAAATGATTAGCAATTGAAATACCAATTGAAATCAATGCATATGCTTGTAATGATACCAATTAACATCTACGATAAAAATAAGCTTAACATAAACATAATTTGTACTTTAAGAATGTAAAAATATTATAAAACAAGCACAATAAAATCATATATATGTATGTATCAAAATGGAAATGCCAATTGAAATTTGAAGCATACAAATATAAGAAACACGTATGAGTATACAAAAATAAAATTCCATAAAGATCATATGTGTAACTCATACCTACCATCCTATTCATGCACAAGTTTTAAAGATATTCAATTAGGGTGTACAAGGCATGGTCTCTCATCCATCCGCCCTTTTGAAAGTAGGGATTTTCAAAAAAATAGGATTTGAAATTTTTTAACATATTTGAAAATCACTACCAATTGAAGAATAAAGACTAGTTTAAAGATAATTTTGAAAACTAGTATTAAATCGTTCAAGTAAAGAATGAAACATGAATATATTTATGAAAACATGAAAATCACATAATCATCGACACTCAAATAGCAATAAAGGACATATAGGCTCAAAAATCATGAATTAACACCAAATATAGAGTGTAAGAATCATGTAAGCAACAAAATCATAGAAATAAGACATTAAAGCTCATATGAATTTTCTTTTATCAAAGTAAGAAATCATCAAAACTAAATACGCTTCAAGATATATGTATGTTTTGTTGAAACTAAAAGTATACATACATATCCCAAAAAATAAAGAGTCCAAAAAAAAAGTTTGCACAAAAAGAAAGTCACTCTAGGAAGGAAATGTATATCTAATAGTTTTAGACAAAATTAACATATACATGAAGCAAAACATATCTTTATGAAAATATGTACAAGTAAAATGTAAGAGTCATCAAAATTAGGTTATACAAGTACAAGTAATGAGTACAAATGAGCAATAAAGTACAAACACATGATAATCAAGTGTAACTCACTAATTATACAAGTATGAACACAAATTTAATAAAAACTACATCTAAATAAGTAATCAAGTCATGAAGCATAAAAATATAAACAAACATGATCATTAGAAAAAAGTTAGGATATACATAATAGCTAAACTATGGTGAGAACACAAAAATAATAGTCCATATAAATATGGTGTATCTCAAATACTATTTATATATATCGCAAGTCTAATTAACATTGCATTTAAGATAGTAAACATGAAAAACGAAAATATGATAAAAGTCAATCAATGAGAGCATGTAAGAAAAATAAGGAGTTAGAGATAGTTACCAAAACTAATAGGGCTAATTTTTAGGCCTCCAAACCATAGTGGTTCCTCCCACCAAACATCCTTGAAGGTGATACATTCAATGAATTATCCATCAAGCTTAAATGCATCTACCATCAAGGCACCAAAATCCTCACGTCAAGTGAGAGCCCACACCTACATCAAATACAATAGGGGTGAATTTTGGTAACCACACATTCTTGGGTCCATGAGGGTTAGCATCTTTTCTAACCCAGACAAATTATTTGCAAAATTGAAAATTTATTCTGTCATAACAAAATTTTTCAAGGTGGCCCTTACGTCCACAATGTGTACAAGTGTACACATGAGCATACGTAGAATCATGTGTGTGAACATGATGAGTATGTGTATGTCATGATTTGTATACATGAATATGTGAAACTTGTTTCTTTCGAAACATGGATTCTAATTTCTTGTGATCCATAACACATTGGCTCAAAGTGGAGCCCAAACAATCTACACTATTCTTCAACATGAAAATATCATTTTCAGTTATTGAATAAGAAGTGAAGCATGCATTCTTATTAATAGATGATGAATCTATAGTAACATGACAATCATGGGAATCAAAATCATTTTTTAAAGAAATATTTTCCTTTGAAACTAAATCTAGTTCTTTTGAAATTAAAACAATTTTATTTTTTAAAATCATTCTCTTTTAAAACAATTTCAAGTTTTGAAGACAAAACCTTGTTATTCTTCAAAACATCATCACAATCATATTTATTCTTTAAAATTTTATTATTTTATGGCAAGGTCAAGTTGGGATTTCAATGAGTCTCTTTCATTTGAAATCTCAACCCTCTTTTGCAAAACCATATTAAGTTTTGAAAACAAAATTTTATTTTCTTTTTAATTCAAAATTTTTCTTTTTTCAAAAGTTTGTATTTTTAAAGCAAGTTTTCACAAATTATAGATAGTTCTTCATTTAATATATCTGCATCCATGTTATCTCACAAGAAGAGGTAGAAATATCATCTAGATGAGTATCCGAATGTACCTCAAGGGAGTCAATCCCTGGACCATATAGCAAGCTTCGTTGAACTCATCTACATGGTTCCTTCTCCACATAGTTTGTCGGCTATAGCTCGGGAGAGGTCAATGTTTTCCACACTACAAAAGCGGAATCACAATGAGAAATAATAGAAAGATAATCTTTACTAAGTGTGCGTCTAAGTGCCTCTAAGGCTTGTGCATTACTCTAAATGTTCTTGTCATACCAAAATAAGTTTTCTTAGTAGTGGCAAGATAGATATGCAAACCTAAAGTTTTTAAATAAGTACTCATCCTAAACTTTCACATATTAATGTTAGAAACATCATACATGGGAAGGGCAAAGGAAATCAATGAGTGTATAGACTATATGTGTGCAAATGCAATACTAGATTAGCAATCCAAGATCTCACTCCTAGGTGGTTAAACCTAATATAAGGAGCGTAGGCTCTGATACCAATTAAAATACACCTAGAGGGGGATGAATAGGTGTACTAGCTAATCTAATGACAAATGATGCGGAATTAAAAACTCAATTGCAACACACTATGTGTAATCAAAGAGTGTAGCCGAATTTTCCGTGAAGGGCTCCAGACTATCTCCTCGATATTCCTCTAAATAAGAGTTGAGGTGCTATATGAAGCTCTCTTGATTCAACACAAGTATGAGCCCACAAATAATACCAAGCATGTATGAGATATGAATAATATAAAGCAATGCAAGATATAAGAGAGATAGAGTTTAGAGATAGTGGATCAAACGTAAACACCAAGATATATTTCGAGGTTCGAGCCACTGCTCTACATCCTTACCTTCACACAGAAAGATTCTCACTACGTCCACACAGGACCTCCCACAAAGGGAACCTCCAGCGAGGAATTGTAATTACAAACTTGAAGTATCCAACTCCTCTCTTCAACACAACCACCTCTACTAAGAGGCAAGGCACAAAGCTAAAACTCAGTCACCTCTGCACAAGAGGGATAGGCACAAAGCCAAACTATAATCACCTCTACACAAGATGGAAAAGGCACAAAGCCAAAGTATAATCATCTCTACACAAGAGGGACAAGGCACAAAGCCAAAACTCAATCACCTCTACACAAGAGGGATGGGTACAAAGCTAAACTACAATCACCTCTACATAAGAGGGACAAGGCACAAAGTCAAATCACAATCACCTCTACACAAGAGGGATAGCCATAAACCCAAAGCAAAGAAGAGATTACAAACTTGGTGATCACAATAGACCACAAACAACACTTGGTGATCACAATAGACCACAAACAATTTTCCCACAAAAATCAGATTATATAGATAGGATAGATATGATAGCTCAAGTGTGAGAAAATAAGGTATTTGAAAGCAAAGTCACAAAGAAAAATACTTGAAATAAAACTAAAGATCAAAATCAATTTCCCAAAGACTTCTTTTTCTTTGATTTTTCCAACCCTTTAAAAAATAAAATAAAAGAGATTTGAAGCACAAAAACTCTTTCGAAACTCTTGCGAAATGGGGAAGATGGCACTAGAAAACTGGTTCAAATTCTCTTCTCAATCCTATTCAAAACAGTCCCCAAAACCCCTTTATATAGGGCTAGGAGAAAACTAGCCGTTAGCAGCCAGAAATGGTCAAAATTGACCTTTCAATCGATCATCCAGTGATAGAATTTCTGACCGTTGTGACTCCGATCGGTTACACGGTCGACCGGGCCAAGTCTGTCAGTCAACCACCCGGTCAACCGGCACTACCTGAGAGTTGGGTAGTTATAATCGGTCGACCGCCCAGTCGAGCGGCCTTCTAGGCTGGCTTTGTGCATGTCCTCGTGCACATCGGTTGACCGTTCGGTCGACCGACCTCTGGTACGGTCGACCGCCAACAGGCTCTGGCTGGGATTAAGGGACTATGAAATTTAGTTATTTTAACTCCAATAAAATCCCATAAAATCTTATAAATTTCAAAAAAATTAGTTTTTATAAATATTTGAAGAACAATATGTGTGATCAAAAATTAACACATATTACAGACCATTTGAATTATTTTTGTGATATAGAATTTAAGCTTTAACACAAAAATCGTATATTCTAAAACTTGAATTTTAAAGTGAAAATCCGTTTTCTCCAAAACTCTAAACACATGAAATAGAATCATCAAAATAAATTTTTCTTATTAAATGAAGCATAGATGCATATAGATGAAATCTAATATACATTAAGCCGTGTAAACTTATTTTGATTCTATCTATTCATGAAAACTATATATACTTGTACTTGAAAATCAAAACCGGTTAAACTGAAAACCAAACATATTAAAATTTTGTGTGTGTGTGTGTGTGAACTTGAACGTATCAACACTAATTTATTTTTACACAAGATCTAAAGACAACTAAACTAAACAAACCGAAGTTTTCTTGTAGAATTCCTTCTCTAAGCCAACTCGATCCAAAGAGCTTGACTCCATCCAAGTGCTAGATGCGATCGTGGTATGTGAGCTCTTGAATCTACATGTGTTAGCTTCAAAACTCCTTTGTTGATGCTAAGCACCTACTAAGATCTTGATAAAAAATTTGAAACTTTATAAACACAAGATCATTAGTACTATAACTACATGAATTAATCATCATCAAAACTAGAGTGATGGACTTTTGGGCCCACAAAATCTACCAAAAAGATGGTAAGCCCGAGTATATTTCCGATGTTTATTATATTCCTAACATGAAAAGTTATATTCTCAGCATCGGTCAATTATTTGAAAAAGGCTATAAAGTATTTATGGAGAACAATCATCTTTGGTTAAAAAATGTAAAAGGAGATCTTATACCTTGTGTTAAGATGACAAGGAACCGCACGTTTTCCTTGCATCTAAACACAAAAGTTGAGAAGTGTTTTCAAGGACTCATGAAGAATGAGTCATGGAGGTAGCATCTTCACTTCGGTCATCTAAACTTTAGCGACCTGAAGTTACTATCTACATCTGGCATGGTTTACCAATAATCGATCCACTAAGTCATATTTGTGAAGTTTGCATAATTGGTAAGCAAGCACGACTTTCTTTTTCCAGTGGAAAGTCGTGGAGAGCGGAGGCACCATTGCATCTTGTTCATACTAACATCTACGGACCACTAGATTCAGTCTCTTTAGGAGATAATAAATATTTTATTACCTTCATTGATGATTTCAGTAGAAAGTTGTGGGTGTACATTCTTAAAGAAAACTCTGCTGCCTTTATTACCTTCAAGAATTTTAAAGTTCTTGTTGAAGCAGAGAGTGGTTACAAGCTAATAACTCTCCGATCTGATCAAGGTGGTAAGTGCACCTCAAATATGTTTCAAGAATATTGCAGGGAACAAGGCATAAAGAGGCAGTTTACTACTGCCTACACACTACAACAAAATGATATCGCAGAAAGAAAGAACCGCACTATTCTTGACATGACAAGAACCATGATCAAAGAAAAGAGGTTGCCGAAGCAGTTTTGGGCGGAGCTGTGGCATGTTCAACTTACTTGCTCAACTGGTGCTCGACGAAGCAAGTGAAGGGCAAGACTCAAGAGGCATGGTGCGGTTACATGCCTAATTTTGCACACCTACAAATTTTTGGGTGTGTTGCATATGCTCAAGTACCTGAAGTCAAAAGAAAGAAGCTTGACAATCATGGTGAAAAATACATTTTCATCGGGTATAGCGAGGAGTCGAAGGCATACAAGCTTTAAAATCCACTAACTAAGAAACTAGTGGTTAGTAAAAACGTTGTCTTCAATGAAGCTGAAGCATGAAGTTGGAGCAATGAAGAGACTATCAAAGAGTAATCCATGGTGAATGAACCTGACAAGCCCCTACATGAGGTTCCACCACGAGCTACATCACCATCTCCTCAACATGTTACACCGTCTCCTGCAAGAGGTTCTCCATCTTATGGGGGAGGTAGTAGCAGTGAATCCTCCGTGCAACGAGGTCCCATCAAAATGAGAAGCCTCAGGGAGATCTATGAGCAGATAAAAGAAGATGGAGAGACTAATCTCTTCTACTTATATGCTGATCATGAGCCTCTCACTTTCCAAGAGGCTAAGGAAGAAGATTATTGGCGATCAGCAATGAAGAAGAAGATGCATGCCATCCAGAAGAATGACACATGTGAGTTGACAACACTTCAACAAAATCACAAGATAATAGGTGTCAAATGGGTGTACAAGATCAAACACACAGCAGATGGTGAAGTTGATCGGTAGAAGGCGAGACTTATAGCGAAAGGCTACAAACAAAAATACGGCATCGCCTACGAAGAGTCTTTGCACCAGTTTCGATTGAAAACGGTGAGACTATTAATTTCACTTGCAGCTCACCACAGGTGAAAGATATATTATCTTAAAGAAGAGGTATATGTACAACAACCAGAAGGTTTTCTGGTAAAAGGGCAAGAAGATAATGTATCACCTAAAGAAAGCCTTGTACGGCTTAAAGCGGGCACCACGGGCATGAAATGCCCGAATTGATGGTTATCTTCATCAAAACGGCTTCACCAAATGTCCTTATGAGCATGCCATCTACATGAAGAGGAACCATCAAGGTGAAATTCTAATAATTTGTCTTTATCTTGATGACTTGTTATACACAGGAAGTAGCGCGAGATGCTTGCTGAATTCAAGGAGGCGATGTTCAATGAATTTGAGATGACGGATAATGGATTGATGATTTTCTTAATATCGAAGCGAAGCAACAGCAAGATGGGATATTTATATCAAAAAAGAAGTACATGAAGGAGATCTTGGAGAAATTCAAGATGAGTAATTGCAACCCAGTGAACACCCCAATAGCCACATGAATGAAGCTATCAAGAGAAGAAAATGAAATTTTGTAGACTCGACTCTTTTCAAAAGTCTAGTTGGTAGCCTAAAATACTTGACGATCACAGGGCCCGATATTGTTTATGGAGTCAAACTTGTGAGTCGCTATATGGAGACATCGAAGGAGTCTCATTAGCTAGTTGCAAAGAGAATTCTAAGGTATATTAAAGGCGCATTCAATCTTGGTGTATTTTATATTTATGGTAAAACTGCAAAGTTAGTAGGCTATTCAGATAGCGACTGGGGAGGTGACCAAAATAAGAGAAAAAAATACCACTGGCTATGTCTTCTATCTTGGGTCAACTTCATTTTCATGGACCTCAAGGAAGCAAAGAGTTGTGGACTTATTTTCATGCGAAGCAAAGTATGTGGCAGCTTCATCTACTGTATGTTAAGCTATTTGATTGTGAAACATTTTAAAAGAGTTGGATCATTCACAAGAAGAAGCGATTGTAATATTTGTGGACAACAAATCAGCCATCCAATTTGCAAAGATTCCAGTACATCATGAGAGGAGCAAACATATAGATACACGGTTTCATTTTCTCAGAGGCCAGTAAAGCAGAAAAACGTGGAGTTAGAGTATTGTCATACTATGAAGCAAGTAGCAGATATTTTCACTAAGCCATTACCAATTGAATCTTTCAGAAGGCTAAAAGAAATGCTCAGTATGAAAACATTTTGATTTGAGGGGGCGTGTTGAAATATCAAATAAAAATATCTTTTATGACATTAATTTTAAAAGTAAAAGAGAAACAATAAGGTGAAGAAATGAAGAGTCATCATTATCAATTAGGAGAAATGAAGAGTCATCATCAGTTGAAAGAAATGAAGAGTCATCATCATCAATTAGAAAGAATGAAGAGTCATTATCAATTTGAAGCAATAAAAAGTCACCATGAATTTGAGAAGTTAAAAAGTCATGTATGCATTATTGTCATTTGTTTATGACATTAAAGTAGATAGTTGGTATTATTATGAGTTTTTCTTTGAAGCGTATAAAAGTCTAGTGTATCTCTTTGTTTTTCAAGCAAGTAAGCAAGTAAGAAAGAAAAGTTGAATAAGGTTCATTCTCTACTTAAAAGTTTAGATTATAGTATATTAATCCGTAAACTAGCACACAACAGTTTTTATCAGGAAAAGGCAAATCAATTATGTATGCATTGTTTCAAAACAAGGATTCCCTAAAGCAAGAGTTTACTTTATGTAATTGTTAATCATTTAATCTCAAAATACCAACTATTTAGTTACTAGTTCATTTATGTAGATAATTAATTAATTAATCTATTACATGTTTCAGCATTTTAACTGAAATATGCTTACTCTTTTAAATTCTGAATTGCTAACTTCCATTTTATGTCTTGCACCTTATTCAAAGTTTTCAACAGAGTTGCCATCAACTATCCAAATCTCTCTGAAACAACAAAATTTTCATCAAAAGATTAGTTTGATGCAAGATATAGCCATTGTAACCTAACACAATAATCACATTTCCTTTACTAGCTATCCAGATGACCCCTTCAACCGATACTGGATGCCGTTCACCGACCAAACGAAGCTAATTGTCGATTGCCAGTCCAACATAACCTCGACAGACCTATGGAACAACCCGCCTGAAACAGCATTGAGCAAAGGCTTCACCGCGAGCAAAGGGAAAGAACTTTCTCTCAATTGGCCCCGATGAACCTTCCAGCTGCCAATTATTATGTGACATTGTACTTCCAAGACAACCGGAGCCCAAGTCCGAGATCTTGGAGGGTGTTTGATGTCAAACTGAACAACCAACCGTTCTACAATGGCCTCAACGTATCCACCAACGGTGTCATGGTTTATGGGAAGCAGTGGCCCCTTTCAGGCCTGACGGAGATAAGAATGACTCCAGCTCCTTCTTCGGATAAAGGACCGATAATCAATGCAGGAGAGATCTTCCAAATTGTGCCACTTGGGCCGAAAACATTCCCAAGGGAAGGTACATAGTCACACATATAGCACACTTCATAAGTTACAGTTTTTTTTTTCCCTTTAAATTTCTTCATGTTAGTTCTCTCTTTTTAAACAGCGGTCGCAATGTGGAAACTGGCAAAAGGCTTTCAGAATCCGCCATCAGATTGGGTCGGAGATCCTTGCCTACCCTTGGGAAACTCATGGACCGGTGTGACTTGTGCCGTTGGTAAAGCAAACTTCCACAGAGTAATCTCGTTGTAAGCTCTTCTTCACCTCTTCTCCTCAAAAAGTCCACATCCATGCATATTTCAGTTAGTTTAAATGAAGTAACAAGCAATTGTGATCAAATATCATGTTTGAATTGTGTGCATATTTTCAAATGTCTATGCTTTAGCTTCAACTGATTGCCCTTACAATTCCTTTGGCTTTGACACAGGAATCTAGCAAACCTTGGTATCTCTGGAAATTTGTCTAGAGCCATAGCAAGACTAAGAGGCATTCAGAGCATGTGAGTGTCTCTCTTCTTCCCTTCCTTCTTGTTATTATTGTTGTTGTTGTTGTTGTTTGCAAAAGTATTCTTTGATAGTTTTGACATCAGTAATTGAAAACTGACATATATTTCATCATTGTGTTTACAGTGACCTTAGCAATAACAAACTCTCTGGCCCCATTCCAGATCTTACTCCTCTAAATGCTCTGAAATCTTTGTAGGCTTTAAAACACCTCAACATTTTATACTTGTTTCGCTGATATATCGATATGATAGCAAACTCGTCTTTTGATCTTATGGCTTGCAGAAACCTTCAAAACAACCAGTTCGAAGGCCAGGTTCCAGACGCCCTGAAGAACAAACCTGGAATCGATATCCGGTACGTCTAGGACTAAAACTTTCCTTGCATTCACTAAGTAATTAAAATTTGTACAATGCATTATATTATGATTTTGGTGATTTTGCAGTGTGTAGATGGAGTGAGGGACCTATGGGAGGTTCTGGTCATAAGCTGTTTAACTCAATTGGTGAGAAGTGAGGTTTGAGCTTGCCATGAATGTGGAAGAAGCTAAGAATGGAGAGCATCAATTATGACTGCATTCTTGAAGATTGTTATGGGAATACATACAGTACAAGATGCAAGTGTAATGAGGGTGTTATATGGAAAAGGTCTCACAAATTACTTTATTTGGCTTACATAATATTAAGTTCTCAAGAACAAGTTTCATGCATCTGTTCTCTTGATTATAGCTTGAAAATAAGTGATGAAAAGTTCAATAGTATTCGATTAATGTCTAATTGAATGGTTTGTGTAATATGATTGCTCAATGATTACTTAGTGACTCATCTGATGTTTGAAGAGATTTCGAAAACTGTCTCATGTCAGAGTCTTGCTTTTTCTCTCTGGGATATTTCTTATCTAGCTTTATTCAAAAAGCCTAAATCTTTCAAGTATCCCACAACACTATACTTTTGACCTAAAGAGATTCGGGAGTTAAAATCTTGAGATATTGAGATAGCCAAGACTTCCAAACTAAGCAAGCATCAAAGTTCTTGATATAACAATGCAACAACAACAACTAAGCCATTTGTCCCAAGTATTGGGGGTAGGGTGCATGAACCAAAAGAGAATTACGCCGGATCGGGCACGTGGATCAACTTTCTCCACTCATTCCTATCGAGCAATATGCCTTCATTAAGACCTTTAGCCTTTATATCTTCTCGTATCACTTCTATCCATGTTTCTTCGGTCTCCCCTGCGTATCGCCTTCATTAACAATGCACTACATGGATTCTCTTTATTTATATGCTACTACATATCTAATTGAAAGATCACAAGCAAGAAGTTATAAAGATCAAAATATTCTCTCAACTACACTTGTATCCAAATTATTGTCATCCAATTAAAAGATCACACAAGAAAGAATCCTTTTACGTTCACTTGTGCTTCACGTTTTTGTGTGATAACATTCAACATCACAATATAGTTGTGGGTCACCAAATATTCCTCCATTAGACTTGGAGAAAGATGTTAAAAACTTGAGGTAATAGAAGATTAAAAAGGTTTCTTTGTTTTATTTTCTAGAGATCTTATGAACAATACAAATATTTTCGTTTTCTATTTCTTTTCTAAGAGAGATTGCATAACCACCACCATTATTATTACTGTCCAAGAGCAAAGTTTTCAAACATATACTAGATTTTGAGAAAATCTTTATATGAGAAATCTCAACAAAAGGATTGACTAATGAAATTTTAAACTAGTTAATTGTCTATGATGATAGTCTACCCTATTGAGCAAGTTAAAAAGAAATGAAATTAAGTTTAAAGGAAAACTTTGAGATACTAGTCTCCAAGCCAAAACTAGTAAAGTTTAACCTTATAATTAGCCTCCATGTGGTTGCATGCAAGTTTGGTGTATCTTCCACCTATAACCAAAATTTGTTGGCACTCTACAGTTGGTAAGACATTTATTCCTTTCTTAAGTTGTTTTGCAAGTTCGATTACAAGTTAACCACCTAGAGACAATCCAATGAGTACTATTATCTGTTTCATATTATATGTTTAATTAATCAGATTTGAAGGTAAAAATGGTTGAGTATCTAACACTTGGAACTGAATTACTTTGTAATTAGTTTATTTGGGTTAACTGCAGATACACCCCATGTACTATAGATACTAGAGCAGATACATCCCCTCAACTCTTTTATTAGTAGATAGACTCCCTACTTTCATATTTTTTTAATTTGGTTAATTTCATATTTTTTAATTTCCTAACTACCCTTTTGCGGCATTACTCTTTTGTATTAATTACTTCCCTTTCTCCATATGAAATTAACCCAATTTGAATTAAAGAAAGCAGGGGGTCTGTTCGCTAATAAAAGAGTTGAGGGGGTGTATCTTCTCTAGTGTCTACAGTATAAGGGGTGTATATGCAATTAACTATTTTATTTATTTTTATAATTCAAAACTTGTTTATACCTATGTATTTGTCATGAAAATCTTTTTTTTACGTTGGGTGTAAAAATACGTCATTTCGAACTTTGGTATGGGAGTAATTTTCTCAAATGAAATGAGAATCAATGTAGGGACTAGGGAATTCAAATTTTGCATATCCTACATACTTGCCCCTTTTTTTTTCCATTCCCTTTTCTTTTCCCTTCATATGGAAGTACATTCTGCAAGTTTAATTAATCAAAGATGTAGTCTTTCTAAAAGAAAGTCTATGTCGATGGGTTCTTTTGCTCTCATTTAGACTTGTTTTAATCTAAACGTTACAAAAACTCTTCTAAGAGCAGTGTTTTTTTGTCATAAAGTGAAAAATTATATTCTGCAGATCCTACATGCATATAGTTTTAAGATAACAAGGAATAAAGGTGGTAGAGGAATTATGAAGCTCAGATTCTCCACCATGGGTACAAGTTTTCACATGGAAATATATCTTTTCTTTCTTTCTTTATTCCCTCTCTTTTCTGAACAAAGGTGGGATTTCTCACAACTCATTTCTGATTCTCTACCACCTAAGCTATGCCCCAAAACATCTGGAGATCTATATATATAAGCAAGGAAAGAATGAATAGAAATTGCCCCACTCAATCCATTTGCAAACCAACAAGTACATACACAAGCCTATAGGGAACCATGATGCTCCACCGGGCTGCACTGGTTACGGCACCGCCTAGGGATGAAATTGTTATACACTAGTCTACAGACAAATATACTATAATCTAAAATTTTAAGTGGAGAATGGGTCTTATTCAACTTTTCTTTCTTGCTTGCTTGCTTGCAAAAAAAAAATACACTAGCTTTTTATAGGCTTCAAAGAAAAAAAACTTATAAGAATACCAACCATCTATTTTAATGTCATAAACAAATGACAATAATGCATATATGACTCTTTAACTTCTCCTATTCATGATGACTTTTGATTTCTCCAAATTGATGATGACTCTTCATTCCTTCTAATTGATAATGATGACTCTTCATTTCTTCACCTTATGGTGTCTCTTCTACTTTCAAAATTAATGTCACAAAAGACATTTTTATTGATATTCCAACACGCCCCCTCAAATTAAAATATTTTCATACCGAGCATTTCTTTTAGCCTTCTGAAAGATTTAATAGGCAATGATTTGGTGAAAATATCTGCTACTTGCTCCATGGTATGACAATACTCCAGCTCCACAGTTTTCTGCTTTAAATGGCCTCTGAGAAAATGAAACTGTGTATCTATATATTTGCTCCTCCCATGATGTACTGGGTTCTTTGTAAGTTGGATGGCTGATTTGTTGTCCACAAATATTACAGTCGCTTCTTGTGGATGATTCAACTCTTTCAAAATGTTTCGCAACAAAATAGCTCACACACAGTAGATGAAGCTGCCACATACTCTGCTTCACATGAAGATAAGGCCACAACTCCTTACTTCTTTGAGGTTCATGAAAATGCAGTTGACCCAAGATAGAAGACATAGCCAGTGGTGATTTTTCTCTCATTTTGGTAACCTCCCTAGTCGCTATCTGAATAGCCTACTAACTCTGCAGTTTCACCAAAGTATAAAATAGATCAAGATTGAACGTGCCTTTAATATACCTTAGAATTCTCTTTACAGCTAGCCAATGAGACTCCTTCGGTGTCTCTATATATCGACTCACAAATCCGACTACATAAACAATATCGGGCCTTGTGATCGTTAAGTACCTCAGACTACCAACTAGACTTTGAAAAGAGTCGAGTCTACAAAATCTCTAATTCTTTCTCTTGATAGCTTCATTCTTGTGGCTATTGAGGTGTTCATTGGATTGCAGTTACTCATCTTGAGTTTCTCCAAGATCTCCTTTATGTACTTCTTTTGAGATATAAATATCTCATCTTGTTGTTACTTTACTTCGATACTAAGAAAATAGGACATCAATCCATTGTTCGTCATCTCAAATTCATTGAACATCGCCTTCTTGAATTCAGCAAGCATCTCGGCGCTACTTCCTGTGTATAACAAGTCATCAACATAAAGACAAATTATTAGAAATTCGCCTTGATGGCTCCTCTTCATGTAGATGGCATGCTCATAAGGACATTTGGTGAAGCTATTTTAATGAAGTTAACAATCAATTCAGGTATTCCATGCCCATGGTGCCTGTTTTAAGCCGTACAAGGTTGCTGTACATACACCTCTTCTTTGTCTTCTTGTCCTTTTACTAGAAAACCTCTGGTTGTTGTACATACACCTCTTCTTCAAGAATATAATTGAGAAATGCTGACTTGACATCTAGATGATATATCTTCGACCTGTGATAAGCTGCAAGTGAAATTAATAGTCTCACCATGTCCAATCGAGCAACTGTTGCAAAGACTTCTTTGTGGTCGATGCCATATTTTTGTTTGTAGCTTTCGCTACAAGCCTCGCCTTGTACCGATCAACTTCAGTATCTATTGTGCGTTTGATCTTGTATACCCATTTGACACCTATTGCCTTCTGATTTTATGAAAGTGTTATCAATACCCATGTGTCATTCTTCTGGATGGCATGCTTCTCCTCCTTCATTGCTGATCGCCAACAATCTCTTCCTTAGCCTCTTGGAAAGTGAGAGGCTCATGATCGGCATATAAACAAAAGAGATTAGTTTCTCCATCTTCTTCTATCTGCTTATAGATCTCCCTGAGGCTTTTTATTTTGATTGGACCTCGTTGCACGGAGGATTCACTACTACTACCTTCCCCAGAAGATGGAGAACCTCTTGCAGGAGATGGTGTAGCATGTTGAGGAGATGGTGGTGTAACTGGTGGTGGAACCTCTTGCAGAGGCTCATCAGGTTCATTCACCATGGGTTGCTCTTTGGCAGTCTCTTCATTGCTCCAATTCCATACTTCAGCTTTACTGAAGACAACGTCTCTACTAACCACTAATTTCTTAGTTAGTGGATTATAGAGCTTGTATGCCTTCGACTCCTCGCTATATCCGATGAAAATGAATTTTTCACCATGATTGTCAAGCTTCTTCCTTTTAATTTTAGGTACTTGAGCATATGCAACATACCTAAAAATTCGTAGGTGTGCAACATTAGGCGTGTAGCCGTTCCATGCCTCTTGAGGAGTCTTACCCTTCACTTGCTTTCTCAGGCACCGGTTGAGCAAGTAAGTTGAACATACCACAGCTTCCGCCCAAAATTGCCGCGGCAGCCCCTTTTCTTTGAGCATGGTTCTTGTCATGTCAAGAATAGTGCGGTTCTTTCTTTCTGCGATGCCATTTTGCTGTGGTGTGTAGGCAGTAGTAAACTACAACTGCCTCTTTATGCCTTGCTCCCTGCAATATTCTTGAAATATATTTGAGGTGTACTCACCACCTCAATCAGATCGGAGAGTTATTAGTTTGCGGCCACTCTCTGCTTCAACAAGAGCTTTAAAATTCTTGAAGGTAGTAAAGGCAGCAGATTTTTCTTTAAGAATGTACACCCACAATTTTCTACTGAAATCATCAGTGAAGGTAATAAAATATCTATTACCTCCTAAAGAGACGGGATCTAGTGGTCCGCAGATGTCAGTATGAACAAGTTGCAATGGTGCCTCCGCTCTCCACGACTTTCCACTGGGAAAAGGAAGTCATACTTTCTTGCCAATTATGCAAACTTCATAAGTATGATTTGGAGGATCAATTGTTGGTAAACCTCGTACCATGTCGGTTGTAGATAGTAGCTTCAGGCCGCTAAAGTTTAGATGGCCGAAGCGAAGATACCACCTCTATGACTCATTCTTCATGGGTCCTTGAAAACACTTCTCAACTTTCGTGTTTAGATGCAAGGGAAACATGCGGTTCATTGTCATCTTAACGCAAGCTATAAGACCTTCTTTTGCATTTTTCAACCAAAGATGATTGTTCTCCATATATACTTTATATCCTTTTTCGAGTAATTGACTGATGCTGAGAATATTACTTTTCATGTTAGGAATATAATAAACAACAGAAATTTACTCAGGCTTACCATTCTTTTAGTAGATTTTGATCTTCCCTCTGACTTCAAAAGGGAGTTTTGAAGAATCTCCCAAGCTCACACTTCCATGAACTCCTTCTGCGATTTCCATGAAAAGTTCTTTCTTTCCTCACATGTGGTTGCTAGCACCCGAGTCAAGGTACCAAACATTCTGATCACTTGAATCATCATGAGCAAGAAGAAGAGTAGAGTTATTACCCACATCATTTGTTGCTTCAGCGAGATTGGTAAGATCTTCAGTTCTGTGCTAGCAATCCGAGGCATAATGTTCAAATTTTTGACAGTTGTAGCATTGAACGTTCTTGTTGTTTCCACGTCCAGATGTAAATCTTCCTCGGTTGCTTCGTCCTCGACCTCTGAAGCTTTGGAACTCCACTTGATTTTGAGTGGTTCATGAAGGTTCACCTAGAGAGGGGGTGAATAGGTGAAGGCTAATCTAATGGTCACTTAATGATGAATAATGCGGAAGCTAAAAACAATTATGACCTAATTAAATCTTTTACACTAAACACCACGTATAACACAAGAGTGTTACCGAATTCCCCGTGAAGGGCTCTGGACAAACTCCTCTAGATTCCCCTGAATAGGTTGAGGTGCCGTGTTGGCTCTCTTGGTTGAATACAAGTGTTAGCAAACAAACCCAAGCAAGTATATCAATTTAAGCACACAAGTATATCATGCATATAAAGATAGACAATAATTGAATGCAAGATATAAACAAGTAAGGGGGAGAGAGAGAGAGAGAGAAAAGGCAATCGCAAACACAAGGGTATGTTTCGAGGTTCGAGCACACTTGCTCTACATCCCCGCCTTCGACACACGAAGGATTTCCACTATGCAAGATCCCAATGGATCTCTCCTCGGTGCCGCAACACCTACAAGCCCTCGGACTCCCTAGTCCCGTACACACGCAAGCCCCACAAGCTTGCCGAGGCCGCACCTCAAACACGGAGTTCGCACCCGAACTCGAAACAACGCGGACACACACGTCCGCCTCCTCAAAGTACAAGAAATGATCTCTTGGTGATCTAAACACTTTGATCACCAACAAAAGCTCTCACTACAACACTCCTAAGGATTGAATGATCAATGGATGGCTCAAGTGTGGTGTGAGAAAAACAAGGAAAGAGATGGTGGAGGAAAACTCAAGAAATTCTCTTTTACACTCTTGATAAAACTTTCCTTTAGATAGGAAATATTTGCTCTCTATTTTGTGGAGAAAAACTTCTGAAAAGAGTGGAAAAACTGGCTCTAAAACTATCTTCAAATCTTAATTAAAATAGCCCCCAAATGACCCTTTATATAGAGTCTGGAAAACTAGCCGTTGAGGCTCTGTCAGAGCTGCCGGTCGACCCGCCCGGTCGACCGCCAACGGTCAGAAATCCGACCGTTGGAGCCACGGTCGACCGCCCGGGTCGACCGAGCCACTGGAGCAGAGAGTCGAACTCTCTGTCGGTCGACCCGTCCGATCGGCCGAAATTTCCAGAGAGCAGAGCTCTCTGGAGCGGTCGACCGGCACGATCGGCCGTCCTCCAGTGCACAAAGGCGTGCACGTCTGTGCACGTCAGTCGACCGGTCCGGTCGACCGACTTCAGGTATAGTCGACTATAAGGAAGCAAGTCGACTTATCTGAAGCCTGAAACAATTTTTTGGGATTAAAAAGTTAGTCTCTTTGGCTCAAATAAAATCCCATAAAATACATAGAAATTCTACAAAAATAGTTTTACAATATACTTTGATAAACAAACATGCTTGCACAGAGTCAAGGCATGTTATAAAAGATTGGACTATTTTTGTAACTTGGAAATATTTGGCTCATGATAAAAAACTGTTTTTCCAAAACAATATTTTTCAAAAACATGTTTTTTCAAATCTTCATCAAATACAAAAACAAGATATACTTTTAAAGCATAGTGTGTATGGATATGATCTACTACACAAATAAGATGAAATATCTATGTTTTTGACATTAAGCTCTAAACTTGGTTTTGGTTAAAAGATAAGTATATGAGAAACACCAAAAACCAAACTTGTATTTTTCCAAAATGAAAAATCTTTTCTAAACTAAAAAATCTTTTATGAAAACAATTCTATCAAGAGTGTGTGTATGGTATACTTGAGCAATCCACCAACTATTCTATCCTTTACATTTTATCTAAAACAAAAACAAAATCTTATACCTAGACACAAGTCTTGATCTTGAAGTCTTCCCTTGAAGTCTTCTCATCTTCTTGACTTGGTCCAAGCTTGATCCAAAAGCTCATTGGATCACACCGTGCTAGCTCCAAATCTTGACATTTTATCCTTTGTGAGTTATGCACCTACTAAGATCTTGATAATGAATCTGTCACTATTAAAACACAAGATCATTAGTAAACATAACTTCATGAGTTGATCATCATCAAAACTAGGGTGATAGGCCTTTGGGCCAACAATCTCCCCCTTTTTGATGATGACAAAACTCATGAAGTTATATATGCATGGATTAAAGTAAAGCGTCAAAGAAGCTCCCCCTTAACTCATGCATAACACAAAATAATAAATATATGCAATGAGGCTCATAAACATGTATGCAAATGAATGGAGATAAAACAAAATAAATCTTTTTCTCCTATTTGCAAAACATATATGCATAAACACAAATACTACTCCCCCTTAAGCAAGGAAAACATGCATATATCCCAAATACTTCTCCCCCTTTTGTCACTCATCAACAAAGGGTTCAAAGTAAAATCAAATCAAACAAATTTTTCTCCCCCTTTTTGTCAAAAACAAAGAGATCAAGAAGGGGTAATACAAATCAATCAATAAAGATTCATATGCGATATACATTCATGAAGAGGAAGACGCTAAGTTAGCTTCCCTACACATATGCATTACATGAAGAAGGGATGACACCACATAACACATATTATGTAATGCATAAGAGGAGATGTAAAGTTCCCCCTACACACGTATATCATATAAAGAAGGGTTGTCAAACTCCTCAATTTATAATATACTCAACATGAATCTATATGTAGAAGAGATGTTAAGCTCTCCTTGCATATAGGCAATACATATCAAAACATTTTAATTTTTCTTTTAAACAACATTTTTAAAGGTATCAGAGCTCTTGTAAAACAATCAAATTTTAAGATACCTAATTGAAAATAATCATTATTATAAAACATATTGATACCAATTGAATTTAACAAATATGAAGTTGAAGCATTTTGATATCAATGATAAACATAATGATCAAAATATTTTATTTTTCATCATAAACTTTGTGCTTTTAAAAGTGTGAACCAATTGAAAGTTAAGCACATGAAACTCATATATATGTATGAAATGAGTATACCAATTGACATTGATACATACATATATAAGAAAACAAAATATGAGTATATACAAAAATTAACAATTTAGATACCAATTGAAAGAATTTCAATGATACCAATTAAAATAACAATGTAAATCAAGTATATATCTCATATAACTACCACCCAACTCATGCACATGTATCATTGGATTCTTTTAATATAGAGCATACGTAAGCATGGTCGCCCATCCATCCTCCCATAGATGGTAGGGGTTTTCAAAAATAGATTTGAAAAATAAGCTTTGTTTGAAAAACTCTACCAAATGAAGAACAATTAACTAGTTAAAATAATTTTTGAAAAACTAGTTAAAGATCCTTCAAAAACATGAATCATATATTTTTCATGAATCAAGACTAAACACACAAAGTTTTACACTCAAGATCGATTAAGCTCATAAAAGTGTTCATGAATCACAGTCATGACAAATAAATAAAGTGTGAGGTTCAAAAGTCATGTAAGTAGCATTATCATGAAAATGGTCATTGAAGCTCAATAAGATGAATAACATTTCATAAAACATGAAAATTTATTTTCTAAAAAAATAATACACTTCTAGGCATATGTATGATTTATCCAATCCTAACAATACACATACATATCCCAAACATAAAAGAGTCTATCAAATGTATTTGCATGAAGGCAAGAGACTCACGGGTATACATGTATATTATTAGATTTGAATAAAAATACATATACATGAAGTAAAACATGAAAATAGGTAAAACAAGTGTAAATGAAAGAATCATCAAAACTAGGCTATACATATGCATATAGTGGGTACAAATGAACATGAAGTGCAAACATATATGAATCAATTTGTTCTCACTATTTGTACATGTATAAATTCAAGTTTTGATAAAAACTACATTTAAACTAGATTTTACCACATGAAGCACATAAAAACAAATAAACATGAACATGCTACATGATAATCAAATGAAAGAAGCATGTACATAAAAAGTAGGAGTTTAGAGATTGTTACCAACTCCAAAGCTCCAATCATGGTGGTCGTCCCACCAAAACCTCCTTGATAGTGATGCGTCTAAGATGTGCCCATAAAGTCCATTGCATTCACCACCAAGGCACCAAACCTCTCACGTTTTGTGAGAGCCCTCACCTATAACAAATACAAAAGGTGGGGACTTTGGTACCCATTTTTTCTTGGGTCTACGGGGGTTAGCATTGTGTTGAGGAACCCAAACATTTTTATTAGCAAAATTTAAAACATGCAACTTATCAAAACAAAATTTGCTAAATGGCCTTTGCGGCCACAATGTGTACACTTGTACACCTTAGGATGCTTATGTGTATGTGTATGATCGTGGCGTGTAACATAAGCATATGCATGATGATGATGTGCATGAATGTGAGGAGTTTGTTTCTTTGCAAACAAGGACTCCAATTTCTTGTGATTAAATGCACACGAGCTCAAAGTAGAGCTCAAACTATTAATTTTATTTTTCAAATTCTTAATCTCACTATCATCAATGGTGGCATGTAAAGACATGTGAGATATATGATCATTTTTCTTTTTCTTTTTACAAACATCTTCTTTTTCTTTTTCAACAAATTTTCTTTTCAAAGTAATATTTTCTTGAAAAACAACTTCTTTTTGTTTTTCCACCAAATCAATTTTATTTTTTCAAACAAGTGTTTCCTTCACATAAATCATTTAATTTAGACATAAGGGAAACATTCTCATTTTTCAAATCTTTATTTTCTTTTTCTAAACATGCAATCTTATTTTTAAAAGAATCATTTTCTATATGCATGCAATCCAACTTCTTTTTCAAATTTTTATTATCCTTTTTAATCATGTCATATTTATTAAGCAATAATTGACAAAATGTAGAGAGCTCTTCATATGACATGTCTTCATCATCTAACTCGGATTTGGTGTTTACCTCAAGGGGGTTATCCCCTTGGACCATATAGCACAAGTTGGAGGTGTTGCTTCCAACGTCCGAATCGCTCCCCGCATAGTATTGATCTTTTTCGCCAAGGGAGATGAGGGTGTTCCAAACTACAAAAGCCGAATCAAAGTTAGAAACTCTAGATAAATAAACATCATCTAGGGTAGACTTTAAAGCATTAAGGGCTTTTGAGTTAGCCTCAAAATTCTTACCATCTAAACAATATGCATTATTAGTAGTGGCAAGATAAACATGAATGCCTAGGGCCTTGAGATACAAAGACATCTTAACCTTCCAAATTTGGATGTTAAGAATGTCAAAGGTGGGTGGTGACATGAACTCCATGGTGTGCGTACAAATATTGTGATTAGCCTAAAAATGAGGATCTTTAACTCTAGGTGTTAGACCCAAATCAAGAGCACTTGGCTCTGATACTGTACGCGCTGGAAAAAAGAGAAAGAAGGTCTTTACTGTAAAATTTTCCTTGAATCAGATGAAAAGATTACAACAAAAACAACTTTTCCTTCCAGTTACAAGGGAGGGAGGATGTTGAGTCTTGAATCCTCCCTTTGTTTAATGCTGGGTTCTTTGTGTGGCGGTGGAGAGTGAATCTTGTTCTCCGTTGACCGGATGACCGTCGGGATCGTCAGGGATCTTCTCTTCGGCTGGTAGAAAGAGTAGCATAGCTCTTGTCTACCAAAACTCTCAAAGAGAAGGTAGGCAAAGAGTAGCTTATACGCAGCAAGCTTGACGAAGAGTTGGGCTCTCTCCTTTTTCTGCCGTGTCTGGTCGTCTGATTGCCGATCCTCTTATCACCAAATGCCTTTGATTGCTGATCGCCAATTGCCCAATTGCCAATCTCTCTATCTCTCGATCGTCGATCCTCGATCCTCTCCCCTCTTATCGTCCCTTGACCTCATAGCAAACGAGGCTATTTATAGAGGTCCTAGGGGGTGAACGTGCCCCCTAAAAAATGCTCCACGATGAGGGGCTGACCTCCCCGCTATGTGGGCGGCGACTGGCCCCATAACCAGGGCGGTTATAACTGAGACGCGGGTTTCTGCCCACGCGCCTTGAGGTTGGGGCGCGGGTGTCGAGCCCACGCGCCTTGATGCTGAGACGCGGGTGTCGAGCCCACGCGCCTTGATGCTGAGACGCGGGTGTCGAGCCCTTGCGTCTAGAACTTGAGACTCTACTTTTTAATGGCTTGTCTTTTAGTGATTTTTAGACAGCCTACAGAACCCCCTCCAAAGTTTTCGATATTCCGCAGTTAAATGGGACGGATTTCGAAATACTTTGGATTTTAGCCGCATTCACCTTTATGACTGGACTGTTAATGCTCCGGGTTTGATCTTATCTGGAGTTTGGTCTTCGTGAGTGTACTGTTGAACTCTTTGAGGCCACCAGGGTTGATCATATTGAGTGTCTAGATACACAGTCTAAACCTCCCCGACTGCTTTTAGTCTGTCATGGGGGTGCTTTAAGCCAGGAGTGGTTGGTCATCTGCTTGTGCCAGTGTACTGTTGAACTGATTTGCAGAAGCAGGAGGCCGAACACTGGTCCTTTTTGAAAAAGCAGAGATGGTACTGCTTTAAAGACGCGACTGATCTTCCATAAAGCAGACGCGATGTTCAGCCAGGCTGGAAAGACGCGAACTTCTTAGAGAGACGCGACTTTTTGAATGCATTTATGGCGGTGATGACGGGGCACGTCCATCGAAGAGGCGCGTCCGTGGGGTGCGAATCTGTGCCATGTCATGATTGCGCTGCCAGTTGGCCTGGGGAACCGGCGGGATTTCACCTTTTGGCGCGTGGACTTCCCGGTTCATTAAATGATTTGCTCCACGTGTCAAGCGATGACTCGCTGCAGGGCTATGGTGCGCGATCTTCACTGCAGAGAAATTGATTTGCTCCACGCGTCAAGCGATGACTCGCTGCAGAACTAATCGAGCCACGCGCCGCGTATCTTCGCGAATCCTTGTGCCTATAAATGGCAACAGTCAGAGAGATACCTCTTCTTCTCCGAGTGCATTTGTAATACCCCATTCCTGGAATACGTACTTAGTTGCGTATTCAGATTTTTTTCGATCGTATTTTTCGATTTACTTCTTGTATTTATTTTGTATTATGAATTATTTATATGACTGTTTTGTCTTGGATCCGGATTCGTGGACTCAGAGTCTGCTCTTCTCTGAACCGAGGACCCGATCCTAGTATATTACTCGATTTGGACTTTCCGGTAATCCGATTTGACCGATTTCAGTTTTAAACATCATTTTCCAATATTTTAGATTTTCTATAATTTTCTGGAATTTTCCTGGATTTAATTGTAAATCTTCAAAAACCGGTATCGGCCAGTTTCGTTGACCAATTCCTGGATTTTTAATTTACCAACGGATTGGAATTTCCAAAAGTTTCTTTAGACATTATTTCTTAAAATTATATATTCTATCTAAATACTTTTTCTTAGAATTTTCGAAATTTATCAAAACCCGGCCATCCCGGTGTAGACCGAGATTGACGGTGGACTTCAGGATTTTATTTTGAACGTGGCATTGAATTTCTGAAAACTGATTTCACAGAAAATGTTTTTATAATATTTATGATTTTTGAGAATTTTTGGGAAACATTCCGAGGTATTTCATTTTTGGGCTTCCCGGCATTTTCTGTATTTTTCCGCATACCGAGGATATTGCCCATACCTACCACTTTGTCTTTTTCCCATTTTCTTTCCTTCCTCAAACGTGAGCTTCACCATCCTCGGATCCTGCATTTAATGCAAAGATCCTCTCCTCTCTTCTCCCCATGCTTCATTTATTGTGCTGCTTACCAACTCCCATCAAGCCATCATGCCTTTTGTCCTTTTGTGAAACGCAGCTTTGCCTCTCCCTTGAAATGCCACTTTCACTCCCTCGTTTGGCTCATTTTGGCCTAAACGCCAGCTTCCCCTTTAGGGCTGCGTTTGAGTGGGAGACACAAGTCTCAATTTGGCATCCCAAAGTCAAACTTGCAATCATTACTTCTCCTTATATAAATACCCCTCTCCTTCTCTCTCCCTTCATTTTACTTCTTCTTCTTCTTCTTCCTTGTTTCCTGCAACCTCCAACAGAGAAGCCACCAAGAGAGAGAGCTCCTTCTCTTGCTTCCCTTGTTTACCCAACCTTCATCTTCTCCATAACTTCTTCACCAAGTACACCACCTTCAACCTCTCTCCATCACTTTGTGAGACCGGCCACTCCTTGGGATTTTGGCCGCGTTCTTCTCCGTTGACAAACTTGGAACCGGCCACTCCTTTTAGATTGGGGCCGTGTTTCTTCTCCGGCGGCAAAACTTAGGGTCGGTGCCCTCCTTTTGGATTGGGACCGAGCTTCCCTTCGTTGGACGCAGCAAAGATCTTGTTAGGCGAGTAATCTCGCTATCCGCTTGCCTTCGTATTTTATTGACTATGCGAGTGTTCTCGCTTGATTTTCCTATTTTGGCGAGTGCTTTTCCTCGCCAAGAACTTGTATTTTTATCAACAAACTATAACTCTTAAAAGCTGTTACTGCTCACTGTTCCCCAGTATTAGTCGACTTGCCCAAATCATAAGCCGACTAAACCCTTGAAACGCAGCCTGGTTATTCTGGAACGCACCCTATTAGTCGACTAATCATTCTTCCTAGTCGACTAACCTTCCTGAGACGCGAATCTTGGAAACGCAGCTCTTGGAAACGCGTCCATGTGAGACGCGACCTTGAGAGACGCACCTTTCCATGAAACGCGGCCTACTCTTTCATCCCTTATTGACTAACTCTTTCTTGTGAGACGCGGGCTTGTGGAACGCCACTTCCCTGAGACGCGCCACTTTCTAGAGACGCGCCGTTTCTCTGAAACGCAGCTTTCCCAAACGCAGCCTAGCTAGTCGACTTGTCTCTTTGTTATAGTCGACTAACTCCTTGCTTAGTCGCCTACCCATGAATCCCTAGTCGACTATCTTTAGCTAACTGCTGTGATTGATAACTTCCTTGAATATGGACCTTATCCTCGGGACTTGTATTATTTGTTATGATATTTTCATGACTTGTCACCTGCCTAATATCACCATCCTGTCATGCTATCACTCAACACCCAGCATGATATACCTGACCTTGTGATTATCACAATTACGGGAATCCTGCCTTGTTATCCTGAATGGAACTAAGTGCCACACAGCACAAAGTGCCACACCGTCTAATGGTGGGGGCCACCTCTTGAATCTGTGGGGGCCACCTCTAGAATCCATCCCCTCAGAACAAAGTGCCACACAGCACAAAGTGCCACACCGTCCAATGGTGGGGGCCACCTCTTGAATCTGTGGGGGCCACCTCTTGAATCTGTAGGGCTATTCCTGTTATGTCTAGTTATTCCCGTAATCTGATAATCGTGATAAGCCATAAAATAGAACAACTTGCATGGGGTATGGGAGGAAGTGATGGATGCCGGAATGATACCTTGCTTATAGTAATGGAATACCTGAACTGACGATTCGTGTTAGTGGGACTTTGGGCCCACAGGAGATTCGTGTTAGGGGACTTTGGGCCTCCAAGCTGGTCCCAGGTGTATGGGAACTACTATAAGAAGTGCTATCTGTTCTCCATCTGCTTCCGTTAACAACCCTCGGCTTGCTTATATATAGATGTATGTGTGTGGGGTGTACACCCGGACACATACCTAGATATATGAGTCAGACGAGTAATAATAATATATGACACCTGTTTCGGACTCCTGTTATGATGCCCGTTATGATCCCTGTTATGCCCGTTATGATCCCTGTTATGCCCGTTATGATTCCTGTTATGATACCTGTTATAACTCCTGTTCTAATTCCTGTTATGGCCACTTTGTAACTCGGGTTGTATGTGCTTGGATTACGATGATATGAGATAAAGGTATATAGATGAGGGTTTCCTTGTTTGGATTATTCCTTCGATGTACTAGTCTAATGAAGCCGTGACCTAAGCTTATACAATCTGTTTTACTCGTAATCGGGTTTTATATCGGATTTCCTGTTTTATGATGATTATATTATACCTGTTCCTACCTGCTATACTTGTATACACCCTTGTGCTTATCCTTGTTCGCCACTTGGCCTTTGCCTACCACTCGCCTGGGGAGTATCATTTGACTCCCCTGGATTCTCATGTCCAGGTTTTGGAGCTTGGAGCGTGTGGATTTCCCCGTTGCTGATCTGAGTGGCGCAGCGGTAGCGTGGATCTCCTGCAGACTATCTGGAGCTCCATCCTTCCAGGGCCCCTGTGTGCCTCTCGAGTTATCCTATTGCAAACTCGTGAGCGCCCATTTTACTGTTTACTCTTATACATTCCATGTACTCTCGCTTTTACGCCTATCAGGTGATGTAATATTATTGTGATAACAGATCACCTCTGGTGATGACTCTGTAATTGTATTCATGTGTTGGAATGTATCATGCACCACTGCTTTCGTACTCTGATTCTTGCCAGTACTGATGCTTAGCGTATATACGTGAAGGTATTTCTGACTTGCGTATATACGTCGCAGTGACGTCCCCGTAACCCTCCGGATCGGGGCGTTACAGGGTGGTATCAGAGCTTAGGCTCTTACTTCCTCAGTACGTCCAGATGGCAAATTAATGGTAAAGGAATTTGCAACTAGAATGCATGAGTCTTGGTTATACATTCCAACTACAAGTACAGGGTATCTATTTCTTCCTTCTAATCTATTTCTTGAATCCTGAGAACCTTCAATCTTTTACCTTCCAGTTTCTTCTTGCTACCCATTCCAACCAACTCAAATATGGAAAGACGGGGAACACGCAATGGCCCTAATGTCTCTCAAGATGTACCCAACAGAGACAATGAAGGTATGATGAGGGTGCTTCAAGGGATGATGCAGAGCCAACAACAGCAGACAGAGCTTCTACGTCAAGGACTATTAGTTGCACCCGAGGACAGAGGCCAGGCAGTGTGTCAGATTTCAGGAGATTACAGCCGGCCGTATTTTCAGGTACAGAGAAGCCTCTGGATGCAGAACAGTGGCTGATAGACACAACAGATCTTTAAAGGCAGCCCGAGTCCGGATGAAAACCAAGTGGAAGTAGCCAAGATACAACTGAGAGATGTGGCCAGAACCTAGTGGTTGGCAGAAGAAGCAACACTGGAGAAACCCATCACGTGGGACCAATTCTCTAAGGGTTTCTACGAGAGATTCTTCCCGGCAACAGCTCAGAAGGAAATGGAAGAACAATTTATCCGCCTGCAGCAGCGCAATCGGTCAGTGGATGAGTATGCTGCCGAATTCCTGAGGCTTAGCAGATTTGCTCCCTACATGGTGTCAGATGAAGAAAAGCGGGCTAGCCGATTTCAGCAAGGGCTGAAGATGGATGTCCAGATGTTCCTTATCCCTCAACAGCTGAAGACATACTCTCAGGTTCTCTCCATTGCCCGTGAAGTGGAACGAGGACTGGAGAAGAAGAATGAGAACCAGGTGCAGAACAAGTCAGTAAAGAGACCTTTTTAGTTGATGAATGAGAAAGATACAGCTAGAACAACCCATGGTCCGATGATCAAAGCGACCATTCCAGCCTCCTCTTCCTCAAATAATATGCAACTTCTGTCACAAGCCTGGACATTATAGGAAAGATTGTCGAATGGCCAATGGATTATGCTTAGCATGTGGGACCGGGAGTCATGCAATAAGGGATTGCCCGTTCAGAAGGATAGGAAATATGGCACCAATCAGACCAGCACTTCCAGCCCCACCTCTTCCAGCTCCACCACTGAGAAGGAACCCAGAACCTATTGACCGAAGAGCTCCATTTCCACCTCAGCAATTTGATCACCCGCAGAGAGGAGCAAGACCTAGAACAGATTATGGTAGAGGCCAAGTCACAACATGGCGGCAGAGATATCAGATGAAGCAGCAGCAGAGTATGAAGCTCAGTATCTGGAGCAGGAACCTTGAGGATGTCACTGTGACAGCACCCCCTGACCTTCTGTATTTTGAGTTGGTAATCCTTTGTGGATATTCCTCCTTATCTTGTTCTCATTGTCCATCCTGGTCCTTCCTGTGATCATCTTAATCCTGTTTTGGTTTTATGAAGCCTTTATTCCAACCTTTGTCCTCCTTGTGTTCAATTTACCCCCCTAACAAAATTGCGAGGACGCAATTTTTTGTAAGGTGGATGGATTGTAATACCCCATTCCTGGAATACGTACTTAGTTGCGTATTCAGATTTTTTTCGATCGTATTTTCGATTTACTTCTTGTATTTATTTGTATTATGAATTATTTATATGACTGTTTTGTCTTGGATCCGGATTCGTGGACTCAGAGTCTGCCCTTCTCGAACCGAGGACCCGATCCTAGTATATTACTCGATTTGGACTTTCCGGTAATCCGATTTGACCGATTTCAGTTTTAAACATCATTTTTCAATATTTTAGATTTTCTATAATTTTCTGGAATTTTTCTGGATTTAATTGTAAATCTTCAAAACCGGTATCGGCCAGTTTCGTTGACCAATTCTTGGATTTTTATTTACCAACGGATTGGAATTTCTAAAAGTTTCTTTAGACATTATTTCTTAAAATTATATATTCTATCTAAATACTTTTTCTTAGAATTTTCGGAATTTATCAAAACCGGCCATCCCGGTGTAGACCGAGATTGACGGTGGACTTCAGGATTTTTATTTTGAACGTGGCATGAATTTCTGAAAACTGATTTCACAGAAAATGTTTTATAATATTTATGATTTTTGAGAATTTTTGGGAAACATTCCGAGGTATTTCATTTTTGGGCTTTCCCGGCATTTTCTGTATTTTTCGCATACCGAGGATATTGCCCATACCTACCACTTTGTCTTTTTCCCATTTTCTTTCCTTCCTCAACGCGAGCTTCACCATCCTCGGATCCTGCATTTAATGCAAAGATCCTCTCCTCTCTTCTCCCCATGCTTCATTTATTGTGCTGCTTACCAACTCCCATCAAGCCATCATGCCTTTTGTCCTTTTGTGAAACGCAGCTTTGCCTCTCCCTTGAAACGCCACTTTCACTCCCGCGTTTGGCTCATTTTGGCCTAAACGCCAGCTTCCCCTTTAGGGCTGCGTTTGAGTGGGAGACACAAGTCTCAATTTGGCATCCCAAAGTCAAACTTGCAATCATTACTTCTCCTAATATAAATACCCCTCTCCTTCTCTCTCCCTTCATTTACTTCTTCTTCTTCTTCTTCCTGTTTCCTGCAACCTCCAACAGAGAAGCCACCAAGAGAGAGAGCTCCTTCTCTTGCTTCCCTTGTTTACCCAACCTTCATCTTCTCCATAACTTCTTCACCAAGTACACCACCTTCAACCTCTCTCCATCACTTTGTGAGACCGGCCACTCCTTGGGATTTTGGCCACGTTCTTCTCCGTTGACAAACTTGGAACGGCCACTCCTTTTAGATTGGGGCCGTGTTTCTTCTCGGCGGCAAAACTTAGGGTCGGTGCCCTCCTTTTGGATTGGGACCGAGCTTCCCTTCGTTGGACGCAGCAAAGATCTTGTTAGGCGAGTAATCTCGCTATCCGCTTGCCTTCGTATTTTATTGACTATGCGAGTGTTCTCGCTTGATTTTCCTATTTTGGCGAGTGCTTTTCCTCGCCAAGAACTTGTATTTTTTATCAACAAACTATAACTCTTAAAAGCTGTTACTGCTCACTGTTCCCCAGTATTAGTCGAGTTGCCCAAATCATAAGTCGACTAAACCCTTGAAACGGCCTGGTTATTCTGGAACGCACCCTATTAGTCGACTAATCATTCTTCCTAGTCGACTAACCTTCCTGAGACGCGAATCTTGGAAACGCAGCTCTTGGAAAACGCGTCCATGTGAGACGCGACCTTGAGAGACGCACCTTTTCCATGAAACGCGGCCTACTCTTCATCCCTTATTGACTAACTCTTTCTTGTGAGACGCGGGCTTGTGGAACGCCACTTCCCTGAGACGCGCCACTTTCTAGAGACGCGCCGTTTCTCTGAAACGCAGCTTTCCCAAATGCAGCCTAGCTAGTCGACTTGTCTCTTTGTTATAGACGACTAACTCCTTGCTTAGTCGCCTACCCATGAATCCCTAGTCGACTATCTTTAGCTAACTGCTGTGATTGATCACTTCCTGAATATGGACCTTATCCTCGGGACTTGTATTATTTGTTATGATATTTTTCATGACTTGTCACCTGCCTAATATCACATCCTGTCATGCTATCACTCAACACCCAGCATGATATACCTGACCTTGTGATTATCACAATTACGGGAATCCTGCCTTGTTATCCTGAATGGAACTAAGTGCCACACAGCACAAAGTGCCACACCGTCCAATGGTGGGGGCCACCTCTTGAATCTGTGGGGGCCACCTCTAGAATCCATCCCCTCAGAACAAAGTGCCACACAGCACAAAGTGCCACACCGTCCAATGGTGGGGGCCACCTCTTGAATCTGTGGGGGGCCACCTCTTGAATCTGTAGGGCTATTCCTTATGTCCAGTTATTCCCGTAATCTGATAATCGTGATAAGCCATAAAATAGAACAACTTGCATGGGGTATGGGAGGAAGTGATGGATGCCGGAATGATACCTTGCTTATAGTAATGGAATACCTGAACTGACGATTCGTGTTAGGGGGACTTTGGGCCCACAGGAGATTCGTGTTAGGGGGACTTTGGGCCTCCAAGCTGGTCCCAGGTGTATGGGAACTACTATAAGAAGTGCTATCAGTTCTCCATGCTTCCGTTAACAACCCTCGGCTTGCTTATATATGGATGTATGTGTGTGGGGTGTACACCCGGACACATACCTAGATATATGAGTCAGACGAGTAATAATAATATATGACACCTGTTTCGGACTCCTGTTATGATGCCCGTTATGATCCCTGTTATGCCCTTATGATCCCTGTTATGCCCGTTATGATTCCTGTTATGATACCTGTTATAACTCCTGTTCTAATTCCTGTTATGGCCACTTTGTAACTCGGGTTGTATGTGCTTGGATTACGATGATATGAGATAAAGGTATATAGATGAGGGTTTCCTTGTTTGGATTATTCCTTCGATGTACTAGTCTCATGAAGCCGTGACCTAAGCTTATACAATCTGTTTTACTCGTAATCGGGTTTTATATCGGATTTCCTGTTTTATGATGATTATATTATACCTGTTCCTACCTGCTATACTTGTATACACCCTTGTGCTTATCCTTGTTCGCCACTTGGCCTTTGCCTACCACTCGCTGGGGAGTATCATTTGACTCCCCTGGATTCTCATGTCCAGGTTTTGGAGCTTGGAGCGTGTGGATTCTCCCGTTGCTGATCTGAGTGGCGCAGCGGTAGCGTGGATCTCCTGCAGACTATCTGGAGCTCCATCCTTCCAGGGCCCCTGTGTGCCTCTCGAGTTATCCTATTGCAAACTCGTGAGCGCCCATTTTACTGTTTACTCTATACATTCCATGTACTCTCGCTTTTACGCCTATCAGGTGATGTAATATTATTGTGATAACAGATCACCTCTGGTGATGACTCTGTAATTGTATTCATGTGTTGGAATGTATCATGCACCACTGCTTTCGTACTCTGATTCTTGCCAGTACTGATGCTTAGCGTATATACGTGAAGGTACTTCTGACTTGCGTATATACGTCGCAGTGACGTCCCCGTACCCTCCGGATCGGGGCGTTACAGCATTTGTTTAGGGTTTAAGAGAAAAAAAAAGTTCTTCTTTCTCTGTTCATCTCCATCTTAATCACCAATGGCACCTAAGACCAAGCCAACCGCATCCTCTTCAAGAGCAACCGTCGCCGAGGCCCAGAGGGGCGGTTCTTTCGCGCAGGAATTCTCTTTCCCAGGTATAACGCCGCTTAGGGTTGAACTTTCGCCATTACTGGAAGCTCATGGAACCATTAACAGAATCGTTAACACAGAAAAACAAACCGTGTTTGATTCTCAGACGCGGTCTCAGACGCGGTCTTTGAGTTGATAACCAAGGCGCGGGTTTGATGACCTGGTGACAGTGAGTCCTGCATTTCGGATTCTTCACTTAGAATATTTCTAATTGCGAAGAGTTCGGACGCGGACTTGAAGATTTTCATCAGGTGCAGGTTTTTGATGAATCTTGCACCTGAGCCCAAGTACTTAGAGAATTCTCATAAGTCTTGGTTTGCAAAACGCGGACTTGATCCTGGCGTTCTGTGACATCAGGTGCTGGTTTTTATGAATCTGGCCCTGAGCCCAAGTACTTAGAGAATTCTCATAAGTCTTGGTTTGCAAAACGTGGACTTGATCCGCTGGTCTTACGCCTGGATGCGGATTTGCAGGTCTGGACGCAGATTTGATAATTCCTGCGTCCAGTATTTCTTCTGCGTCTGGACTATAGATTCGCAGGTCTGGACGCGGACTTGATAATTCCTGCGTCCAGTATCTCTTCTGCGTCTGGACTATAGATTCGCAGGTCTGGACGCGGACTTGATAATTCCTGCGTCCAGTATCTCTTCTGCATCTGGACTATAGATACTTAACATTTTTCTGATAAAGTGTCTAATTAAATGTCCTTTTCTTTTGCAGTGCCACACCCTTCTGCCCACTCGCCAAGAAGCGCCACTTTGAACATGTAGGTGGTGCTGACCGTGATCTGGCTTTTGTGCTACAAAGGACAGTACCTGTGACTGCCGACAAGTCGCAGGAGCGCCAGAAAAGGCTCTCCAATGTTGATATGACGACCCTTCGGGTGCTTATGACCGATGCAGCATTCACAACGGATGATCGCGTCAAGCTGGAGAAGCCTGCCTTCTTCTTCGGGGATCGTATCGGTGATGGCGGCTATTCCATGTATAATGGAAATTATAGATGGTCCGTCAGATAGGGGATAGGAGATTCTTTCTTCCAGAAATGGAGAGGATGTTCCCGCTGTCTTATCTCCAGCACATGTCCGTCCCTCGGAAGATGAAATGGGACGTTTCCCGATACGTCCCTGAGATTACCCTCGGTGACTTGGGCTCCCAGAGGGTATACCGTCATGATAGTCATGATAGGGCGGTTCTTGGCCTGTTCCCCGGGTCGCGCAAGTCTGAGCTCCCAGTTGGAGAGATACCAAAACTCGGCACTACCTTCCTCAACGCGTTTATAAAAGCGGAGGGTGATTTTCCGGTTGAGTTCCGTGCGCGGGTGGGTTCATTCCACCGAGAAGTATTGGTGGCGCAGGATGGTGAGCTTCGTCCTTACCGATCTTGGAGATCTGCTGGAGCATGTGGGACTGTACCCAGCAGTCAGGGCCGTGCAGTATGGCATCCCGCCGAGTTCTCAGAACTTCTTCGGGGTCCTGGAGCGTTACAATTCTTTGACGGGGACATTCTTCACCCCAGTCGGAGAGATGAGCCTTGCACTGCACGAGTTGCATGAGGTCTCGGGGCTGGCAACAGGGGATTCTCCCTATGAGGAATATATCCCAACCACTGAGGAGCTCAACCTTATGAAGGAAGGGTCCTCAAATGTACGAGACTTATTGGGAAGTGTTATGTCACTTCCATATTTGCGGCCAGATAACCACTTGGAGGTCGGGAGGAATTAAGCAGCTGTCTTGGGCCAGTTACTTGTTCAACAATGTCAATAAGAAAGACCATCCAATAACTCGACTGGCTCCCAGCTCCGACCAGGAAATTGAAGACAGGATCGACCAGGCTTCTGAAGGCTTCTACACCACGGATTCGAATGAGGACGGTTCGAACCTGACATGGTCTTCGAAAGCTTTCACCATCAAGCTCGGACCCTATCTCTGATCGAGCATTGTTGGTGGGCTTCTTAATGCTGTGGCTGAAGCGTTGTGTGGTGCCCACGCTGCCACATGAAGTCATTGTTGCCGACGTGGTGTACCCGGCGGTGCTCCTGGCCTATGGCAGTCCCATAGCCCTTCTTCCGGCCGTGGCAGCTGGCATTCAGAGCGGGTTGCGGGCGTTAACCCAGGCTTTCTGCGAACCGGGAAGACTGTCGACTCCCATGGCAAGCCGATCCTTGACTCAGAGGGGAAGCCGACGGTGAAGCGCCCCAACCCTCGGATCGAGCTGCCTTATACGTACCTCATGGCTTGGTACGTGATGCACTGCCCTTCCCTGATGACGCGGTGCCTTGGAGTGAGGGTTTCGCCCCTTTTGTACAGCGGTTGGAGGGTTCGAACTGGCGTAATACTTATATGTATTTCGTCCGTAAGTGCATTTCAGATACTTCGAACTACCAGCTCAATCGCTGCTTCCCCGAGATCCCTGGTGCATCTTTCGGAGATCTATTTATTGATTCCGTAGGCCCAGATGACTATACGAGGTTGTCCTCGGGGGCCTTCTGGTGGTTGATCAACATTCGGCCCGGATATGTGCTTTTCCGGCAAGGGACTTCATGCACAATCGAGCCGTACATGCCGAATCGTTTCGCCCGACAGTTCGGCTACGATCAACTCTACGTCGGCAATCCCAATGGTCGACTTGCCTTCGAAGGGAACTTGTTCGAAGGTGCTCGGGCTTGGTACTACAGTGTGGCCGGAGGGACGGAAGCAACTTTCCGTCTACCTACCGAGGGGTCAAAGTGCCGTATGAGTTTCAGCTTCTGCTCCTGGTATTTCCAAGTCAACCAGACACCAAACTTGTTCCGGAGTATTCATGCATTGAGAGTATCAATGCAAATCTCGAAGCAAGGTCGGAGTCCGGTAAACGCTCGCGAGGCGTCGAGCAGTACCTGAAGGCTCTGAAGGAGGTCAGGAGAAGGTCAAGGGAGGAGCCGCGAGCAACAAGGGCGGAGCCGCGACCAACCAGGGCGGAGCCGCGACCCAACCAGGGCTCGACAGGCGGTGAGCAAGCGTCGTCAAGGCTCTACTTCCACTGCTGAGCCTGCCCCAAAGAAGGTTCGGAGAGACTTGACGGCAGAAGTTTCTCGATCCGCGGACATCCCTTCTGGTGTTGGAGAGCCGAGGGAGGAAGAGGTGGACAAGAAAGACACTCCCTTAGTCCATGCCCGCAGGTTACACCGCAGGAGCCTCAGGATTGCAGAGAAAGGGGAGCCTGCTGACAGACCCACCGCCACTGACGAGACCGAGCAGCTCGAGGTCGATATAATGAGCGGAGTCGATGTTGAGATTCCGGGGATCTCAGCTCAGCCCGAATCTTCCTCAGCTCAGAGGAGGATTGAGACGCAACAGCCTGGGTCTCCTTCTGTCTTCATCTCCAGTTCTCGGATGGTTGACCCCAGCCCTACCACTGGGGTGTTTAGAGGCAAGGCTCCGGTTACCGAGGCCTCTCATGTTGAACCGTCGTCTTCCTTATCCGCAGAGGAAAGCGATTTTGAGGATGAAATCGACTATGGTGACGAACCCGCTCCTCCCGATCCGAGCAAATTCTCACACATCTCGGAGGAGGAAATACATGGGTGTGGGCCGGCGACGACGTCACCACCAGCGGTTGCTCCTGCTGAAGGTACTCTTTTCACCTTCTGACCCGATTTCCTTTTTCATTTTGAAGAGGAGGCTTTAACATTCTCCTTTTATGATGCAGGATTGGCTGAGGATACCGAGGCTGCAACCTCCTCGCATATCGAGGAGATGGTGCAAGAGTTGACCCAGCCGGAAGGAGTTGAGATTCCAGCTGCCGAGGCAACTACCGAAATCGGGGAGGCTTCTACTCTGCAGGAAGAGGAGCCATTACTGAAGTCAGGGAGATTTCTCCTCTGCAGGGTTCGCCCAAGGATTCGACATCTCTGGACCTCCAGCTTGGTAAGGAAGTTTTGATGTCCCGGATGTTTCTCTTTACCATTCTGGCTAATGTTGAGATAACTTGCAGAGAGAACGAGGGGCCCAGGTAGAGAGTCTGACGGTCAGTGTCCCTCCGGAAGGCCACACGGCCCAAGCCTTGGCTGAGGTTTCTGAGGAGGTCGAGCTCACTACCCTGTCATCGGCTGTGGAGGTTCCTGCAGAGGTGGTACCCCCAGAAGCGCCAGTGGCTGCTTCTGCTCTTGCCGTACCCGTGGTCAGCTCAACTCTTGCACCACAGAGCCGATCTACATCCCCACCCCGTGATAGAGAGGGGATCGGGGAGCACTTCGGATGATGATATCATGGAGCTTTTGACACGCCAAGCGGTGCAGCAGTTCCTTACCTCGATGCGAACATGCATCGATTTCGTCCTGACTAGGGTAGCTCCCTGACTTCGTCCAGATGTTTCTCGGAAACCAGGTCGAGAACATCAAGTTGGCCGGAGGCCCTTCGCTAGCTCAGGCGAGTCAGCTGCTGGTGGATCAGCTGGGACAGCATTTGAGAGAGCTTCGGTCTCTGGAGGATGATGCCGGTTCATCCCACGAAGCCCAAGAAACGCTGAACAGGCTCCTTGCTGCTCAAGAGCAGGAGCGAAAAGAGGTGGAGGAGAGGATCACCGATAGCACTCGTCTTCTTGAACGTGTCCAGGCTGATCACCAAAGGCTGGCGATTGAGTCCGAGGAGTCAGAGACGATCATACAGGCCGCAAAGCAGGCTATCCTTGACTCTCGGGCTGTTATAGCCAGGGTTGAGGCCATGATTGTCTTCAACGAACAGAGCTTGCTACCTCTGAAAAGAGGCTAGCGGAGTTAGAGGTCGCCAAGGCGCAAGCTGAAGCGGACCTCTCTGTTCGTTCGTCCGAACTGGAATCCCTCCGAGTGCAAGCGCAGAGATTTTTGTCTGAAGCGGATCTGCGGGCCCGAGCTCTCATGGAGGTTGAGAAGGTGCGTCAACATAAGATACATCGCCTTAGAGAGCAAATCCGTTCTTTGGTGGACCAGGACTTGTAGCCTTCTCTGTTTTTTTTTAGAAAAGGACACTCTGTCCACTAAGAGTGTTTTGTATTAACTTTTATCATTTTTGATATAATAAAAGTCTTTGAAGTTTTTGGTTCCACCTCCTTTGTTGCCTTGACCTCTTGATCACAATCTTTGAATAACTGACTGTGAATGCTGAACTTAGGTGAGACTAAGTTCTTTAAGTGAAACGCGGCGTTTGACCCATGGGACCTTAGGCAGAACTAAACCCTTTTGATGAGACGCGGCATTGGTTCATAGGGACTTAGGTAGAACTGAGTCCTTTTGATGAAACGCAGCGTCAATTCATAGAGAGACGCGGTCATCAGTTCATAAGGACTCAGATAGAACTAAGTCCTTTTGATGAGACGCAGCGTGAATTCATAGAGAGACGCGGTCATCAGTTCATAAGGACTCAGATAGAACAAAGTCCTTTTGATGAGACGCAGCGTCAATCCATATGGAGACGCGGCGGCGTCAGCTCGCAGAGAGAAACGCGGCTTTGAGTAACGCGAGTCTGTCCTGCCAATAAAGACGTGACGCGAGGGACGCAGCCTTGTGTATTTCCCATTAATCTCAGAATGGGCTAAGTCTTTTGCTGAGTCAAGTGCTTTCCCTTAAACTGGGCCCTGTTTGCTGAAGGGACGCGAATCTGAGTTACGCGGACTTTCCTTTGGAACGCAGGTGGATGTCATTCATTCCGAAAAAAGGAGACGCGGGTTCCAGGATGCGGTTTTCCCATCTGCGTATCGATGTAACTTCCAAGCATTACATGCGGCCTGACATAAAGATTTTATGAGATCTTTGAACGTCAAGTCTGTACTGACGATTGAAAGTCAAGTCTTCACTGGCGATTGGGAAACAGGGTCATCCGTTGTTTCCCGAAGCAGTTGTCCATGCGTCGGTTCTTCATTGGACTGGGGTGTTAATACCCTTTAATGTAAAACCGGCGCTGGCGGTTGGAGACCAGCGTCTTCAACATTCCCGAAGCGACCCTTCACGCGTCAGCGTCCCATTGGACTTTGACAATCGTGCGGCCATTAAGGCCGACGGTTCCCATTGATAACCCATTAATGACGGTTACCAGGAGCGACCTATAAATAGGGGTTCGCCTTCTTTAGCAGTCCCGATTTTAGACCATTTTCCCTTAAGAGAACGATTGCTCTAAGAACTTTCGCTTTCTTCAGAGTTTCTAACAGGGGCACTGTCTTCATGGATGAAGACGACTCCAGGGAAGAAGATGACCCAGAGCTTTCATGCTTCTGTTTGGTCCTTCAGGACAAAGTGTCTCCCTAATCACCTTCCATGTCCATATTCTGATGCAGAGAGTTAAACTCTTGACAGAGGCTTTTGCTGGTATGCCGTCCTGACTTGCCGTGATGTTTCTAGTCCACCCAAGTTTGCACTTTGGCATCATCATCATTTGGGTTTCCTCATGAAGTCTGAGTTGGTGCATTCCTTCTGGAATTTGCGCCGCCGACTTAAACTTCCTTGGACGCGAGTACAGAAGTCTTTGGCACTTGGTGCTGACTTTGTTCATGAAGCTCGCGTTTTAAGGCCACTGACTTGGATGAATTCCAACTCGGGCTGAGGGTTTCAGACCCGAATCTTGCAACTCCTGTTCCCTCGACAGGGAGATGGCAATTTTGGCGTCTGAGTCCTTTTCGGCCTTGTGTTTTAGGCGCAGGCACAAAATGAGACCGCGTTTGAATCCTGTGTGTTGGCACAGTTTTGATTCGCGTCTGCTTCTGTTGACGCGGTATTTTGACTCATTGCGCGAGCTCATTCCCGCGTCTGAAGTCTTCGACAATAGCCGCGTCTGTCACTTAGTTTTCTTTTGTTGAAGTATAGTAAGTTCCAGATTTTCTAACTCCCTGTTTACTCCTTGTAGGTAGGCTTGATCGTCCTTTTTCAGGTTCGCTGGGCCCCTTTAAGAATATTTCAGCCGGCGGACTTGTTCGACGTTCGTCCACAAGGGAATATATTATGGTCCTCGTCGTCCACAAGGGAATATATTATGTCCCTGACGAGGACTCGACCCTCGCCAAGGTCTCTTCAGATCCACTACACCGGTCATGCCTGCTGGCAAGAGATGGTCAGGGTAAGAATGGCGGCGAGGGGGCTACGGTGGATAAGGTGGCAGATAGGATCCTCTTCCTCTCCCACTCCAGAAGTAACATCGAGGACTCCTCATGTCTGCTGGATGGTCTGCTGGGGAAAGAGATGCTCATGAAGGAAGGGTTGCAGGACTTTCTGCTGCCACCAGACCTCAAGAACACCATTGCTCTTAGCTTAGTCAGCTAGGGCTCTTTCGGTGTTTACATCATGCATCGTGGTGCAACCAGCTTCTGATCGTGGCCACAATTTGGCACTTCTTCAGCCACCGTGCACTTGGAATTAGATGCGGTTTCAAGGAGTGAGTGCAACCTCTGAGAGAGAGAGAGGGACTTCTTTGTACTCCTTAATTGTAACACTCAATCTTATTGTATAAGAGAGCGTTTTTACTGTAACACTCAATCTCATTATATAAGAGAGCATTTTGTATCACTTTCATATGCTTGGAAATAAATAAAGTGACACTTTTCTTTTTGCCTCTTTCATTGTCTTGAACTTTTTTGTCTTCAGTTAGACTCATAGAAGCAAAAAATCTTTGACTTTGTCAAAATTATGATGATAATCTTAATAAGTCAAATTTTGTAGGGAAAGACCCTATTTCAGGAACTTTCACAATACTGTCAGAGGTGTAATATTAACTTGACAGAGATGAAATAATTTTTTGGTGGACCTGCCACTTTATGAGAGAAAGTGACAAGTAGAATTGGTACCCCAAGGAGGGTGAACTTTTATCAAGTGTTTGGGATTAACTTGATTGAGCTCAGCTGGGATTTGATGGAAACACTGTTGATGGTGTAGTATTAACCTAACAATGTTTTTTAGGTAGACTTGTTATTCTGTTGAAGAGAATAACAAGTGAGACTAGACTCGTGGGGAATCTAGGAAAGTTTGTTACCGTTAGAGGTGTGATATTAACTTAACGGGTTGAAAGTGGTCTTGTCAGAAGTGTAATGTTAACTTGACAAGGATGTGAGTCAGAGGTGTGATATTAACTTAACTCAGAAGTGTCACTGTCATAGGTGTAATGTTTAACTTGACTGTGAGGGTAATGCTAGAGGTGTAATGTTGAACTTGGCATTGGTCATCTCGGCTTGTATAAGGAAGTCCGAGGGAAAGTCATGGCCATAGGTGTATTGTTTAACTTAGCAATGACTTGATGCTAGAGGTGTAATGTTAACTTAGCATCATCCATTTCAGCTTCGATATGGAAGTCTGAAGAAAAGTGACTGTCAGAGGTGTAATATTAAACCTGACAGAAACCTGATTACTGTTTAGAGGTGTGGTGTTAAACTTTAACAATAATTTGTCAGAGGTGTAGTATTAACTTGACAAAGATTGACTCATGATAAGAGCAATTTGAGGACCTGTCATTCTATTGGTGAGAATTGACAAGTGAAAATTTGAAGTGCCAGAGGTATAGTGTTAACTGGCAAATTTGAAAGTTCGATACTCCGTGTAGAGTTGACAAACAAAATTTGTACTCGACAAGAAATATTGAAAAGTTTTCATTACCAGAGGTATAGTGTTAACTTAGTAACGGTTGTATTTTGTAGACCTACCATTCTGTGGATGAGAATTGGTAAGGGATTTTGGAGGAAAGAGTGGAACCAAGTCCACTTAGGATTTTTAGCAAACCCTCAGCTATCAACGGATTTGAGGTGCCTTTACCAACTACCGTTTGAGTTGGGCTAGCCATGCTATTCCCCTCAGCATGATGAGTTATCGAAGACTTATGTTGGGCTTAGAAGCCAACATTTTCCTCTATCCTTAGCCGTCGGAGGCGTTAGTTATTAATGAAGAAGCTCTTCTTGTTTTGATCAGAGGTGTATTTTTAACTTGATCAGAGGAGTACTATTAAGGATAGTACTTCTTCAGGAACCTGCCATTGATCGGCATCATGAGTGTATCGCCATTTGAGGTTATGAGGCGATATGACCCATTTGAGTAGACTGACTCTACTACAAATGGTCCTTCCTATTTGGGCTGGAATTTTCCTTTTGTCTTGTACGTCATTACCATGGGTCTTCTGACGGCTAAGACAAGATCGCCTTTCTTGAAAGTTCGCACTTTAACCTTCTTGTTGAAGGCTCTGGTAATACGAGCTTGGTAGAGCTCGATTTGTTGTTGGGCCTGCAGACGTTTATCATCCAAGGCCTCCAGTTCCTAGAGTCGCTGTCGATGCTTCTCCTCTGTTGTCATCTCTGCTATCAAGGCGACGCGTAGAGGTGGAATTTGGATTTCCAGTGGGAGCACGGCTTCACACCCGTATACCAAAGAAAATGGTGTAGCTTTAGTTGTGGTTCGCACAGTTGTGCGATAGGCCCATAAGCATTCGCCCAACTTGTCGTCCCAGTCTCGTTGACTTTTCGAGACGAACTTCTTGAGAAGCTTGCCAATAGTCTTGTTGAAAGCTTCTGCGAGGCCATTAGCGGCAGGATAGTATGCCGTCGAGGACACACTCTGGATTCTGAACTTAGCGCAGAATCTCTGGAAAGCCTGGCTGATGAACTGAAGTCCATTGTCATGGATAATTCGTCGAGGTACACCGAAACGGTAAATAACGTGATGTTTCACGAACTTGATCACGTTAGACGATTTTACCTCCTTCAAAGGGATGGCTTCGGCCCATTTAGAGAAGTAATCGGTTATTGCCAAAATAAACCGATGTCCTTTTGATGATGGTGGGCTGATAGGGCCAACCACATCCATCCCCCACATTTCAAATGGCCAGGTAGAGGTCGTAGAGTGGAGGTAGCCTGGTGCTTGATGGATGAAATCGCCATGCACTTGGCAAGCGTGACATCGTTTAGCATAAGTGACGGCATCGGCAATCATCTTGGGCCAATAGTAACCCAATCTTTGAGTCGATGTGCCAGTTTTGGGCCAGGTTGATGGGCTCCACACATACCGTCATGGGCTTCTTTCAATACCTCTTGGGCTTCCTTTAGTGAGAGGCATCGGAGTAAGATCCCGTCATGCGATCGACGATACAATGTTCGCGTCATCGCATTATAGTAGAATTTGGGGGCTTTCTTTCGAATAGCAGCCGCCTCTTTGGTGTCTTCAGGGAGAATGTCGTATAAGACGAAATCAATGTAGGGGAATCGCCAGTCTTTAAACTCTGGACCAGTTGACAATTCCAGTGCTTCTTTGCCTTGACAATCTCCCTTTGACTCCTGATAGCCCTCGAGAGCATTTCTCGGGCAATACAGGTCGTGGCTGTAGACGAATATCTTCTCCATTGCTCCGGCTGGAAGAGCTAAGGAGGCCGCGAGGGATGCGAGTGCATCCGCGTGCGCATTTTGCCTGCGCGGTACATGGTCGATGTAGAAGCTTGTAAATCCCTCGGCCATGCGGATAGTTGCGTTGTGGTAGGGTACTAGGTCCTCATGTCTGACTTCGTACTCCCCGCGACTTGGCTGACGATGAGTTTAGAGTCGCCGTATGCCTCGAGATTTTTAACGCCAATCTCATCGGCGAATTGCATCCCAATCAAAAGAGCGTTGTACTCCGCCACATTGTTGGAACAAGGCTCAGTTAATGAGACAGCTCGGGGAATCACATAATTTTGTGGGGATACGAGTACTACTCCTACCCCCGCTACTACGTGTCCCTTTGGGCCTGTTCTTGATGCACCGTCGAAGAAAAGTTGCCATACTTGACTTTGACTTTCGAACGATGTCTGAGTCAGGCAGACTTCAGCAACTTCATCTGGGAGATCCTCGTAGACTTTGGCTGCCCTCAGATCTGGGTGCTCGGCTAGAAAATCCGCCACTGCTTGTCCCTTAATGGCCTTTTGTGGTAAAAAGTGCATCTCATATTGGGAGAGCAATATGGCCCATTTTGCCAGCCGGCCGTTCAATGATGAAGGTTTAGTCATAAGTAACCTCAGGGGGTTGACTTTTGATATGACGTTTATAGTTTGGCCTACCAGATAGTACCGCATTTTTTGAATAGCGAACACTAATGCCAAACATTCCTTCTCGATCGGGTTATACCGATGTTCGGCTCCGATCATTGTTCTACTCAGATAGTAGATTGCTTGCTCTCGTCCTTGGTCATCATGCTAGCTAGTAGAGCCCCCAAAGAATGATCCATTGCCCGGACGTATACCAGGAAAGGCTTCCCGGATACCGGAGCTGCAAGGACTGGTAGTTGGGTGAGGTATTGCTTGATTTCCTCGAACGCTTGTTGGCAAGCGTCATCCCAAATGAATGAGACACCCTTTTCATTAACTTAGCGAAGGGTTGACATCTTCCGGAGAGATTTGAGATGAACCTGCGGATGTACGCCAATCGTCCTTGCAATCCCCTGAGTTCTTGAGATTTCTCGGGGGCTGCATCTCCTGGATAGCGCAGACCTTTTCTAGGTCCAAGTGAATTCCGGTGGATGTTACAACAAATCCTAAGAATTTGCTACTGGCCACCCCCAGGAAGGACTTTGTGGGATTCATCTTCAATTGATGAGCCCGCATGATGTCGAAGACCACCCTCAGGTCTGTTATGTGATCACCTTTAGTGCGGCTTTTACCGCGATGTCATCAACATAACATTCCACCATTTTGCGTATTTGCTGATGGAAAATGGCGTTCATGGCCCTTGATAGGTTGCCCCTGCATTTTTCAGTCCGAAGGGCATGACGGTGTAGCAATATACCCCTAGAGGTGTCCTGAAGGAGGTATGCTTTTCGTCATTAGGATACATTTTGATTTGATTGTATCCTGAGAATCCGTCCATGAAGGACATTCGTTCGAATCCACAAGTATTGTCAATCATGACATCTGTGATCGGCAATGGGAATTCGTCCTTGGGGCAGGCCTCGTTTAGATCGCGAAAGTCGATGCAGATCCGGATCTTCCCGTTCTTCTTGGCGACGGGGACGATGTTGGCTACCCAGTCGGGATGTTGTTCTTCCCTGATAAAGCCAGAATCAATAAGTTTTCTGACTTCTGATTGAATTGCCTCCATTATTTCTGGACGAAACCGTCGCTGCTGTTGTGACAGGCTTTACGTCCGGATTGATGTTGAGGCGGTGCATAGCCATATGAGGATCGAGTCCTGGCATGTCCTCATAATTCCAGGCGAAGACGTCTATATACTCTTGTACAAGAGATATTAGATCCTTCTTCTCTGAAGGTGACAGGCCGTCACTTATGAAGATGGGCTTAGGGTTAGCCTCATCTCCTAGGTTGATCTGAACAACCTTGTCTTCTGTGGGTGGCTCGCGCTGTTCAAAGCGAGTGTCCCAAGAGCATTTAAATGTTTGATCCAAGGATCTGTATCAGATTGGATCATTTCTTCATTTTCATCTTCCAGGTGGCTTGTCGAAACCATGTTCACTGAAAGTTCCTTGAAGATGTTGCCGACACTGACATCTGACTCCCAAGATGATGTGTCTGAAGAGTAATCGTTGCTCAACAATTCTTGAGAATCGGAGGTTGATGGGACCGGAGTCGATACATAGCCCAACCCCCGGCGCGTCTGATGATAATAATCAGGGGCCGTCACAAAGGATCGAAAGCAGCGTCCTCCTTCCTTTGCCGAAGTTCAACTCGGGTCTGTTGGTCAGGTCGTACCCCATGCATCTCATCATTTTGAGTGCTTTTGGTTCATAATGACCGAACTGAGGGGACTCCTCCTCACTTCCCGAGTCTTCGCAGGGCATTGGCTCAGACGAGATTCGCCCAAAAAGAATGGTTTTGGCCTTTTCGTCTTGCTGGAACCATAAATATAGATTCTTGCGCATTACCATTATCTGGTATGTCTCGAAGGACGACTTCACTGGTACATGCAACGATGTCAAAGCATCTACTGCCGACCAGGGGTCATCGTCTACTTCGGTGCTAGTGTCTGATGGTACTGAATCAGAAGCAAACACAGAGAAATACGCAAAATCTAAATCTTTATTAATATACCAACCGCCTACATCGTGGTGGTATTATCAACATCGAGCTTATTGGTGCTCTTTACAAGTGGTTCTAACTCCCACAGGCACTCTTCTTTCTCGGGCTCGGTGTCAGCTTCGTTACCAGAGTCTGGCTCCTCTGGTCGCGGGACTTCATCCGTCTCCACCGGATCTTGGTACAACAAAGAGTCAGTGAAATAATTCTCGACCCCTTTGAACGGATACCTTTCGGCAATCAACGTCTGCACCTTTCCACTCCCGTCAATGTATTTCATGACTTGGTGGAGAGTGGAGGGAACGATGGAGTTGCGGTGAATCCACGGTCGTCCTAACAATAGATTGTAGGAAGTGTCGGCGTCGATGATGTAGCATGTCACTTCCGACTTGAGGCTTCCAATCTGGCATTTGAGCTTGATTTTCCCCATCGGACGGGTCTGGTTGGCATTGAACCCATAGATAGTTGTCTGAGTAGGCTCAAACGATGAGTAGGAATGCCCAGGTGTTGCATGACCCGGCGAGGCATGATGCTCAATGCGGACCCTGGATCTACCTGAATGCGGTTCACCTCAGACGATCCAATATACCCTGTGAAATACAGGGGTCGATCATGCTTCCTTTAACCTGCATATCATCTGCTGTGAAGGTAATGCAGGGAGCATTTGGGGAGGTGTGGAGGCAATCCTCTACATCTTCCTCCTTCGGCACCTGGGTCATGAAGACCTCGGCATTTGCCAGAGCTTCTTGTAGAGCTTCTCTGGTCGACTTTGATAGTCTAAGAAGTTATACAAGGTAATGCGTACCGGGATGTTGGCTAGTTGAGCCAGGACATCAAAGCGGTAAGGTGTCGTGGATCCTTCCGCCATACCTTTCGAAAGAACTCGAGAAAGCCGAGTTTCTTTCTGCTTCTCCACCGGTGGCTTTGTGGAGGGCCTGATTGGCTCTGCAGTTGGTTGTGGAGGGGCTACTGCCGTCTCGCCGTACTGTTTCAAGTACGCCTGTCCTGAACGGGTTCCCGCCATCGGTTGATTGGGCTCTGCGGCCAAGACTATTGTTTCCTCCTCTGAGTCGGTTAACGAGGGAACATCAGTCTCGGCTTCTCGAGAGGAGGCACCCACCACATTGCAGGATGAGGCCTTTGCCTTGCCTTTGGATTTCCTGTGGTCACAGTAGTCCATTGCTGTTCATTGACAAGGTCAGGGTGGACCCACATGATTTCCCCTTGAGGTGTAGGGACAGGTACCAAGCCTTTCTCTTGCTGCTGGTGAGGGTCTGTGTTGACCACTCTCAGCTCTCTTCTTGGAATAGGGGCTACCCCCGAAGGCGTTGGGGGTTGTCTTCCAAACTGGAGAACTGACCTCACATTAGCCGTCACCTTCTTCTGCTCTGGTCGGAGTTTCAACACCTCCGCGTCAATCAGAGATTGAAGGATGTCTTTGAAGACATAGCAGCTTTTGGTAGGGTGCCCCAGCATCCTGTGGTACAAGCAATAGTGGGATTATCGGTCTTGCCGACTTCCTCGGGGCACCTAGCTTCAGGGAGCTTCAGTCGGTTGCTCTTGTTGAGTAGTTTAAAGAGCGAATCGACATGTTCCTCCTTGAAGGAATATTGCTTGTTGGCGCGTGGCTGGCTTGAAGAGCCACTCGCCTTGCCTGATTGAGGCTTGGCGGGAGATTTGGTCTCCGTTGCCAAATTATCCTTCCGCTTTGTTTGGAGGGATGTGTCTGACGCACGCCTTGTCGACCTTTCCGGCCTAGGCTTACCTTCCTCTGCTCTGACGCGGGCGACAATCTCCTCAGCCTGTTCACCTTGTTGGACTAATTGCTTCCAGGTGCGGCTTTCAGCAACTCCTATTTGAGCAAGGAGTGAGGTTTGGAGACTGTGGCGGCATGTTTCCACCAGGGTGGCTGGGTCATACCGCTTGGACACCAGAGTGCCACGTTCCGAAACCTTTCCACAAAAGATTTGACGGACTCCCCTTTTCGCTGTTTGGTAGCCAAAAGAGTGGGCATCGTGACTTCGGAGTCATCCTCGAAGAAGCGTATTAAGAACAGCTTCTCCAAATCGCCCCAGTTCTTGATAGAACCTTCTGGGAGCTTCATAAACCATTCAAAGGCCAACCCTTTCAGGGTGCCGATGAACAGGCGCGCCAGGATGGCATCATTATCTACTACATTCCGGTTTGAGATTTGAAAGTAGTAGATGTGCTGGTTGGGTGACCCCTTCCCATCAAAGGCTTGGAGAGTTGGAGCTTTGAACTTGGGCGGGTACGGAACCAAGTCCCATTCAGCCGGGTAGGGCCGGACTACTCCTGCTTCTTGGAGGTCTTTGCGATTGGCAAGGGCCTCGAGGCGTCGCTCCAGTTGACTCATTCTTTTAGCATGAGCCTTCCCCGGATCTTGGTCGCCTTTTACTTGCAACGAGGACTTGGACGAGCCGGAAGTAGATCGCCGCGTCTCTCAGAAGGTTCGGAAGATGAGCTTTCTCCCTTCTCCCTTTGCCCTTTGACTTTTTAGGAGGGGACCTCCTCCTGTCTTCGAGCAGCTGTGCAATCGCCTGTTTGAGGGAGTTGATAGATTCCTGCTGAGAAAGAATCATATCCATTTGTGCCTTTTGGATCTGCTCTAAACGTTTAGCCGTCTCCTCAAGAGTGCCTGTCATGTAGGCAGAGGTCTCCTTCTCGACGGAAGAGTTCGAAGCCCTTGATTCCGCTACGGCGGAGTGAGAATCATTAATGCCATGGGCTAAGGCATTATAGTCAATTGGGGGAATGGCCCAGTCCGGGTGCGAGTGTGTCGGTACACTCCTTCCGGTTCAGAGTCAGACTCGTCAGAGCTGACTGCAGGTTGTTTCCCTTGCTCCTGCTTGTCATATTCGCAGTGAGCTCCGGGTACTCAACGTCAGAGAAGGTTCTCCTTCTTTGGGAGCGTCTTCTTTTAGCTGACGGGGGAATCAGGGTCAGCTGTCTGACTAAAGACTGCTGGTGCACGCCTGATCCGCAACGGCACTCAGAGAGCATATGGATGAGCCGTTGGCAGTAACACGACGAAGTGGCCTGATTGGCACTTCTTTTCTTCGTCAAATAATCCCTTAAATCCATGAGAGGGGGATTGAAAAGGTTAGCCTCGCAACGTCGAAGACGGGAGGCATCCATATACCGTACAGCCTGGACGCAGGCTTCAGGGACGCGGTTCTCGCGCCGCAGCTGTTCAGCGCGCGTCTGGCGTCTTTGTTGAGACAGGACGCGCCTGTCGCGTTGCTGTTTGGTGTGTCGGGGCAGAGACACTTGAGAGAGAGTGGGTGCTGGGCCCCACGCCTATGGGCGCGTGCCTCTTGTACTTGACAAGGCGCAGAGGCTTCACCTTGGTGTTTGGTGAGTTGGTCCTCAGAGGACCTAACTGAAGGAATCTCGCGTTTGGGTCGCCAAACGCGGACTTCGCGGGGCGCGAGCAAGGCGCCAGTTTGTATGCTGCGTCCAGCCTCAGTCAGACAACCAGAGGTTCCAACTTGCAGCTGGCGCGCGCGTCTCCTCTGTCGACGCTCAGCGTTCCGGTTGCGTCGCGGAGGTGGAGAGAGACCAACAACATCCTGATGCTGAACATCAGAGATTTTAACCATGCGGGTCTCCTGAGAGACGCTGACGCGGGTGTTCTGTGCGACGCGGTTGGTCGCAAAGGCAGTTGTGCCTGGGGCCACGCGGGCCTTCTGAGAGGCGTCGGCGCGTGCACCTTTCTTGGCACAGTGGGCAGCAGGGGCGCCCGAGAGAACCACAGATCGGGCATCGGGGCCATTCCCTATCGAGACCCGGCGGCAAACGGGGGTCTTTGGGTTCTTGGAGCCGGAAGAGAGAAACTCTTCGTACTTCGCCTGGTCGAACTCGACAATGAGCGATTCGACCATCTTCCCCTTACGGAGGACGTCATCCTGCGCCACGATTTGCTCATCAGTGACAAATAGAGTCCCCAGCGGAGTCGCCATCTCTTGTACGCGCCGGAAAAAAGAGAAAGAAGTACTTTACTGTAAAATTTTCCTTGAATCAGATGAAAAGATTACAACAAAAATAACTTTTCCTTCCAGTTACAAGGGAGGGAGGATGTTGAGTCTGAATCCTCCCTTTGTTTAATGCTGGGTTCTTCGTGTGGCGGTGGAGAGTAAATCTTGTTCTCCGTTGACCGGATGACCGTCGGGATCGTCAGGGATCTTCTCTTCGGCTGGTAGAAAGAGTAGCACAGCTCTTGTCTACCAAAACTCTTAAAGAGAAGGTAGGCAAAGAGTAGCTTGTACGCAGCAAGCTTGACGAAGGTTGGGCTCTCTCCTTTTTCTACCGTGTCTGGTCGTCTGATTGCCGATCCTCTTATCACCAAATGCCTTTGATTGCTGATCGCCAATTGCCCAATTGCCAATCTCTCTATCTCTCGATCGTCGATCCTCGATCCTCTCCCCTCTTATCGTCCCTTTGACCTCATAGCAAACGAGGCTATTTATAGAGGTCCTAGGGGGTGAACGTGCCCCTAAAAATGCTCCACGATGAGGGGCTGACCTCCCCGCTATGTGGGCGGCGACTGGCCCATAACCAGGGCGGTTATAACTGAGACGCGGGTTTCAGCCCACGCGCCTTGAGGTTGGGGCGCGGGTATCGAGCCACGCGCCTTGATGCTGAGACGCGGGTGTCGAGCCCACGCGCCTTGATGCTGAGACGCGGGTGTCGAGCCCTTGCGTCTAGAACTTGAGACTCTGCTTTTTAATGGCTTGTCTTTAGTAATTTTTAGACAGCCTACAGATACCAATTGAAGGTTCACCTAGAGGGGGGGTGAATAGGTGAAGGCTAATCTAATGGTCACTTAATGATGAATAATGCGGAAGCTAAAAAAATTATGACCTAATTAAATCTTTTACACTAAACACCACGTATAACACAAGAGTGTTGCCGAATTCCCGTGAAGGGCTCTGGACAAACTCCTCTAGATTCCCCTTGAATGGGTTGAGGTGCTGCGTTGGCTCTCTTGGTTGAATACAAGTGTTAGCAAACAAACCCAATCAAGTAAATCAATTTAAGCACACAAGTATATCATGCATATAAAGATAGACAATAATTGAATGCAAGATATAAACAAGTAAGGGAGAGAGAGAGAGAGAGAGAGAGAGAAAAGGCAATCGCAAACACAAGGGTATGTTTCGAGGTTCGAGCACACTTGCTCTACATCCCCGCCTTCGACACACGAAGGATTTCCACTATGCAAGATCCCAATGGATCTCTCCTCGGTGCCGCAACACCTACAAGCCCTCGGACTCCCTAGCCCCGTACACACGCAAGCCCCACAAGCTTGCCGAGGCCGCACCTCAAACACGGAGTTCGCACCCGAACTCGAAACAATGCGGACACACACGTCCGCCTCCTCAAAGTACAAGAAATGATCTCTTGGTGATCTAAACACTTTGATCACCAACAAAAGCTCTCACTACAACACTCCTAAGGATTGAATAATCAATGGATGGCTCAAGTGTGGTGTGAGAAAAATAAGGAAAGAGATGGTGGAGGAAAACTCAAGAAATTCTCTTTTACACTCTTGATAAAACTTTCCTTTAGATAGGAAATATTTGCTCTCTATTTTGTGGAGAAAAACTTCTGAAAAGAGTGAGAAAAACTGGCTCTAAAACTTCTCCAAATCTTAAAGAAACAGCCCCCAAATGACCCTTTATATAGAGTATGGAAAACTAGCCGTTGGGGCTCTGTCAGAGCTGCCGGTCGACCCGCCCGGTCGACCGCCAACGGTCAGAAATCCGACCGTTGGAGCCACGGTCGACCGCCCGGGTCGACCGAGCCACTAGAGCAGAGAGTCGAACTCTCTGTCGGTCGACCCGTACGGTCGGCCGAAATTTCCAGAGAGCAGAGCTCTCTGGAGCGGTCGACCGGCACGATCGGCCGTCCTCCAGTGCACAAAGGCGTGCACGTCTGTGCACGTCGGTCGACCGGTTCCGGTCGACCGACTTCTGGTATAGTCAACTATAAGGAAGCAAGTCGACTTATCTGAAGCCTGAAACAATTTTTTGGGATTAAAAAGTTAGTCTCTTTGGCTCAAATAAAATCCCATAAAATACATAGAAATTCTACAAAAATAGTTTTACCAATATACTTTGATAAACAAACATGCTTGCACAGAATCAAGGCATGTTATAAAAGATTGGACTATTTTTGTAACTTGGAAATATTTGGCTCATGATAAAACTGTTTTTCCAAAACAATATTTTTCAAAAACATGTTTTTCCAAATCTTCATCAAATACAAAAACAAGATATACTTTTAAAGCTTAGTGTGTATGGATATGATCCACTACACAAATAAGATGAAATATCTATGTTTTTGACATTAAGCTCTAAACTTGGTTTTGTTTAAAAGATAAGTATATGAGAAACACCAAAAACCAAACTTGTATTTTTCCAAAATGAAAAATCTTTTCTAAACTAAAAAATCTTTTATGAAAACAATTCTATCAAGAGTGTGTGTGTATGGTATACTTGAGCAATCCACCAACTATTCTATCCTTTACATTTTATCTAAAACAAAAACAAAATCTTATACATAGACACAAGTCTTGATCTTGAAGTCTTCCTTTGAAGTCTTCTCATCTTCTTGACTTGGTCCAAGCTTGATCCAAAAGCTCCTTGGATCACACCGTGCTAGCTCCAAATCTTGACATTTTATCCTTTGTTGAGCTATGCACCTACTAAGATCTTGATAATGAATCTGTCACTATTTAAACACAAGATCATTAGTAAACATAACTTCATGAGTTGATCATCATCAAAACTAGGGTAATAGGCCTTTGGGCCAACAGTTTATTGTTGGGGACCTCGTCCCCTACCTCTACCACGACCTCTACTATGTGAGCCCCGATCATTTAAAGTCAACTTTGACTCTAATGCTTATTCCAAAACTATGAAATCGGTCTTCTTTTGTATGCGTTGCTCATGAACTTAGAGAGATCCCAAAAACTCCTCTATTGAGATCTCCTCCAAATTCTTGGACTCCTCAATTGCCGCCACCACGTGCTCGAACTTTGATGTGAGGGATCGCAGCAATTTCTCCATCACTCGGATGTCCTCCATCTTCTCTCCATTTCTCCTCATTTTATTCACAATTATAAGTAATCGTGAATAATAATCAGAGATTTTTTTCTTTATCTTTCATTTGAGCGGCTTCAAGATCGCTCCTCAGAGTTCGGAGGCGAATTCACTTCACCCACTCGACTCCTTTGAAGGTGGGAGCAAGGATTTCCCATGCTTCCTTACTCGTCGTTGCTTCGGTAACTTTCTCGAAGGTAGACTCGTCCAACCCTTGATAGAGTAGAAAAGTAGCATTGCTATCCTTCTTTTTTGCTCTTTAAGAGCCTTCTTTTCTTCGGCGGTGCAGGCCGCTTCTACCTCCGGTGTGGGTTCCTTGAACCCATCAAAGATTAGCTCCCACAACTCTTGAGAAGTAAATAGAGATTTCATCTGAATTGACTAACTCTTATAGTTATCTTTCAATAACTTGGGTACTTGTGGATTGATGAGATTGTTGGTGGAGGCCATGAGGAGAAGAGAAAATGGAAAAGAAATTGAATTAGCTCTGATACCAATTGTTGTATACTAGTCTACGGACTAATATAGTATAATCTAAAATTTTAAGTGGAGAATGGATCTTATTCAACTTTTTTTTCTTGCCTGCTTGCTTGAATAATAAAAAGGTACACTCGCCTTTTATACGCTTCAAAGGAAAAAACTTATAAGAATATCAACCATCTATTTTAATGTCATAAACAAAGGACAATAATGCATATATGACTCTTTAACTTCTCCTATTCATGGTGACTTTTGATTTCTCCAAATTGATAATGACTCTTCATTCCTTCTAATTGATGATGATGACTCTTCATTTCTTCACCTTATGGTGTCTCTTCTACTTTCAAAATTAATGTCGTAAAAGACATTTTTATTTGATATTCAAACAGAAATGACAGTGGACGAGTTCAAGGAGTGGATCAAGCGATTCAACACCAATGGCGATGGGAGCATCAGCTAGGATGAGCTCCGCAAGGCCATCCGCAGCCTCGGGAAGAGGTTCAGCGGGTGGAGGAGCGCTCGTGGGATCGGAAAGGCTGACAGAAACAGCGATGGCGTCATCAGTGACGATGAGATCACTGACCTTGTAGCCTTTGCTCAGAAAACCTTGGGGATGAAGATTGCCCCATACTAGCTAGCTTTAGAGCTAATATTGTTACAGGTGATAGGCTTATATCTAATAAGTAGTGCGCCTGGTGTCTCAGCTCTCGGTAGAAGGTAGAGCTAATATTGTTACAGGTTATGGTTTCTTTCTTCTCTCTAAGGAATATCTAAGATAACAAGTGGATTGTTATTACCTGCTGCGATTCATGCGATTTGCATAAAGAAAAGAGTGTCTTTTTTTGGTCGATGAACCTATTAAAAATTCTCTAGAATTGAGCTACAGTAGTAGCACATAATTACATGTCGAACAAGCAACATAGAAAGCAAGTGTATTATATGATTAGAAGAATTTGTGGAGAGTCAGTAAGTAGACCTGACACTGGTTCTGAAACCAGTGGTTTTAGTTCCTCATATGGAGGAGCTAGCATGGTTCCTGGTTCCTCTATATAAGGCACCAGAACTGGAACCGGGGCCATCTGGTTCCGGTTTCGGTTCCGGTCCTCGTTCCTCCATATGAGGAACCGGAATTGGACCGGGCCGTCTGGTTCCGGTTCTGGTTCTGGTTTCGGTTCGGTTCCTTTATTTTTCGGTTTCGATTCTTGAACCGTTTCTACTCCGTCGAATACAAATTTTTATGTATAAGAAAAATTAACAAATTATCATTGAATATGGTGTTTTAATTCTTATATATAAGTAGGATGTATTTCTAATTCCTCATCGTTGTTGTACATCATCGAATATGGTGTTGATTGCATATAACCGAAAATATCTTCTCTGGTGGCCTTGCCTTTACCCTTGTTTGCCGACAAACTTCCGCTTTCCACGGAAAGAAAAAAAAATAGAGAGAGCAACAAAATTGAAAAGAAGAGAGAACTTAGAAATTAGAGAATTTTGTAGAAAACTTTGTAGAGAGATTTTGTAGAGAGCTTTGTAAAGAGATTTTTGTAGAGAGATTTGTAGAGAATTTTGGTGTGGAGAATGGGAGAAATGACATGCTATTTATAGATTCCAAAATCTATTAAAAATCTAATTTATAAACTTTAAAAAATAAAAAAATAAGCCCCCTAATGGTCCAAAATGAGACCTTTGAGGCCAACAGTCTAATTTTGGACCAAAGGAGTTTGGAGGGCTGGCATCGGCCTGTCAGCGCCCGCTTGGCCTCCAACAGTCCAATTTTGGACCGTTGGAGGCTAGGCTGCCCAGGCAACACGTTGGAGGGCCTTGCCCAGAGCCCAGGCCCCGGGCCATGCTGCTCAGCAGCAACGAGCCGGTCCAAAGGGCCAAAATAAATAAATAAATAACCCGTTCCATGAAATGGGATTTCCAGTTCTTTAAAAATGAAACCGGAACGGTCAGGCTAGGGTTCGGTTTAGAGCTGGGAAATCGGCGGCCATGTCCGGTTCCGATTTTCGTTCCACAGTTCCAGTTCAGTTTGCGGGTTCGAGCCGGAACCATATTCGGGTCTATCGGTAAGACTAGTGATTTGCTACCGCAAAGAGGTCACAAGTTCAAGGCATGCCACAACCTTTATATAAGAGAAATTTTGACCTATTGGTTATAATAATATATTGGACTATAGAATTATGCAACAAAATGAAGCACAGAGAAACAGGTTGGCGCAACACAGAAAAAATAAAACAAAATAACATAATCGTAGAACAGAATCGTAGAATACAAAGATTTTTCATTGTTTGGCATAATGGACTATGTGCATAGATAATAACTAGTAGATGATTTTGTTGGGAAGTTATACATACCTCCACGGTTGGTGGGGGTGCACATGTGCTTTAAAACAACGCGTGAGAACCAATCTAACCCAAAAGGTTAAGCTTTGATCTCAAATTTCTTTTATCATTTTTCTAATCACTTTCGAATGTGGGACTATATTCTCACATGAATACCGAATAATCTCTCCCTTCATGTGTGAATATACCTTAATCATCGTCCACGAGGATCCTGGGCCATCCATGGAGCTCAATCGTTTGTGAGGATCACAGCATAAATGCACCGTCTTTGGTCTCAAACTAGCAACAACAATCGGCTACCATCCATGAATCTCCATCTTGTGTAGAAAATCAGACCTTGGTCAACTCCCAACTCACTTGTCGGGCTTCACAATAGCTTCTACTCTCTCATGGGACGACATAACCTGAGCTCTGATATCAGAGATGGGGAGTTACACGCTTCTCTATGAGGGAACACAATGATCCTTAAATAAAGAGTGAGAGCCAATCTAAGCCAAAAACTAAGTTGATAAGGTAGAAGCCTCAACTTTCTATTTAAGTTCATTACTTTTCTAGTCACTTTCCAACGTGAGACTATATTCGCACATGGATACCCAACATTTTCACAAATAAGCACAAATTGTATTGCACAACTCTCAAATTCTACGTCAAAGTCGCGGTGAAGTGGTTTCTCTGCGCTTTTGAACTTTGGTCCAACTTGAAGATTAATTTCCATAAAGATCTTACTCGTTTGTGTGACATGAACTCAGCTATTTTCCTCTTCTCTGCAACCCTTGGTTTCTTTATGGCGGCCCCGGCCCCACCGCCCACCCCACCACCCCCCCCCCAAACCCAAAACCCCACCCCATAAACAATGATAAAGTCTAAGGTCATCTGGAGAGTGAAGGCTCCGAGATAAACAATAAGAAGAAGACTTATTTGTGTAAAGACAAGATACCATTAGCTATACTTCTTGGTTGTATTTATATACACATATTGGTCACATGTTTACACTGATTTAGGAGGTACAATAGGAAAACATTGACTGAGAGAAATAATAGGAAAATATTGACTGAGAGAAAGAATGAGAAACACATGGTGCATGAATCCCATGAGTCCCATGTGTTCCTATAATCATGGAGAGATTTTAGGATCTGATTGATTTCATGAGGGGTGTCTTTCACATAGATCATGTGTTGTCATTGATAGCTCTAACACCACCCCGCAAGCGAAGTGGGTTTGAAAGAACCGAGAGCTTGTTCTTCAGCATAGAAAATCTTAAAGAGCTCAAAGGCTTAGTAAGGATGTCTGCTAGTTGGTCTTTAGTGCTGACAAACGAACATTCAGGACTCCAGTGGCGACATAGTCCCTCACAAAATGAATGTCGATCTCAATATGTTTGGAGCGGGAGTGACGAATAGGATTGATCGAGAGATATGTTGCACCGAGGTTGTCACAGAGAACTATTGGGGGAGATTGCGGAACTCCAAGCTCACGAAGTAATGACTGCAACCAAACGACCTCTGCTGCAGCATTGGCCACGCCCCTATACTCTGCCTCAGTGCTAGATCGTGCCACAGTACACTGCTTCTTCGAGCTCCAAAAAATGATATTTGTACCAAGAAAGACACAATAGCCACTGGTAGATTTTCGATCATCGATCGACCCTGCCCAATCTGCATCGGTGTAAGCAGTAAGCTGTACAGAAGAATGACGAGAGAGAAAAAGGCCATGTTGAATGGTAGATTTGAGGTAACGGAGGATCCGTTTTACAGCGCTCCAGTGCTCATCGGTTGGAGCTTGCATGAACTGAGCGACCTTGTTCACCAAGAAGGCAATATCGGGTCTGGTAAAGCTTAAGTATTGTAGAGCCCCAACAGTACTTCGATAGACAAAGGGGTCAGAGAGAGACTTGCCAACAATCTTGGATAGCTTACAGGAAGTGGCCATAGGCGAGCTAACAGGCTTGACACCATCCATCTTGAGTCGGAGAAGCAAGTCACGGATGTACTTCTGTTGAGAGAGAAATAGACCTGAGGGTGTACGATGACACTCCACGCCCAAGAAATAGTGCAGTGGACCGAGGTCTTTTAATGAGAACTCCCGGCCCAGTTCTTGAATAAGACGAGTGACAGCCCGTGAGTCATTACCTGTGATGATGATGTCGTCCACATAGATAAGAACCAGAAGAAGATCTGTCCCGACCCGTCGGAGGAAGAGAGACGTGTCAGACTTGGAGCCCACAAAGCCCAATGTGACTAGATAACTGCTAAGGTGAGAAAACCAGGCCCGTGGAGCCTATTTGAGGCCATAGATACTGCGGTGAAGCTTGCATACATGATTGGGATAAGCGGGATTGATGAACCCCGAAGGTTGTTCCATGTAGACCGTCTCAGTATGAAAACCCTGCAAAAATGCATTATTCACATCTAACTATCGAATAGACCATCCCTTGGAGACGGCCAGACTGCACACGGTACGGACAGTGATCGGTTTGATGACCGGACTGAATGTCTCACCATAGTCTAATCCTGGTTGTTGATGAAAACCCTTGGCCACCAGGCGGGCCTTATACCTGTCAACAGAACCATCAGATTTATGTTTTAACTTGAAAACCCATTTACAACCAACCAGATTCATGATAGGGTGGTATGGCACAAGGGACCAGGTTTTATTCTTAAGCAAGGCATTCATCTCAGTGTCCATTGCCTGGCGCCACTTGGGATCTTTAGAATCTTGCATGAAACATGTGGGTTCGACAGGAGTGGTGGCCAAGTCAGCCATGAGACAGGTAGGCATGGGATACCGGGTGGCTAGCCAGACTTATGGTGTTCTGGTGTTATCCTGTGTTCTGGTGACCATATGGTGGGTCCTGATAGGAGGGGACTGGGAGATCCTAAGGATGAGGACGAGGAGAAGGACTCATCGGCGGGTGCTGGTAGAGGTGGTGGAGAAAGAGTATGTGATGGAGGTGGTAGTGGAGGAGGAGAAGAGTCAATGGTGGGACCCGCATGAGAAGAGGGGACTGGAACAATGGAAGATAACAGAGGCATGGAGATGGGATCAGTGGTGAAGGCGTGGGAGTAGGGGGAGAGAGGGAGGCGGAGGAGATGGAAAGGAAAGGAAGATTCGTCGAACACAACATCCCGAGAGATGTAAATACGACCGAGGGGACATGCAAACATTGATAACCTTTATGCGAAGCCGAGTAACCTAAGAAGACACATTGAGTGGACCGAAAACTAAACTTATGAGTTTCGTATGGACGCAGATAAGGGTAACAAGTGTAGGCTGTCTAAAAATCACTAGAAGACAAGCCATTAAAAAGCAGAGTTTCAAGTTCTAGACGCAGGGCTAATGATGGCCATCCGCGTCTCACCATCAAAGCGCGTGGGCTCAACACCCGCGTCTTAGCATCAAGGCGCGTGGGCCCGACACCCGCGTCTCACCATCAAGGCGCGTGGGCTTGACACCCGCGTCTCACCATCAAGGCGCGAGGGCTCGACACCCGCGTCTCAACATCAAGGCGCGTGGGCTCGACACCCGCGTCTCACCATCGAGGTGCGTGGGCTTGATACCCGCGTCTCAACCTCAAGGCGCGTGGGCTCGACACCCGCGTCTCAACCCCAAGGCGCGTGGGCTCGACACCCGCGTCTCAACCCCAAGGCGCGAGGGTCCAAGGCCCACGTCTCGGTTATAACCGCCCTGGTTATGGGGCCAGTCGCCGCCCACATAGCGGGGAGGTCAGCCCCTCATTGTGGAGCGTTTTAGGGGGCACGATCACCCCTGGAACCTCTATAAATAGCCCCGCCGCTATGAGGAGAAAAGGGACACACAGAGGAAAGGGGGGAGGAACATACAGTCGGCCGATCAAGAGGACAAGAAACCAGACTGAAACAGGAGAGAGAGAGAGCTCAATTCTTTAACAAGCTCGCTACGTACGAGTTGCCCTTTGCCTACCTTCTCTTTGAGAGTTTTGGTAGACAGAGCTGTGTTACTCCTTCTACCAGCCAAAGAGAAGATCCCTGACGATCCCGACGGTCATCCGGTCAACGGAGAACAAGATTCACTCTCCACCGCCACTTGAAGAACCCAGCACTAAACAAAGAGGGATTCAAGACTCAACATCCTCCCTCCCTTGTAATCGGAGTATTAATCCGTTGTAAACTTTCAATTGATTCAAGGAAACTTTACGCGGATTTTTCCTCTGCAAACAAGAGATGGCGACTCCGCTGGGATTTGAAGGAAAACATTGTTAATGGTGTAGTATTAACCTAATAATGTTTTTAGGTAGACTTGTTATTCTGTTGAAGAGAATAACAAGTGAGACTAGACTCGCAGGGAATCTAGGAAAATCTTTACCGTTAGAGGTGTGATATTAACTTAACGGGTTGAAAGTTGTCTTGCCAGAAGTGTGATGTTAACTCGACAAGAATGTGAATCAGAGGTGTGATATTAACTTGACCCAGAAGCATTTCAGCTTTCGTTTGGGAAAACTGAAAGTGTCACTGACATAGGTGTGATTTTTAACTTGTCAGTGAGGGCAATGCTAGAGGTGTAATGTTGAACTTGGCATTGGTCATCTCAACTCCTATACGGAAGTTTGAGGGAAATTCATTGTCATAGGTGTATTGTTGAACTTAACAATGAATTGGATGCTAGAGGTGTAGTGTTAAACTTAGCATCGTTCATTTCAGCTTCGATATGGAAGTCTGAGGAAAAGGTGACTGTCAGAGGTTTAATATTGAACTTGACAGCAACTTGATTACTATTAGAAGTGTAATGTTAAACTTAACAGTAATTTGTCAGAGGTGTGATGTTAACTTGACAGGAATTAATTTGCGATACGAGCAATTTTGAGGACTTGTCATTCTATTGATGAGAATTGACAAGTGGAATTTGGAATGTCAGAGGTGTAGTGTTAACTTGACAATTACTGTATTTTGTAGACCTACCATTCTGTGGGTGAGAATTGGTAAGGGATTTTGGAGGAAAGAGTGGAGCCAAGTCCACTTAGGATTTTTAGCAAACCCTCAGCTATCAACGGGTTTGAGGTGCCTTTACCAACTACCGTTTGAGTTGGGCTAGCCATGCTATTCCCCTCAGCATGATGAGTTGTCGAAGACTTATGTTGGGCTTGGAAGCCAACATTTTCCTCTATCCTTAGCCGTCAGAGGCGTCGGATGAAAGGGGAACGTGTCCCTTAGGATTTTTAGCAAACCCTCAGCTGTCAACGGGTTTGACATGCCTTTACCAACTACCGTTTGAGTTGGGCTAGCCATGCTATTCCCCTCAGCATGATGAGTTGTCGAAGATTTATGTTGGGCTTAAGAGCCAACATTTTTCCTCTATCCTTAGCCGTCGGAGGCGTCGGATGTTTGATCAGAGGTGTACTTTTAACTTGATCAGCGGAAGAATACCATTTAAGGATAGTATTTCTTCAAGAACTTGCCATTGATAGGCATCATGAGTGTATCGCCATTTGAGGTTATGAGGCGATATGATCCATTCGAGTAGACTGACTCTACCACAAACGGTCCTTCCTATTTGGGTTGGAATTTTCCTTTTGTCTTGTGCGTCATTACCATGGGTCTTCTGACAGTTAAGACAAGATCGCCTTTCCTGAAAGTCCGCACCTTAACTTTCTTGTTGAAGGCTTTGGTAATTCGAGCTTGGTAAAGCTCGATTTGTTGTTGGGCCTACAAACGCTTATCGTCTAAGGCCTCCAATTCCTGGAGTCGCTGTCGATGCTTCTCCTCGGTTGTCATCTCCGCTGTCAAGGCGACGCGTAGAGATGGAATTTGGATTTCCAGTGGAAGTACGGCTTCACATCCATAGACCAAAGAAATGGCGTAGCTTTAGTTGGGGTTCGCACAGTTGTGCGGTAGGCCCATAAGCATTCACCTAGCTTATCGTCCCAGTCTCGTTGACTTTTCGAGACGAACTTCTTGAGAAGCTTGCCAATAGTCTTGTTGAAAGCTTCTGCGAGGCCGTTAGCGGCAGGATAGTATGCCGTTGAGGACACACTCTGGATTCTGAACTTAGCGCAGAATCTCTGGAACGCCTGGCTGATGAACTGGGGTCCATTGTCATGGACAATTCGCCGAGGTACACCGAAACGGTAAATAACGTGATGTTTCACGAACTTGATCACGTTAGACGATTTTACCTCCTTCAGAGGAATAGCTTCGGCCCATTTAGAGAAGTAATCGGTTATTGCCAAAATGAACCGATGTCCTTTTGATGATGGTGGGCTGATAGGGCCAACTACATCCATCCCCCACATTTCAAATGGCCATAGCCAGGTAGAGGTCGTGGAGTGGAGGTACCCTGGTGCTTGATGGATGAAATCCCATGTACTGGCAAGCGTGACATCTTTTGGCATAGGTGACGGCATCGGCAATCATCTTGGGCCAATAGTAACCAAGTGATGCGCTCGGAGAAGAAGAGGATATCTCTCTGACTGTTGTCATTTATAGGCACAAAGATTTTCAAAGATACGCGGCGCGTGACTCGATTGGTTCGGCATCGAGTCATCGCTTGACGCGTGGACAGCGCATTTAATACAGCGTGAAGTTCGCACGCCAAAAAGAAAGTGTCCCTTCGGCTCCACAGGACACGTGGCAGTGCACTCATGACATGGCACGGATTCGCACCCAACAGCCGCGCCTCTTCAATGGACGCACCCCTTCAGCACGGCCATGGTCGCGTCCAGAAAGTCGCGTCCTTACTCAAAAGGATGCGTCTCTCCGAAGTTCGCGTCCTTCCAATCCGGCCTAGCATCGCGTCTGCCCAATGGAATATCAGTCGCGTTTCCATTTCCAAAAGACGCACCCCATGAAAGTCGCGTCTGTAAAGCAGTACTATCTCTGCTCTTCAAAAAGAACGGGAGTCCAGTCCTTGCTTCTGCAAATCAGTTTCAACAGTACACTGGCACAAGCAGACGATCGTCCACTCCTGGCTTAAAGCACGTCCATGACAGACTAAAAGCAATCGGGGAGGTTTAGACTGTGTATCTAGACACTCAACACGATCAACTATGGTGGCCTCAAAGAGTTCAACAGTACACTCACGAAGACCAACTCCAGATAAGATCAAACCCGGAGCATTAACAGTCCAGTCATAGAGGTGAATTCAGCTAGAGTCCAAAGTATTTCGAAATCCGTCCCAGTTAACTGCGGAATATCGAAAACTTTGGAAGGGGTTCTGTAGGCTGTCTAAAAATCACTAGAAGACAAGCCATTAAAAAGCAGAGTTTCAAGTTCTAGACGCAGGGCTAATGATGGCCATCCGCGTCTCACCATCAAAGCGCGTGGGCTCGACACCCGCGTCTCAGCATCAAGGCGCGTGGGCCCGACACCCGCGTCTCACCATCAAGGCGCGTGGGCTTGACACCCGCGTCTCACCATCAAGGCGCGTGGGCTCGACACCCGCGTCTCAGCATCAAGGCGCGTGGGCTCGACACCCGCGTCTCAACCTCAATGCGCGTGGGCTCGACACCCGCGTCTCAATCCCAAGGCGCGTGGGCTCGACACCCGCGTCTCAACCCCAAGGCGCGAGGGTCCAAGGCCCACGTCTCGGTTATAACCGCCCTGATTATGGGGCCAGTCGCCGCCCACATAGCGGGGAGGTCAGCCCCTCATTGTGGAGCGTTTTTAGGGGGCACGATCACCCCTGGAACCTCTATAAATAGCCCCGCCGCTATGAGGGGAAAAGGGACACACAGAGGAAAGGGGGGAGGAACATACAGTCGGCCGATCAAGAGGACAAGAAACCAGACTGAAATAGGAGAGAGAGAGCTCAATTCTTCAACAAGCTCGCTGCGTACGAGTTGCCTTTGCCTACCTTCTCTTTGAGAGTTTTGGTAGACAGAGCTGTGTTACTCCTTCTACCAGCCAAAGAGAAGATCCCTGACGATCCCAACGGTCATCCGGTCAACGGAGAACAAGATTCACTCTCCACCGCCACTTGAAGAACCCAGCACTAAACAAAGGGAGGATTCAAGACTCAACATCCTCCCTCCCTTGTAATCGGAGTATTAATCCGTTGTAAACTTTCAATTGATTCAAGGAAACTTTACGCGAATTTTTCCTCTGCAAACAACAAGCACACAAAAAAATTCGTAAGGAAAGGTAGTCAGGTACTTTATGAAATAATTTCTGGTAGGGAGAGAGATTATGGAGGACGGGGGTAGGCATTCTATTGATGAGAAATGAGGCAGTTTGGAAAGCATAGGACCAGTAATGAAATGGAACATTTGACCGAGCCAGAAGAGTAAGGCCGGTCTCGACAAGGTGGCGGTGTTTCTTTCTGCGGTGCCATTTTGGGCACTAGTGTGTGGACAGGATAAGCGATGAGCGATACCCTGAGAAGACAAGTAAGGTTTAAATTTGATGAACTCGCCACCACCATCAGTTTGGAGTGCTTTAATGGAACGCCCAAAAAAATTTTCTACATGAATTTTGAACTCAAGAAAAATGGAGAAAGCATCACTTTTTATTTATCAAAGGATAAAGCCAAACATATTTACTGTAGTGATCTAAAAAGCTAATATAATAGCGATGACCACTTACAGCGGACACAGGAGACGGACCCCATAGATCAGAGTGAATAAGCTCTAAAGGAGCAGTAGCAATCGTGGAAGATGACGAAAAAGGAAGACGGTGACTTTTTCCTTGCTGACAGGGGATGCAGAGAGGGGTACCAGCACGGTCAGGGAGGAAAGGAAGTTGATGCTGAGATAAAACACTGGAGACAACTGTGGTGGAGGGATGACCTAGGCGCTCATGCCAGACGGAGGAAGATGCACGCTCATCGAGAAGAGCCTGGGGAGAGGCGGTGAAGTTATGATTCCCCAGGGAGAAGGCATACAAACCATCCTTAAGTTGTCCCCGCAGTAGAGTTTTTCGAGTAGAGAGATCCTTGATAAAATAAGAGTCATGGTGAAATTCAAGAAGGACTTTATTATCAGCAGTAAATTGACTAACAGACAGAAGATTTTTGGTGATATCAGGAACATGTAAAAGATTTTTCAAGACAAAGGAAGAAACAGGAGAACACAATAAAGAAGCACCAGTAGCTTGGATAGGCAAACCTGTCCCGTTACTCATGCGAACTTTGTCGGGTCCTTGATATTCGGAGTAAGCCTCCAGATTCGCAATGTCAGCCGTTAGGTGATGAGTGGCTCTGGCGTCAACATACCAGTTGGAATCGACTGAACTATTCCCATAAGAGTGGAGAAGAGCAGTTGGGCTAGCCGAATCATCATAACGATTGTAGCATTTGTTAGCATAATGGCCAAAACGATTGCAGATCTGGCATTGAGGTTGACCACCGGTGGACTGATGTGACGGTAAGAAGGAACGTCCACGACCACGACTGCGCTCCCTGCCTCGGCCACGTCCACGACCACGGAAAAAAGATGGAGCTGAATGGTAGCTTGGAGTGCGGGAAATAGTATGAACCGCAGGAGAAGGGGAGATGAGGGTTGTGGAGTCTGGTGAAGTGATAGCACGCCCACGATAAATCTCCTGGCTAAGCATGAGGCCGATGAGTTCTTCTGACAGTACAGGGTTGACTCGTGTGTTGACGGAGGTGACGAACGAGTCATATTCAGTAGACAGACCACTGAGTAAGGTAGAGACGAGGTCGAAGTCGGCAACTGAATTAGCCACTGCCGCCAGGTTGTCCACGATGGACTTGATAGACTGGATGTACTTTGACATAGAAGAGGTGCCCATCTTGACGGTGTGCAGCTGATATTTGAGTTGCTGCACTCTAACTCTGGAGGGTGACGCAAAGATTCGCTCCAGAGAGCACCACACATCACGAGATGTGGTGAGGCCGACGACATGAGCAAGAACAGCCTCAGTCAGCGAGGAGATAAGCCAACATAAGAGCATCTGATCAAGCTTGATCCAGCGAGTGTATTCTGGATTGATAGTGGGCTGAGCATCCTTCTCGGTAGAAGGAAGGAACCGGACCGGACATAGAGAGGTTCCGTCGACGAGGCCTTCGAGATCGTGGAGCTTGAGAAGAGGAAGGAACTGGGAACGCCACAGCAGATAGTTTCCCTTGTCGAGTTTGACATTTAGAAAATGAGTGATGTTGGGATTGGGAGTAACCATGATGCAAGTGTTTGGATGGAGGTGAGAGAAGATGAAGAGGAAATACTCGACATGGTACAGGAGTCGCTCTGATACCAAGATAAACAATAAGAAGAAGACTTATTTGTATAAAGACAAGATACCATTAGTTATGGTTCTTGATTGTATTTATATATACATATTGGTCACATGTTTACACTGATTTAGGAGGTACAATAGGAAAACATTGACTGAGAGAAATAATAGAAAAATATTGACTGAGAGAAAGAATGAGAAACACATGGTGCATGAATCTCATGAGTCCCATGTGCTCCTATAATCATGGAGAGATTTTAGGATCTGATTGATTTCATGAGGGGTGTCTTTCACATGGATCACGTGTTGTCATTGATATCTCTAACACCCCGCCCAACATTAGGGCATTCAACTGGATCACATCTAAGTATGCGTTCTTCACGAGAGATACCGGCTGGCCAAGTGTGTAAGTGGTGGGGACTGACAAACTGTGCTAATTACGTGTGCAGCAGCTCAGGAGTCAGTGATCATCTTCTGTTTCACTGGAAATTTATGGAGTAAAATAAACAAGGAATCTTTTTGAAAATACGTTGTAGCGCAAAACTTCTGTCAGATTTGAGAGAAACTTTTTGTGAATGGCATGCCGGAGGTCTGAGAGAAATTTTGTGGGAATTTTCAGTGCACGAGAGATTGAGACGAGAAGAAGAAGGGAAGATGATGTTGATGAGAGAAAAAAAAATTGAATTTGGTGAAACTTAAATTGAGTTAAGATAAAAGAAATATAGCGTGAAGAAAAGTGGTGAAGAAGAGAAAAGGAGGACATAACTGATAAAAACAATTTTATTCTATCTAAAATCTAACTGGAAAGATAAAATTTTAATACCTAGAAGATTTAAACGGTAAATAAGAGATCTTTCTGAAAGAGAGAACTTGGAGGGTATATATTAATAAGCCTTTTTGCCCAATATATACGCGACAGTCAAAGTAAAGATACAACTTTAAAGTTTCCATGTCATGCAATCTTTTCTATTCAAAAATAAAAAAAACAGTGAAAAACTGCATGGTTTAGGGCCTACATTTATACTCACGAGATAAACATATCTCAAGAAACTATTTTCTATTGGAGAAACTTTGATAACAAGGAATAAAGGCGTGAGAAGGTGGCAGCCCCCCTAACACACAAAAGACACCACCAATCTTGACTGGAGACAATACTAAACATGTATATAAGTGTGGTTGAGTTGGCAAGCAAGCCTGTTCCAAACCCTGTAGAGAAGAAGAACCATCATCACCATGGCCATCAAGCACATTTGTCCCAGTGACGAGATGACAGTGGAGGAGTTCAAGGAGTGGCTCAAGAAGTTTGATACGGACGGCGACGGACGCATCAGCAAGGACGAGCTCCGCAAGGCCATCCGCAGCAGGGGGGTGCGGTTTAGCGGGTGGAAGAGCGGACATGGGATCCGAAAGGCCGACGCAAACCGCAACGGGGCCATCGACGACGCTGAGATGGCCAACCTCGTCACCTTCGCTCAGAAGACCTTAGGGATGAAGGTTGCCCCATGCTAAGCTTTTGTTGATACAGAAGTTTCAACTGTAGTATTGGCTTGCTTGTTTGTGTGTGTGTGTGTTTTATATAGATATGATGCTTTAAATGTTATTTCAGCAGTCATGGAGTTAAAGTTAGAAATATGTGCCTGTTTTTATGTGTTTGTCTGTGAGAAGTCCAACACATCAACTGGCATGTATCCAACAGTGAAATAATTGGTTATGAGCTGCTTTGATTTCAACCCGATGATCATGAAGAAATTTTCTCCTATGACGTATTTAAAAACCCCAATCCACTCATTATTATTTCAATCTGATCGTTCATTATCATCTTTGTGACAGAAGATGTATATAGATGTATATAGATTAAAAATCATGAGTTTATATTGTCGTTTACTTCTGTTCAGATAGCTGCAAAATTAATGTGCCTTCTCTTTTGTTGAAGGTATCAAAGAAACCATTGGATTTTGCCATAAACATAAAAGGATCAATAACAACAGACATAGGCATAAAATCATATATTGAACAAGTAATGAGGAATTGCCACGACAGAGAATAATCACAAAGATGATATATATTTGTAGGAGTGACCTGACAACGTCGGAAATTTTCTGGATTGATGGCACAAATGTTGGATCCTGGAGGCTGTCAAGAACAAATCCTAGATCACAAACAATCCAAAGAGAAGGAGACACAAGCATATAATGAGGTTCGACAAGATTGTCTACATCCTCGAGATAGAAAAGATAGATCTATTGATGATTTAGACAAAATTTCAAGAGGATTATAAGGTTCTCTCAAGAACTCACTCAGCAAGAGTACCCACAATAGATTACAACTCCTCTTTATATGGCCAAGAGTGTGTGTGTGTGTGTGTGAGAGAGAGAGAGAGAGAGAGAGAGAGAGAAGTCACAATGGGTTCGGTTCACAGCAGCTGCAAAACCCAACTGTCAGTCGACCGACACAAGTACCCCACTCTTTGTTAGTGGGGATGATCGACCGACTGGCATCTCCCACTCTCTGTTAGTGGAGACGGTTGGCTGTACTGTCAACCAACAATGCCTAATCGTGCACATGTTTACATATCGATCGACTTGGCGGTTGGCCATTATGATGCCCTGCTTGATTCTTCTATTTTTCTACGTCATCAATCTCTCCCTCCCTCCTCTCTCTCTCTCGCCCCCCCTAACAAGAGTTAAAAAACTCTATCATTTCTAGATTTTGATCCTCTCTCTATAATTATCCACCTCAGTGAAGATTTCACAAATTTGAGCTGAATACTAATGAATCCACAAGATCGACATATGATCTCCGCCGCGAGATCGAAACACTATCTCCACCGAGTAGACAAAACGCAGATTCACCACAAGATCCAGATGAATCAAAATGCAAAGTTACAATTGATTTCAACTGATCACAACGAATCCAAATGATTGATTCCAGATCAATCCAATTGAATTTGTTGTCCCCTCAAGGAACTCTCTCCAAAACGATACCAAATATTCAGCTCAGCAAAATCAAACGGAATGCACCATACATGCCTTCCCGACACTTCACCGAAGAGAAATAACATAATATGAGCCGACCAACGAACATGCCTTCAACTCAGCAATTGACTGGAACACCATTCCAAATGACATCAAGAAGACCCAACATAAGCCAACAAAGACTCAACAACTGACTGAAACACCAATCCAAATGTCTTCAAGAAGTCACAATACAAACAAATGTGAGTAGAGCACACTAAATAACAAACTTCAACTGAGCAAATTGGATGCATTCCCCCTTATGTAAGCTCAACTATCTTCATACTGGAAGATCAAATGGTCATCGAGAGCACAACTCTTCACTTATGTGAAGTCCAAATTGCAGCTTATCGCTGCCAATTCTCGAGAGCCCAAATAGTTTCATATAGACGACGCTATTACGACAGCCTACATACCTCATGCCCAAGGGATCAAGCCTCTCGTAGCTCATCCTAATGAGCTCCATCGAGCTCAACCAACTTTCTTCTCTGCAGTAACAAACCCAATAGACTGGGTCATATGAACCTCGTCAACCTGAGAACCATGCTTGATCTATGCTTCTTTACAACCCACTTTCGCGAATTCCTTTTGTTTCTCTAACTGCAACTAAACTAAATTTTCAACATGTTTAATATCCATATCGGCTACTTGATCTACACCCGGTGTCACAACAGATAAAATCTCATATGATACAGAACAAGTTGGACAACGTAGAGTAGTATCACTCTCTATCTACTGCGATAACACCAACTTGGTCTTCATTGTCTCTACCTGTTGGGAGACCGTAGGCTCAATTTTCAAAACCTCATCCAAGTGATATGTCTGCTCGAGACGAACTCCCTATTTTTTGGATCCCATAACTTATAACCTTTCAAATCTTCTTTGTATCCCAAAATCACCAACTTGTTCGCTTTAGAGTTCAACATATCTTTCTTGACATCAACTTAGGCAGACAACCAAAAACTCTAAGCGAACAATAGTCACGAGAAGCTCCACCTGACCAATCTCCAACGGAGTCTTACCTCAGGTCGTAGCATCAGTAGCCTATTCAAGAGATGACTAGCATACACAATCACCTCAGCATAAAATGATTTGTCTAACTATGTATTAGATAACAAATACCGAATCTTCTCTAGCAAGGCATAATTCATCCCTCTGTCTACCTTTATTTTCTCATTTGTGAAGTGGCTCACAATACCATTATTCGGGCCAAATTACAAGAAAGAATCCTTGTATTCTTCAACATGATCATAATGGAGCACCTTGATCTTCTACCTGTCCGATTCTCCATCAACTTTTCTACTTCACCAACCACTCTAGGACTTTTACTCATTGTCTCATAACGTATACCAAACAATACCTAGAACAATTCTCTAAAACAGAGACAAAGTATTGATGGCCTCAGTCTTGGTAGGACTCCAACATTCACGCGAATGCAATCAAGAAGACCATGCAAATGGTGAGTAACAGTGCCGAATTTCACTATTTTCTTGTCCAGAGCACAACTGTCACGTGATATCAATGGTAAGTCGATGCACCTTCCAATAATTGATCTGACTTCAAGCTAACTTGTCTGAGCCTTCTATGCCATATTCTGGTAGAATTGTCATTCAACTATTTCAAAGATGCCAATTTAGTAACTGCACTACCCATCAAGTAGTACATGTTATTGCGTATAATGCCATTCAGAACAACCAATGAGCTGCTAGACATCTTGAGAACACCTTCTCCAAGAGTCTCTCTCAGGCCCTCCGCTTCCAAAGCTCTAACTGAGATCAAGTTCTTCATCATACGAGGAATATATCTCACATTCTTCAACTCTCTCATTGTCCCATCATACATCTTGATATGAACAGTACCCTACTAACTAATCGACATATGTGATCATCTCCCATTGACATCAAACTGCCATCCAGCTCCTCAAAGTTAGCAAACAACTCACTTTTGGGACAAATGTGATAGGTAGAGCCTGTATCCAATACCCACTTAGACATATCTGAATAACAACCTGATGGTGTAATAGCAAGTGAAAAATAAGAATAGTCAGAATCATTGTCATCCGACTCAGTGACATTGATCTCAAATGTTTTCGATGACTTCTTCAAGGTAATTACTCTTTCAGTGTCCTTACTTTTTATAAATAACACACTGATCTTTCATAATTGGCGATTATCAACCATGGACTTTCAATTTGATCTATGTTTATTTTCTCTTCTTCGGTTTGGACTACTTCCTCTCGTGACCAATACCTCTGCTGATGTTTCACTAGAAGAAGACTCCTTGTTTATCCTCCTTAATTTAAGGTTCACAAGAGAAGTGATCACCTCACTATAGCTAAGAGATGTTCTACCATTGATCAAGATAAGCACAAAGATCCCATACCCCTCATCGGGGAGAGATCTCAACAATATCAAAACTTTGTCTTTATCCTCGATCACTACATCCACATTCACCAAATCCGCAAGAAGCTTCATGTAGATGTTTATATGATCACTAATGGAGATTCCTCTTTTCAACTGAAAATAGTAAAGTATCCTCTTCAAATACTAGCGATTCTTGTTACTCTTTGTCAAGAACTTGCTAGCGAGAGTTTCCCAAATCTTCTTCGCTGAAGTTTCATTCATCACAACATACTTTGGGTCCTGCGTCAAGGAAGACCTAATAATGTCACACGCTGTCCTATTCATCTTCTTCCAAATATTCTCATCTACTTCTGTCGGTCTCTCTTGAAGCTCAAGAGTATCCTTCAAATTCTGCGCATTTAGTGCAACCGATACTTTGTATTTCTATAAAACGAAATTGTTTGCACCATCAAACGTCATCACATCAATCTTTAAGTGGAGAACATTCTGAATCTTCTTTACAACAAAAGAACCACTCCCATCGGATATTTCTCCGACCATCTTCTTCAATATTCTCAATCAAATAAAGCGAAATAACTATAGAATGGAACTACAAATGAAAAAGTTCAGATTTTTATCTCCAATTGAAACTCTAAGAAGAGCTTTCAATAGATCTCTCCATAAAAAATTGAAGATGAGATTCAATATGGTAAAAATCCGATTTTTATCCAACCAAATTCTCAGATCTACTAGATCCAAACTTCCAATAAAGATTCACTTCACCAAACGAAGTTCAAGTGTTGCTTAGAGCTCTGATACCACTTGTTGGATCCTGGAGACTGCCAAGAACAAACACTAAATTACAAACAACCCAAAGAGAAGGAGATACGAGCATATAACGTGGTTCGGAAAGATTGCCTACGTCTTCGGGAAAGAAGAGAGAGATCTGATGACTTACATGTTGGTCGATCGGGCGGTCGACCGTTCTGATGCCCTACTTGCTTATCTTATTTTTCTACAACATCAATCTCCTCTCTCCAATAAGCGTTAAAAAACTCTATCATCTCTAATTTTGATCCTCTCTCTATAACAAAGACATATCATGAACAATCTTGATGGATGATGACTGATACCATGGCATTATATCATGTTTGAAAATCATCAAGGATGAAAAATCATGTTTTTTTTTTTGTTTTCCATCTCTTATGTAAGGACACTTTCTCATTTACAGCAAAAGAAATTAAAAGATAATAAATTGATAAAATAAATAAATAACAAGAACAACACTTATGCATCATGTATACACAAAATGGTCTACAAGTACATAAAGAGGATATTAGACTGCAAATCCAATGGTTAATACCTAGTGAAGAATTTTAGAATAACTTATTATTAATATTAGCATGTGCCAATTATAAGAAAAATGAAATTTGCTATTATTGAAATGGGTCATATAGATTGCAATTGCGACCATTCAACTTCATTAGATACTGTTTGTATTTACTACAGAGAGATTACTGCATATACAATTAAACTTTCGCAGGTATGAATGATAGGGACTGAGTCTACTCGCACAAGTATATATATACACACTCTCCGTCCATAGTTGGCTGGAAAAAGTTATCAATAATATTCCATAAGTAAAGGAACAATTCCAAGGCGAAAAAACTCAAGGCTGATGGATAAATCTTCTACATTAGCTTAAAAATAAATGTTTGGACATATTTTTTTTTGTTGAATTCCTTGACTATACATCAAGTCGGTCATAGCCAAAAAAAAAACCATGCTAGGAGGATCAGGCCCATTTGGGGGGACATTGATGCGGACATCAAGCCACGTGTATGACACATGTTTCACCGGTGGAGAAGACGCCTTGTTCCAGATTCTCAATAGCTGTAGAATTCAATTTCTAGTTTCTTTATTTTTTTTTTATTTTCTTTTGATAGTTGTAATCTCTCTTTAATTGAGAATTTAAGTTTCTAAAAGTTGGAATTGTAATTCTATTTTAATTAGGAGCTTTACTTTGAACTGTATTCAATTTTATAAAAGCCTATAAAAGGCCTTTTGTATCAAACAATATGCAATGAGAATTATTAGAAAGAAAATTCCTCAAAATTGTGTAAGTTTGTGATCTCTCTACAATTTTACTCTTTTTGTATGATGCCCTAAGAGAAATCCTAATTAGAATGTGAAACCCTAATTAGTTTATCCCATTTTCTCTCTCTTTCCCCACTTTCTCGAAATTATAATCTCAATTTCTAATTCCCTTTCCAGTCCCTTACTTCTATTTCTCAATTTCTTTGACGAACGAAAATTAAAGAAAAAAGAAGAGGCAGGGAGTGGTAGGGTCCATGAAGAAGAAGGGGTAGTCGTGCATGCATGATATTAATTCGCGTGGAGGAGTCTATGCGTAAGTAAGGGAGGAGAAATTTAATGAGACTTGTAATTACCCTGTGAGGTCCACTTACAATTAAAGGAGAAATTGAAAATGCTGCATGCATGCGGTAGTGATGAAGAGAAATGAAGAAGGGTTAGGGGTCCACTTGTGAAGATTCATACATCTAATTAAATGGTTGTTCGCTGAGAAATTAAGGAGGAGAATTTAATTACTTGATGAAATTTTGTATTCATAATAGAACTCAAAAAACCAAAGGATGTTTAGGGATTCAAATTGATATTTATTGATATTTTTTATAAGCCACTCTTCGAGTAGGGCTCCTTAAATCTTAGGACCAACCTTGTCCACAGCCTAAATTGCCACAGTTCCATGGATGTTTCAATCACTGCTCTTGAGCCTTATCGCTAGGGCCTATCTACTCGTTGTTTTGGGTCAATGCTAAGATGCTTCCCTTCGTTTTACTCCACCAATGCGTTCTACATTGACTCTTTGTGGTTCTGCAGAGTTTTTCTCTTGATACGTGGAATGGACACTACACAAACCACGTAGAGATATCACACAATGCGTGCAACGACATTGTGAGACCTTGGTATTACCAGTCTATGGCTTTACAATTGGCCCTAAGCGACTAGTTTGTGCCTGTACTGTTCTCACTGGGCATTTGGAACCTACATGATACATTTCTTTTTATGGGAATACATACAGTGCAAGAAGAAAGTGTTAATGAGAGTGTTATATGGCAAAGGTCTCACAAAATTACTTTATTTGGCTTACATGATATTAAGTTCTCAAGAACAAGTTTCATGCATTTGTTAAGTTGGTGTTATTGTAAATTAATTATTTGGGATGATTTCTCCACCACCACCTTCCACCTCCTCCGGCCTCAGCACCGCCGCCGCCGCCGCCGCCGCCTTCTTCTTCTCTTGCTGTTTTCTTGCCCTGCTTTTGCCTCCTCCTTCTCTTCTTGTTGATTTTGTTGTTGTTTGTATTCTGTTCCCCACACCCTCCAGCTGACTTTCCTCTTCATCATCCTCATCATTGCCCACCACCTGTTTGTTGGCTTCCCTCACTGGATTCTGACTCCAATTATTTGCCGACCTCAGTGTTCTCGGTGGCGCACGGATGTTTAGATCCGCGTGCCATTTCTGTGGCCTCCTTAGTCACTGGTAGGCCGAATGTCCTTCTGGCATTCAGAGCTTTCGTTGCCGGTGAGTTGGCCGCGTTGCCAACAAGGAATTCAAAAGTTTTTTAGAGATGAATTCAAGAATTTCTTGAGCAAGTTCACATCTAACAGTCAGGTGATGACCAACGAAAAAGAAGAAGGGGAAAGTGGTGCGAAAGACGGTTGATGTGGGAAGGAGAAGCTCTGGAGTCTGCGATGGTGGAGATTCTTTGTTGAAAGATAAACTCAAACAAAGTCCCTTGAAGTTCCCATACAATATTAATTAAGGAGATGAGAGGTCAAATACATTATGTAGTTTGTAATTACCAAGAGTTATTGTGAAGAAGTTTAAGAGTCATTGTGAGGAAGTTTAAGAGTCACTGTGTGTGGAATTCCAATGTGTGTGGAATCTCAAGAGTCATTAGGAGTCTATAAATAGTGTTGTCATCCTTGAATGAAAAGATAAGCAAGAATAAGGAAGAATTTGATAGAAAAGAAATTTTGTGTTCTTGCTCCTTGCTCCTCCTCCTCATATTTCTAGTTCTTCTTGTGCTAACAAATTGGTATCAGAGCCGTGGTGGAGTGATCGAAGACGCGTGTTGACGGTGATCGCAGCGCGTAAGGAGCGCTCAGTGGCAGCGCGTGAAGAAAGTGCGAGAGGCGCTCAGTAATCAAAAGACATTGGCGGTGATCAAATCTCAAGTGTGTGATTATTTTTCCTTCGTGCGGTGATTACTTTGGGAGGTAATTCCCATTGTGAAGCTTGAAGCTTGAAGCTTGGAGAAGACCAAATCCACTTCCTTGCTAAAGGCGTGCCAGAGAGTGCACAGCAAAATCCACTTCTTGCTGAAGGCGAGTACTTTGCATAAGTACTCTACATGACTTTGTGCCTTGTGCGGCGAGCACTGCGTGTGCTACGAAGACCGCCCCTACCACTTCATACAAGTGCTGAAGGCGAAGGCAAGTACAAGTGCTGAAGGCTAAGGCAAGTACAAGTGCTAAAGGTGAAGGCGAAGACAAGTTACCGAAGGCGAAGTTAAGTGCGAAGGCGAAACTAAGTACCGAAAGCGAAGACAAGTGCTGAAGGTGAAGACCGTCGGTGACAGCCATGGCGAATTCTGGGAGTACACCGCTGGGACAAAAGCCTACACCGCTGGGGCAGATGCCGCTACCACGCCTCACAAAGACGAACTATGACAATTGGAGCATTCAGATGCGGGTGTTGCTTGGTGCACAAGACGCGTGGGAAGTAGTTGAGAACGGCTACACAGAGCCGGCTACTACTGATAACATGACACCGAATCAGTTAAAGGCGTTGAAAGAAACGCGCACGAAAGACAAGACCGCTCTCTACTTCTTATTCCAAGCGGTAGATGAGTCGGGGTTCGAGAAGATTGCTAGTGCGGCAACTTCGAAGGAGGCATGGGAGCTTTTGCAAAAAGTCTTCAAAGGCACCGACCGTGTTAAACAAGTGCGGCTTCAAACTCTACGAGGTGAATTGGAGGCCATGAAAATGAAGGAGTCAGAAAGAGTATCTGACTACATCACGCGTGTACAAACGGTGGTGAATCAACTCAAACGCAATGGAGAAACCATAACCGATTCAAGGGTCGTGGAGAAGATTCTACGGTCATTGACCGAGAATTTCGAAAATGTTGTATGCGCAATTGAGGAGTCGAAGAATCTGGAGGAGATGACCATAGATGATCTCGTCGGTTCTCTCGAGGCGCATGAGCAACGGAAGAAGAAGAAACAAGATCTGCTCGAAGAGGCCTTACAATCTAAGGCAACTACCAAGGAGGACAAGACGATGTATGCCCAGAAAAACTGGCGTGGTCAAGGACACGGCCGTGGAGGTCGTGGTCACGGTAGAGGCTGCGGACGCGGAGACAACTCGAAAGAAAAGGACCAACCGAGCCAACAAAATTGGCGTGGTCAAGGACTCGGTCGTGGTAGAGGCGGCCGGTCAAATCGTCAAAATGTCCAGTGCTACAAATGCGACAAATATGGACACTACGCAAAAGAGTGCTACTCCGACAAAAAGATAGAAGAAAATGCCAAACTAGTCACGGAAGAGAAGATAAGAGACGATGGTGTTCTCATGATGGCCTATAAAGACATTATTCCTGATAGCGACTCGGTCTGGTATCTCGATACAGGCGCTAGCAATCACATGAGTGGGCACAAACATCTCTTTATGGAGATCCAAGAGATAGAAGATGGGCACGTGTCATTTGGAGATGCATCGAAGGTTCAAGTCAAAGGCCGAGAAAAAATACGCTTTTCTCAAAAGGATGACAAAGAAGGGACAATTGAGGATGTCTACTATGTGCCTGACATGAAAAGTAATATCCTTAGCATGGGCCAACTATTAGAGAAGGGATATTCGATCTTCATGAAAGATCGAATGTTACACTTGAAGGACAAAGGAGGCGGTTACTTGCATGAGTGGAGATGACCAAGAATCGGATGTTCAAACTCAACTTGAGAAGTGTGCGAGAAAGGTGCTTGCAAGTCAACATGGATGACAAAGTCTCGTTGTGGCACTTGCGGTTCGGACACTTACATTATGGCGGCCTAACAGAATTAGTAAAGAAGCATATGGTCTACGGGTTACCAGATATGGACTACACTAAGAAATTTTGCGAAGGGTGTGTACTTGGCAAGCAAACAAGGAACACTTTTCAGAAAAGGGCGGAATATCGTGCAAGGAGTTCTCTCGAGTTGGTACATACCGATATATGTGGCCCGATCACACCTAAGTCATTCAGTGAGAAGAGGTACTTTATCACCTTTATTGACGACAACACAAGGAAGACTTGGGTTTACTTCATGAAAGAAAAGTCCGAGGCACTCGAGGTGTTCAAGAAATTCAAGATGCAAGTAGAGAAGACAACTGGTCTTTATATCAAGGCCTTACGATCGGACAGAGGCGGAGAGTATATGTCAACTGCTTTCAAAAGCTACTGCGAGGAACAAGGAATCAGAAGATTCTTGACTGCACCATACTCACCTCTGCAAAATGGTGTGGCCGAGAGGAAAAACCGGACTATTCTTGATATGGTTCGGTCGATGTAGAAGAGCAAAAACATGCCAAAAGAATTTTGGGCAGAAGCGGTGCAATGTGCTGTGTATGTGCAAAATCGGTGCCCACATGCGAAGATGGGAGATCAAACACCCCAGGAAGCTTGGAGCGGACGAAAACCAACCGTATCACATTTGAGAGTATTCGGTAGTGTGGCCTATGCGCACGTACCGGATCAAAGAAGAACCAAGCTAGATGACAAGAGTAAGAAGTACGTGTTCATCGGGTATGATGAGAAGACAAAAGCTTTCAAGTTATTCGACCCGATCGAAGAAAAGGTGGTTGTAAGCCGAGATGTGCAAGTGAATGAAGAAAGCGCATGGGATTGGAACAACAAAAAAGAGGTAACGCAGGAGGAAGAAATAGAAGAATCAACCTCTGCACCGATAATCAAACAGACAAGCCCTCCGATATCTGATGATGAAGAAGAACCAAGACAACCGAAGATGCGAAGCTTGCAAGATCTATACGAGACAACAAGTGAAGTACACTTGGTATGTCTTCTAGCGGATGCTGAGAATATCATTTTTGAAGAAGCAGTGAGAGATAAGAAATGGCAAGCCGCGATGGATGAAGAAATAAGTGCTATTGAAAGAAATGAAACTTGGGAGTTGGTGGAGCTGCCGAAAGGACATCAACCCATAGGAGTAAAATGGGTGTATAAGAAAAAGATGAATGCCCAAGGTGAGATAGAAAGATATAAGGCACGTCTAGTAGCAAAAGGCTATAGACAAAAGGCTGGGATTGATTATGATGAAGTCTTTGCTCCAGTCGCGAGGATGGAGACAATTCGGCTTCTTATATCCCAAGCAGCACAATTCAAGTGGCCAATCTATCAGATGGACGTGAAGTCAGTATTTTTAAATGGTGTGCTTGAAGAAGAAGTATATGTGGAGCAACCTCCTGGGTACATGAAAGCCGGGAAGGAGAAAAAAGTGTTGAAGTTAAAGAATGCGCTATATGGGCTGAAGCAAGCGCCGCGAGCATGGAATACCCGAATCGACACCTACCTCAAAGGGAACAGATTCATGCAATGTCCTCATGAGCATGCATTATATGTAAGAAGAAAAAAGGTAACTTGCTGTTTGTTGCTCTTTATGTTGATGATCTCATATTCATGGGAATAATGAGGAGATGATAAAAGACTTCAAAGAAGAGATGACTCGGGAGTTCGAGATGACAGATTTGGGGCTGATGAAGTATTTTCTTGGTCTTGAGGTTAAGCAAGGAAAATCGGGAATATTTGTGTCCCAAGAGGCGTATGCAAAAGACATTTTGAAGAAAAACAAGATGGAAGATTGCAACCCGGTAGCAACACCGATGGAACTTGGTGCGAAACTCTCAAAATTTGATGAAGGAGATCGAGTGGATGCAAACAAATACCGGAGCTTAGTTGGGAGCCTACGGTATCTCACATGCACAAGGCCTGACATTGCATATAGTGTCGGGATAGTGAGTCGGTTCATGGAGGAACCGAAATAATCACATTTGAAGACTATCAAGAGGATTCTTCGATACATTTGAGGAACTGTATCACTCGGGTTATTCTACTCAGAGACACATGAATACAAACTGGTGGGTTACTCCGACAGTGATTGGTGCGGAGATATAGATGATCGAAAAAGCACATCGGGATATGTGTTTATATGGGAGACACAGCTTTCACATGGGTCTCAAAGAAGCAGCCAATAGTAACCTTATCAACATGCGAAGCAGAATATGTGGCAACATCATGGTGCGTGTGCCACGCAATCTGGCTGAGAAATTTGCTATGTGAGCTAAAACTCTAGCAAAACGAAGCGACCGAAATACGAGTTGACAACAAATCAGCAATTGAGTTGGCAAAGAATCCGGTGCACCATGAAAGGAGTAAGCATATAGATGTTCGTTTCCATTTCATACGGGAACATGTGAAGAAAGGTAAAGTGCGACTGAGTCACGTTGCGAGTCGTGATCAAGTGGCAGATATCTTTACAAAGCCGCTACCAACAGTGCTATTCAAAATTTGCAAGAAGATGATTGGAATGAAGGATGGAAAATGTTTGAGTTTAAGGGAGAAATTTGTTGAAAGATAAACTCAAACAAAGTCCCTTGGAGTCCCAATACAATATTAATTAAGGAGATGAGAGGTCAAATACATTATGTAGTTTGTAATTACCAAGAGTTATTGTGAAGAAGTTTAAGAGTCATTGTGAGGAAGTTTAAGAGTCATTGTGTGTGGAATTCCAATGTGTGTGGAATCTCAAGAGTCATTAGGAGTCTATAAATAGTGTTGTCATCCTTGAATGAAAAGATAAGCAAGAATAAGTAAGAATTTGATAGAAAAGAAATTTTGTGTTCTTGCTCCTTGCTCCTCCTCCTCATATTTCTAGTTCTTCTTGTGCTAACAAATTGGTATCAGAGCCGTGGTGGAGTGATCGAAGACGCGTGTTGACGGTGATCGCAGCGCGTAAGGAGCGCTCAGTGGCAGCGCGTGAAGAAAGTGCGAGAGGCGCTCAGCAATCAAAAGACATTGGCGGTGATCAAATCTCAAGTGTGTGATTATTTTTCCTTCGTGCGGTGATTACTTTGGGAGGTAATTCCCATTGTGAAGCTTGAAGCTTGAAGCTTGGAGAAGACCAAATCCACTTCCTTGCTAAAGGCGTGCCAGAGAGTGCACAGCAAAATCCACTTCTTGCTGAAGGCGAGTACTTTGCATGAGTACTCTACATGACTTTATGCCTTGTGCGGCGAGCACTGCGTGTGCTACGAAGACCGCCCCTACCACTTCATACAAGTGCTGAAGGCGAAGGCAAGTACAAGTGCTAAAGGTGAAGGCGAAGACAAGTTACCGAAGGCGAAGTTAAGTGCGAAGGCGAAACTAAGTACCGAAAGCGAAGACAAGTGCTGAAGGTGAAGACCGTCGGTGACAGCCATGGCGAATTCTGGGAGTACACCGCTGGGACAAAAGCCTACACCGCTGGGGCAGATGCCGCTACCACGCCTCACAAAGACGAACTATGACAATTGGAGCATTCAGATGCGGGTGTTGCTTGGTGCACAAGACGCGTGGGAAGTAGTTGAGAACGGCTACACAGAGCCGGCTACTACTGATAACATGACACCGAATCAGTTAAAGGCGTTGAAAGAAATGCGCATGAAAGACAAGACCGCTCTCTACTTCTTATTCCAAGCGGTAGATGAGTCGGGGTTCGAGAAGATTGCTAGTGCGGCAACTTCGAAGGAGGCATGGGAGCTTTTGCAAAAAGTCTTCAAGGCGCCGACCGTGTTAAATAAGTGCGGCTTCAAACTCTACGAGGTGAATTGGAGGCCATGAAAATGAAGGAGTCAGAAGGAGTATCTGACTACATCACGCGTGTACAAACGGTGGTGAATCAACTCAAACGCAATGGAGAAACCATAACCGATTCAAGGGTCGTGGAGAAGATTCTGCGGTCATTGACGAGAATTTCGAAAATGTTGTATGCGCAATTGAGGAGTCGAAGAATCTGGAGGAGATGACCTTAGATGATCTCGCCGGTTCTCTCGAGGCGCATGAGCAACGGAAGAAGAAGAAACAAGATCTGCTCGAAGAGGCCTTACAATCTAAGGCAACTACCAAGGAGGACAAGACGATGTATGCCCAGCAAAACTGGCGTGGTCAAGGACACGGCCGTGGAGGTCGTGGTCACGGTAGAGGCTGCGGACGCGGAGACAACTCGAAAGAAAAGGACCAACCGAGCTAACAAAATTGGCGTGGTCAAGGACGCAGTCGTGGTAGAGGCGGCCGGTCAAATCGTCAAAATGTCCAGTGCTACAAATGCGGCAAATATGGACACTACGCAAAAGAGTGCTACTCCGACAAAAAGATAGAAGAAAATGCGAAACTAGTCACGGAAGAGAAGATAAGAGACGATGGTGTTCTCATGATGGCCTATAAAGACATTATTCCTGATAGCGACTCGGTCTGGTATCTCGATACAGGCGCTAGCAATCACATGAGTGGGCACAAACATCTCTTTATGGAGATCCAAGAGATAGAAGATGGGCACGTGTCATTTGGAGATGCATCGAAGGTTCAAGTCAAAGGCGAGAAAAAATACGCTTTTCTCAAAAGGATGACAAAGAAGGGACAATTGAGGATGTCTACTATGTGCCTGACATGAAAAGTAATATCCTTAGCATGGGCCAACTATTAGAGAAGGGATATTCGATCTTCATGAAAGATCGAATGTTACACTTGAAGGACAAAGGAGGCCGGTTACTTGCACGAGTGGAGATGACCAAGAATCGGATGTTCAAACTCAACTTGAGAAGTGTGCGAGAAAGGTGCTTGCAAGTCAACATGGATGACAAAGTCTCGTTGTGGCACTTGCGGTTCGGACACTTACATTATGGCGGCCTAACAGAATTAGCAAAGAAGCATATGGTCCACGGGTTACCAGATATGGACTACACTAAGAAATTTTGCGAAGGGTGTGTACTTGGCAAGCAAACAAGGAACACTTTTCAGAAAAGGGCGGAATATCGTGCAAGGAGTTCTCTCGAGTTGGTACATACCGATATATGTGGCCCGATCACACCTAAGTCATTCAGTGAGAAGAGGTACTTTATCACCTTTATTGACGACAACACAAGGAAGACTTGGGTTTACTTCATGAAAGAAAAGTCTGAGGCACTCGAGGTGTTCAAGAAATTCAAGATGCAAGTAGAGAAGACAACTGGTCTTTATATCAAGGCCTTACGATCGGACAGAGGCGGAGAGTATATGTCAACTGCTTTCAAAAGCTACTGCGAGGAACAAGGAATCAGAAGATTCTTGACTGCACCATACTCACCTCAGCAAAATGGTGTGGCCGAGAGGAAAAATCGGACTATTCTTGATATGGTTCGGTCGATGTAGAAGAGCAAAAACATGCCAAAAGAATTTTGGGCAGAAGCGGTGCAATGTGCTGTGTATGTGCAAAATCGGTGCCCACATGCGAAGATGGGAGATCAAACACCCCAGGAAGCTTGGAGCGGACGAAAACCAACCCTATCACATTTGAGAGTATTCGGTAGTGTGGCCTATGCGCACGTACCGGATCAAAGAAGAACCAAGCTAGATGACAAGAGTAAGAAGTACGTGTTCATCGGGTATGATGAGAAGACAAAAGCTTTCAAGTTATTCGACCCGATCGAAGAAAAGGTGGTTATAAGCCGAGATGTGCAAGTGAATGAAGAAAGCGCATGGGATTGGAACAACAAAAAAGAGGTAACGCAGGAGGAAGAAATAGAAGAATCAACCTCTGCACCGATAATCAAACAGACAAGCCCTCCGATATCTGATGATGAAGAAGAACCAAGACAACCGAAGATGCGAAGCTTGCAAGATCTATACGAGACAACAAGCGAAGTACACTTGGTATGTCTTCTAGCGGATGCTGAGAATATCATTTTTGAAGAAGCAGTGAGAGATAAGAAATGGCAAGCCGCGATGGATGAAGAAATAAGTGCTATTGAAAGAAATGAAACTTGGGAGTTAGTGGAGCTGCCGAAAGGACATCAACCCATAGGAGTAAAATGGGTGTATAAGAAAAAGATGAATGCCCAAGGTGAGATAGAAAGATATAAGGCACGTCTAGTAGCAAAAGGTTATAGACAAAAGGCTGGGATTGATTATGATGAAGTCTTTGCTCCAGTCGCGAGGATGGAGACAATTCGGCTTCTTATATCCCAAGCAGCACAATTCAAGTGGCCAATCTATCAGATGGACGTGAAGTCAGTATTTTTAAATGGTGTGCTTGAAGAAGAAGTATATGTGGAGCAACCTCCTGGGTACATGAAAGCCGGGAAGGAGAAAAAAGTGTTGAAGTTAAAGAAGGCGCTATATGTGCTGAAGCAAGCGCCGCGAGTATGGAATACCCGAATCGACACCTACCTCAAAGGGAACAGATTCATGCAATATCCTCATGAGCATGCATTATATGTGAAGAAGAAAAAAGGTAACTTGCTGTTTGTTGCTCTTTATGTTGATGATCTCATATTCATGGGGAATAATGAGGAGATGATAAAAGACTTCAAAGAAGCGATGACTCGGGAGTTCGAGATGACAGATTTGGGGCTGATGAAGTATTTTCTTGGTCTTGAGGTTAAGCAAGGAAAATCGGGAATATTTGTGTCCCAAGAGGCGTATGCAAAAGACATTTTGAAGAAAAACAAGATGGAAGATTGCAACCCGGTAGCAACACCGATGGAACTTGGTGCGAAACTCTCAAAATTTGATGAAGGAGATCGAGTGGATGCAAACAAATACCGGAGCTTAGTTGGGAGCCTACGGTATCTCACATGCACAAGGCCTGACATTGCATATAGTGTCGGGATAGTGAGTCGGTTCATGGAGAAACCGAAATAATCACATTTGAAGGCTATCAAGAGGATTCTTCGATACATTTGAGGAACTGTATCACTCGGGTTATTCTACTCAGAGACACATAAATACAAACTGGTGGGTTACTCCGACAGTGATTGGTGCGGAGATATAGATGATCGAAAAAGCACATCGGGATATGTGTTTTATATGGGAGACACAGCTTTCACATGGGTCTCAAAGAAGCAGCCAATAGTAACCTTATCAACATGCGAAGCAGAATATGTGGCAGCATCATGGTGCGTGTGCCACGCAATCTGGCTGAGAAATTTGCTATGTGAGCTAAAACTCCAGCAAAACGAAGCGACCGAAATACGAGTTGACAACAAATCAGCAATTGAGTTGGCAAAGAATCCGGTGCACCATGAAAGGAGTAAGCATATAGATGTTCGTTTCCATTTCATACGGGAACATGTGAAGAAAGGTAAAGTGCGACTGAGTCACGTTGCGAGTCGTGATCAAGTGGCAGATATCTTTACAAAGCCGCTACCAACAGTGCTATTCAAAATTTGCAAGAAGATGATTGGAATGAAGGATGGAAAATGTTTGAGTTTAAGGGAGGAATTTGTTGAAAGATAAACTCAAACAAAGTCCCTTGGAGTTCCCAATACAATATTAATTAAGGAGATGAGAGGTCAAATACATTATGTAGTTTGTAATTACCAGAGTTATTGTGAAGAAGTTTAAGAGTCATTGTGAGGAAGTTTAAGAGTCATTGTGTGTGGAATTCCAATGTGTGTGGAATCTCAAGAGTCATTAGGAGTCTATAAATAGTGTTGTCATCCTTGAATGAAAAGATAAGCAAGAATAAGCAAGAATTTGATAGAAAGAAATTTTGTGTTCTTGCTCCTTGCTCCTCCTCCTCATATTTCTAGTT